>JANAVB010011596.1:457626-825126 GCA_029216955.1 Iris pallida
TTTCCAGAACATTGGCGACGGATAATCAGCCACAAATCAGTCGCTGTCTCGACGGTCTTGCGACGAAAAATCCGTCGCCAAGGTCTGGAAATGTCAAGCATTTCTAGAACATGGTCGACGAATAATCCGTTTGTATTCCGTCGCTAATCCGTCCTTTGTTAGCGACGGCGATCGACGGACTAGCGACGGAACGATACACTCTGATACGCTATTACGACGGTTTACCGATGGACCATTACGTCGCTAGTGTCTACACAGTTCAGTATTTAATACTTGAAATGGACGAAAGCCCGTCGAAAGTCGTCGCTAATGCTTCGTATTGTGAAGTCGAAAAGCCGTCGCTATTCCGTCGCTTGACGACTACTTAGCGACGTATCATTATTAGCGACGAGCTGATTGTCGACGGATTATTTTGGCCAAGATCCGTGTCTCGGTAGCTAATACAAATTCCCGACGGATGGGCGCTAAATGGATATATTTTGGTATTGATAGTTTTCTTCTACAACTAGGATTTCATGCATAATTCTTCTATTAAAGAAAAATTGGTTAATAGATTAATAGATTTGATAGATTTGATAACCCAATTTCTTCTACAACTAGGGTTTCATCCATAATGCCCAAACAAAAAGAAGAAAAATAAACTAGGGTTTGGAGAAAGAGATCTGAGTAGAAGAGAGCAAATGTGAAACCCGTATTTCTGGTTTTTAGAATTAAAAGCAATTTTTTTGATTAATCACTGATTTTATTTTTGTCGCAATTTTCTATATGCATTTTATTATTATTATGTTGGTTCTAAATTATTTTCCAAAATAATAAGCCTGGTTTTTGGTTGCCGACCTGACCACGAGTCCGGACCCTGTTCAAACCCGACTGGAATTTTTAAGTAATATTTTGGTTAAATAAACAATAAGCTTTTATTTTTTAGGCTTAAACTTAAGCTCCCCAAAACCCAAATTCCTAAATCTACCCAGACCCGACCCTTCCCTTCCCTGGAGACCCTTCCTCTTCCCCCCACGTTACTCTTCCACGTTCACAGCAACTCCTTTCAACTCTCCCCTTATTTCTCCACTACTCTTACTCACCCCCACAAGTCTCTCTAACTCCCCAACTCCAGCACACTAATCCCTCTCCCACTCCTTATAATACCCCACCACAACTCTTCACACCTAACCCCACTCTCCCCTCCCTCTCACGAGAGCACAGCAACTAACTATTCTCCCCATTCTTAAGCAAACCCACCACCACCATTACTAATTTTTCTCCCCACTCCTCATAAACCCTTTCCCCGAGCCTTTTCGCTCGACGCCAGACCATCCGCCCAGACCCCGCGTGGCGCGCCTCCAGCCAGCGCCCCCGATCCGCCCGTAGCCGGCGCCCCTCTCGGCTATCCGTGCCGATCCCGGCCCCCTCGGCCGTACTCCAGCGTCCGACCTCCTTCCAGCGCACCCCCGCGCTATGCCTAGGTCTTCCGGCATTTCCCTGAGCGCCGCCCCTTCGGCGCCAAGCCCTGTTTGGCCGTGCCCTAGCATCGCCATCCAGAGCCTGTGCCCCGCTGATCTGGACAGCACTGTCCAGCGCTGTCCATGGGTTTTCGAGTTGCTGTCCGCTGTTCGGACGTTGTCCAACGCATTCCTTGCGGCCCGGTCTACTGTCGGTGTTTCCTGTGCATTTTCGAGCTGGGTTCTTGCTGTCCGCGTTTATTATTTCTTTAATTTGCATCTGAGAGCTCTAGCCGAGCAACCCAAGGTATAACTCCTCTGTCCCGTCCCATTCTCATTTGTCTGTGATGAGATTGGTCCCCGATTCCCTCCCGGGAATTCGGTTTTTAGCGACGTCGTAGCTTCGAATTTTTTCGAAAATATTCTGTGTGATTCGGCGTTTATTTCAGACTTTTCCGAAATATATTTTCGGGATTTTAGGCGTTGTGATTTCCGAATTCATTTCGGGAATTCCCGAAACTATATTGCGGGTTCCGATTTAAATTCGGAAATTATTCTGTGAATTTTAATTGTGGTGCAAAATGGTTTGGAATTGAATTCTGGGTGTTCCCTGGTTTGGGACTTTTTAAAATGGTGTTTATGGCACGTTTCCCAGTTTTGGGTTGTCCCAAAATAGAGGAAATGCTACCCAAATTTTTATAAAATTTTAGAAATGAATTTCAAATCGGTTTTCGAAAAATTTTATTTAAAATAGATTTTCGGGCGACGACCATACCGGTCTGTGGGCCCTAGCGAAATGCAAACGAAACCGTTTTACCCGGACGTTGAGGCATTAGCTAATAGTGATGATTGGACCAAGTCTGAGACTCCTAAAATTTTATTTATTTTATTTTTAGTTTTTGTTTTCGATACTTAAAATACGGGATATTAGTCAGAGCTAACTAATTTTCTCTTATTTTAATTTATGTAAAGTTTGTAAGGGCATAAGCCCAGATTCCTATTCTGTCAGCTGTGCCCCTGTATTGCATAGTCTAGGTTTTTTATTTATTTTCTGGGTTGATTTTTCTTTAATTTTTTGGATGGTTTTATCATTTATTTAATAGGCGCTTCGTAACAAATGATTGATAAATATTTTGTATAAATTAATAAGGTTTTCTCACGATAAAATAACTTGAATAAAATATTGATAATTAACAAAACCCACGTTTTATCATTGAAAGAAAATAGTAGTTTATATAAATATTACAAAATAGAAGTTTTTACCAAATTAACCGGTAGCGACAATTTTCCAAGTAAAACCAGAAACTGGCTATCCAACTAAATGAGAACCAACGTAGTACGCATCGTAAACCGTTAGCAGTAGAATATACAAACTTAAAATCTGACTAGGACCTGCTACTAGAGATTGCAACTAGCACACCTAGCTTGGTTTCACAATGGTTCTAAGTCAAGTTCTCCAACTGTAGGGTCTCGGAGACGAACCTAGCTCTTCCCGGAACCAACACCGTTTCCAGTCGTAAACAAAGGCAAGTACTTTTTGTGTTAGTTACAATTATTTAATAATCGTTTTATTGCAAGTTTAAACCACGATGCAACACGGAACTCTCTCTGAGAGCACTGACTGTAACTACTGTAACTACTGTAACTGTTTGGGGACTGGGGGAGTAGTATAATGTGTATGACCACATCCAAATTACTGTAACAACTGCGAGCTTACCCCTCTTACACACGGGGATAAGCCATATCATTCACTGTACAACCCAAGCCGGTCATATTCATTGCCTATTCACATCACATTGTTTTAACTACTGGAGAACTGTTTATTTTTAAATTATTTAAAAGTGCATGATTCTATTATTATTTAATTGTCAAATTAGCATGAATTGTACTTTGCTCCCTCCTGACTGGAGATAACATTTTTAGGTTCTATTGAGGATGCTGAGCTGTTATACAACAGCTATTATGACCCAGTTCTGTACCTGTGGTATTGCCAGAGTCCCCATTGGAGGACGCAGGACCTGAGACCGACGAGCCGAACGCTTAGCTAGATTTTCTGTTTCCAGTTTGTTGCTTTGAAATTTTTGTTATTTGGAATTCTGTAATTAATTCAGTTCTTTTGCATTCCAACTGTATTTAATTTAAAGTTGAATAAAGTTTTAAATTTTCGAATATTGAGTTGTGACAAATGTATATAGATGTTGTTGTGAATACCTGCTAATGGAACAGCTTACTGCCGCCGTCTCAACAACGGTGCAGGCTGGGCATGATCTGGTTCGACCCAATTATTGGGATCGGTCGTGACAGCAAAAAATCAAAATAAACTAGGTTTGAAAAAATTGATGTTTTTGTTCTTGTTGTTCTTGTTCTTCTTCTTCTTCTTGTGAGAAAAGAGAGGAGAGCAAAAAAATAAAAAATTGACTTATATACTAACATGTTAGTTAGCCCTGAGTAATTTTTTCAATGGCAAACTTGTAAATAATCAAAATCAAAATTTATTTTTGGCTAGTCCTGATCAACTTTTGATGTGCCCTTATAAATAGCCTTATGTTATGATTTAGTTTTGATATTTTATTGTCCTCAACTTTATAGGTATCTCGTATCCGGTTAGAGTCAAGGTGTTGGGTGGGCCGGTTTGGACCAGCCCAAGCCCAAGACAAATCGAATTTGACCGGGTCCGGTTCGGACCGGGCTCAGACCGTAAGGGCACAACAGGCCAGGCCGGGCTAACTCGGAGGGGACATGGCTGGACCCAGCCCGAACTCGAGGTCCGGTTTGGTCGGCTCGGGCCGATTCAACGGTGGACCGGTCGGCCCGTTACGGGTTAGGAAAATAAAAAAAATCATAAAAAGAAAATTTTATAACTAAATTGTAACATAAAAATTGGAAAAAAATTTATTAATCTCAACATAAATTAATATACAATTTTGGACATTTTTTAACTTTTTGAGAACTAAATTGTAACATAAATTTATTAATGTGAACTAAGTTGTAAAAAAATGTACAATTTTTTTGTCTTCTGTCGTCTTATGTCCATCTCTATTGCTCAGCTCCTCCTTCCTCGAAGGTAAGAGACTCGAAGTCTAGTTTACTGATGTCGGCATTTTCATCTATTGAGTTTTGGGTTCGTTCTTCCGCACGAATTCAGTCTTGAACGCACACGCATGCTTCCAAGATATTCGGCAGCATCCTGCTCCTCTTCTTGCTCAGTATATTTGAACCTGCACTAAAACAAGATTCCGATGCTACTGTGGACACTGAGATTATTAGTATATCGCGTGCTATAGAATAAAGTATAGGGTACGTTTTTTTGTGTCTTTTTCACCATTCTAAAATGGAAAAATGAGTTGGAGTTTCATCATATTCTTCATAAGAATTTAAATATAACGATAATTCTTAGTTGGTAGGGACGATTATTTTTGTTTCTTCCTTTGCAGTAGGCTGACAAAATATGATAATTTAGCAATAGGACCGGAGCTACTACCACCAACTTGAATGGTCGTACCGGGTCGGGCCGATACAACTCATTTTTTATACGAAGTAATTAAAGAATCTAAAACATCTTTAATCTCTACTTTTAAGTTACTTATATCATTCATATTTTCATGATAATCATCTAGCAAAATGAATACGCCATCTAATTTGATCTTCGGATCAAAAACCAAAGCCAAACAATATAAAAGAAGTATTTCACCCCAATATTTTTAAAATTTTGTTTTCATTTTCGAAACAATATAATCAAAACCGGAAACATTTCTATATTTAGAAAATAAATGAGACATGTCAATAAGTTCTGTTAACGTTAATGAAGAAGTTGGATAATAAACGCCATATAAAGTACATATAGCATTGTAAAATAATTCTAAAAATTCATAAATAGAAATAGCAACTAACCAATCATTTTCAGTAACTTGATAATCAAAACTTGGATTAAATTACAATAATGAATAATAACATCTTTAAATCCAATGTAATATTTTAACATTAAATATGTAGAATTCCATCTATGCGGTGCATCCTTAACAAATGTTCTAAAAGTTATACCATATTGTGCACATAAATTTTTGAAAGTTTGTTGTCTACTTGGAGACTGGTTTAAACTTTGTAGACACAATCTAAGAGTGTCTAAATTTGCATGAAAAAATTGAAGACATTCTTGTACAACTAAATTAATAATATGGCAAGCACATTTAACATGAAACAGTCGTCCTTCTACTATAGGTAAAAATTGTGAAGTTAAAATACCAATACAAGAAGTGTTATTACTAGCATTATCAAGAGAAATGAAAAAAAAATATTGAATATCGTATTCACCTAAAAATTGCATGATGACTCCACCAATTACAGAGCCATTTTTTGTGGAAAATCCAAATGTCGTAGACAAATAATATGTTTTTGCAACAGCCACTTTGGATTATATAATGTGCCGTGATACAAATAAAAGCATAGTTTTATTTCGTAGTCCATATATCAGAAGTTAGAGAAAACTTACTAACATTTACGAAGGTTTGCTTCAAAGCTGTCCTTTCATTTTGAAAGAGTTTGATAGCCTCCGCTCTACTAGTCGTTCTAGAAACTTTATTAAAACATGGGTTAATAGAACCACTAGCATAGTTATAATACCAATTACTCTCCCGAATGTGAAAGGTAGTTCATCACAAATAAGAAAATTTTTAGCTCGATTTTGTTACGAGCCTCTGAATAGATAAAATTACCTACAAAATATCCTTGGGATCCAGGCTTATCTGTGACTGCCTGACTTGCAGTGTGTCTTTTCCATGACAATTACTCTCCCCGAATGTGAAAGGTAGTTCATCACAAATAAGAAAATTTTGTTAGCTCGATTTTGTTACGAGCCTCTGAATAGATAAAATTACCTACAAAATAACCTTGTGGATCCAGGCTTATCTGTGACTGCCTGACTTGTAGTGTGTCTTTTCCATGACAAGTGTCATAGTGTGTTTTCAATGTGCCCGTGCCATCGTTCCTTTTCCCCTTAAATTTTTCTACTAAAATATTTTTCTATATTTCTTACACTGTGCACCTTTAGGAATTGGTTTTGATTTTTGAAATCTAAAACCGGTGCGCCCTCACTATCAGTGACATATTTTTTCATAGTATTGTCATAAAACTCTCCTAGTTACAACATTTGTAGCCATGCTTCTTACTTCAGGAGGTGACATTTGTGTCTGTGGCACAGAATTTGGAATATGATTATTTTCAAATAAATCATAATAATAAGCAAAATTTTGTTGTGAATCATCTCCGTAAGGGGGTTAGAACCAGTAGCATCCATAGTTTTGAAATTTAATTTTGCAGAAAATGTTATCTACCAAAGAGAGAGAGAGAGAGAGAGAGAGAGATAGAGAGAGAGAGAGAGGAAAAAAGTCTAAAATTGTTCCAAAAAACTCAAAAAGTACCAAAACAAAGTGAAAAAATTTCTCTAAATTAAAATTACTTTGATGGTGCATGGAAAGAGATGTGAAACTCCAATTTTTTTGCAGAATTTGAAAGCCGGAGAACACTGCACTTGGCCTCCAGGAAGTTGCACTTAAAAGCCCAGAAACTTGTTGTTCAATTTTCAGAGAATTCTTTAGCTTCAATATTTTGTAAGAGAGAAAGAAATGATTGTGTATAATTTTTTAAAATTTGGTCTATTTATAGAATTTTGGGGGGGGGGGGGAAATGACCTATTTTACCTCCAAAAAATAGTGGTTATACCCTTCCAATGTGTCACGTCCCGTTCTCAAATCATGGTAAGTTGGGCAGGCAATGTCACGACCCGCTTTTTCGGATACGAGAGGTGTCCAAGCCAGCCTACGCCGCAAAGTCGGTGGTAGAACGCTGTAACGGCCAATATGCTCAAAATCACAAAATAACTTTATTGCTCATTCACATTTCTAAATTTATTTACAACAATTACAAGATTTATATTTAAAGAAAATACAAAGTTCTCACAATTAATAAAAATGATACAACTGCTATCTATTTCTAGGTTTCTGTCTGCAAGTACACCCGTATCTCCCAAAGCTAAGTGAAGCAACAGCTAACCTAAAAAATGTTGGTTTCCAGTCAAGAATGGAACAAGTACACAAACCGACGGCAATGTGAAAACATAATAGAATTCACAAGTCATGAAAATAACATATGTGAGATAAAAACTAGAAAATAACTGATGTCATGTCAAACGATGAAGAAAACAAGGAATCAAGTAAAAGACAACTATCTATGTGTTTTGAAATATCATGTCGACGTGTGAACGGCTAGGGGGTAAATACGGCACCCTGCACTTCGTGTGTAGCTGCTATCAGTCAAGATTAGACATATTGGGAGGATAAGGGATAGTTCACACGTCTACTAAGATATTTCCCCGCCCAGCTAGTACTCATGGAATCAGGTCGTAACATGGTAATCATGAAAATGGCAGTCAATGTATAATAAATCCATGATACTTATCTCCGTGTGACGAGCGTGTCAACAAGCAGCAAGATATATGTATCAATATGAAATGAAAAGAATACTATGAATCGAAAGCAATCAGAAAGTGCACTTACCTGAGGTCCTTCGCTGGTGAAACCGATAGTACAACCACTCAGAAGAGTCACTAAAGTCAACACATGCAAAAAGTCTTCGGATGCTGAAGTAGACGTTACCAACATTTTAGAATAGTCAAGTTAGCTAGGATTGCATATCCTTAAGTCCAATTCTGGACACATGGGCAAAACGGTAATTTTGGGCCAAAACGGTGTCCGCTGTTGGACCCGTTTTGTACCGAAAAGTGTGCCAGAGTCAATGGTCTCTAAAGTCATCAAACTAAATGTTTACAGGTTCGGTTTTCTGATACAAACCCAACCATATGTCCAAAGTTGGATTCCGGCGGGCCGTGCACAAAATCGCCCGTTGAGTCGGATCGTGGGGCCCGCAGAACGACGATCTGGTCAACTGTCTCAGAATAGGACCAAACTTGGCATACAGGACGAGAAAAATGATACGGTCATATTGGCGTAAGTTTCGTCTCAATCTGACGAACGTGCACAAAGTAATTAGAAAATTTACACAGAGGCCGATACGGTAAATTTCGACGGATACGCATCAAATTCGTCGCGCATATGCGACCAATTTGAATTCCGTCAAAGCCCACACATCCATGAAGTCGATACGCACCTTTCGATGCTTTCGGTTCGCGACCACGTCGCCCGGTTTGGCGGGACGTACGTCGTATCGTAGAGTTTTCTAAATTTCTACAGTTTTAAAAATAGATTTTTCTTAGTTTTCAATGGTGAATAACTTCTTGCATAATTGATGAAAAATAATTCTATCTGAAGGGTTTCAATCCTGTATAAGTTAACTACGATTGTCTGGAATCGGTTTTCAAAAATATCTAATACAGGGTTCAAAAACGGCCTTCCAAGTTGAGTGCCTGGACTGTACTAGTGTTCTATTTTTGCACAGTTTCCGCTCGACTTCGTATCGATTTCATGGGGCCATATGTTCACTATTTCGATTTATAATTATCAGGGGTTCGAGGGTGTCATGTAGGTTCTACATAGGATTTTACAAATTATAATTGATCGAGTATGTGTAGATAAAAACTCTGAGGAAGATGGGTACCTTACTTGTACTCTGCTGTTGCCGCAACTGTTGCTTGTCGCGCCTGTGCGCGTCCCGACGCTGCCGTGGCCGACATGTGGCCGCGCGCGGCGGCTCCCAGGGCTGGGAAGGGTCGCCTATAGACGTCGAGGGGGTGCGTCGTCAGAATCTAGGGTTTGGGTTATAGTTTATCGAGTTTCTCTCGATCTCGATCCCTCTCTCTATTAATACGTATATTCGCTAGTTTCCCTCGGCTCGGCTCGGCTCTGCTGGGAACGATCGGGGTGGGCCTGTGGGCTTTTTGAGTGGGCTTTTTATTTTATTTATCTTTGTTATATATATATATATATATATATATATATATATATATTATATATATATATATATATATATATATATATATATATATGTTTAGGTGTGTGCATATATAGGTGGATGTATATATATGTATATACCCTAGGTGATAAATGCAAGAATATATTTATAACTAAAATAAAAATAGCCAATAGTTGTAATATACATTAATTTATACATATAGTCTAAAATTCCAAGATATCATTTTAAGTAAATGCTCATCAAAATTTCCAAAATAGAATAAAATAATAATTAAAGATAACATAACACTTATATTATATATATATATATATATATATATTATATATATATAATATATATATATATATTATATATATATATATATATATATAATATTATATATTATTCAGAAAGTATCTTCGTAGCCTATTAATCATAAAACGCATATATACTTGTACCATAAATCCTATTTCTGTCAAATAAATTCTATGTTAAATAAATAAAAGAATAAATAAATAATAATGGATATGATGAAATGTAATACTAAAAGTTTTGGAAGATATATACCAGTACATATATATATATATATATTAATATATATATATATATATTATATATATATATATATCAAAAAATATATATTATAATATATATATAATCAGATGAGGGCCGCTCGGGCTCTGTAACGCCCGTGGTTCGTATTACGTATTTTGGTATACATGTACGTATTTGATTCATGGCATGTCTTATTGCATGGTTTATTTTGGCATTTCATTTCTTGGTTCGGCTTGGTTCGATTTTGCATATGGACCAACCCACTCTCTTCCTTTATTAGCCACCACCCCTTCTCTCTCCTCATTTACTTCTTCATTAATTTTTTTTCTTCCTCACCATTACTCTCCACCTACCAGAGAGAGAGGCTTAGGCAAGTGCAACTTGCTTCATGGAGGAACTCAAATTTTGTTGTTCCATTGTCTTCCTCACGAGATTCTAAGACACTTTAGTATTTAGCATTTTCGAATTTCATGGCTCATTTCTTGTAGATCTAAGTTTTAGCATTTTTGATCTTCATGGTTTTGATCTTCTAAAACTTGGTTGTTTCCGAAATGGAGAGTTCCATGTAGTAAGGATTTCGATTTTATGCAAGTTTGGCTCTTGAATGGTTGGATTTCATCGAGACTTGACCGAGATGGGGCTTGCTTGAGTTCGTGAGCTTTTACGCTTGCTTGTTTGGCCATGGGGAGAAGATGAAGTTTTACGCACACATTCTAACGTGTTAGCATAGTGTTTAGCCTTTACGCCCACGTTTTACGTGACAGCATATTATTCAGCCTTTTACACACACGCATTTGCGTGCCAGCGTACTCCGTTCTACGCCGAGTTCATTCGAATTTTACGCTCGGGGCCCTCCAGCTCGCGTAAAATCGTGCTCGCGTAGAATCGTGCTCGTAGACTCTGGCTCGGGCAGACTCTCGCGTGCGTAGAGTCTTGCTCGAGTGTTTCCTCGCTCGCGTAGAGTTTTACTCGCGTAGAGCCTCGCTTGCCTACGGCTTGCTAGCATAAAGCCCTGGCTCGCGTAAAACCCCACCCGCAGGCACCCTTGCTCGCATAGAGCTATCTCACCTTGCTCTTGCTAGCGTAAGCTATTTTACGCTTGAGGCCCCTTGGCCTAGCGTAGAGGTTCACGCATAGAGACTTTGAGTCCCTATGGCGTACCCTATTATCCTTTTATATCCTTACGCCTTTTGTCATGAACTTGATAATCACGAGTTTATTAGTATGTTTGGAATGATAATTGTACACGGCATAGTATGAAGTAAACATGACATGACAAGCAAGCATGATGGGAACTATTGAAAGCTGTTGCGACGGCATGAATGACATGACAAGAATAGCTTGGATACCGTGGACGATTGTGTTTGTGCAGATGAACCAGTATTGTCTTGCATCATGTCTAGGACGGGGACCCCTGAGTACCACGGTCAGGGGTACCTACTGAAATTGACTAAGGCTAATAACTAGAAAATCCAGTAGTCATGGAGAGATTTTCCAGCTATAGGCAATCTTGTTATCTGGGTGCCCCATCATGGGATTTGTAGCCTACTGTCGAGTAGGGCACATTTCTAGCACACTGTCATGTGTTGCACCCACCCAGCTACTTAAGGGTACATACATTTCTTGGACGATGTACCCACATGAATTCAATCCTAATTGCGTCTGGATAACCTGGATGGTCTGCAGGGCTTGTGGCTGTTGGAATAATCTCATTGCATCTTGCTAGTAACTAGGTCGGTGATAACCTAGTTAGTTAAAGTATCAAGTTGTACTTATTTGCTTGGCCGTAAATGTTGGATGGAGTCTAAGTCTTGTCCTGTCCTGGTACCTGGTTACTTCAATAACATGATTATTTATGCTTACCTTAACAATAATGATCAGGGGCCAAGTTCTGTTCAGGCGAAGGGTTACAACCCAGGTCCTTATTTGGTTTAAGGGTTGTAACCTGGATCCCGGAGCAGTTCTGTGCCCTCTCTTCGTTTATTGTGTTATTGCACCCTATGTCATGCTTGTCATGTTTTACTTTACTAACAAGAATTTGAGACGAGTTTTTCAGGTGAAGGGTTACAACCCCGGTCCTTGTTTGGTTTAAGGGTTGCGACCTGGCTGCCTAAATGGTTTCCTCGTACTCAATTCACTGTTGTTGGCTCTGTTATTATCAGTTTTTTATATATAATTATCTTTAATATCCATTACTATATGCTGGCTTTAGTCCCTAAGTGAAGCCTGCTTTGTGGCACTTGTCTTTCTGGGGTCTGACCCAGCTGGTTTTGTATGGCCAGATATCGGAGCAGCTCCAGAGGATCTACCTAACTTCCAGTCAGATGGTAACCACCAGGCGTAACTAAGGCAACGAGTGGGTTCCTTTTGTTCTCCCACTTTATTGTATAAAAATTATTTTGAGACGTTTAGCCGGCGAGCACGTGTTAGCTCGTATTGCACCTTTACTTACTGTCTGCCTACGGGCTGTAACATGATTGACAAATCCTAGAGTTGATCATGTATTGTAGTATCCCAAATTCGTGATACGTATTTAGTATACGTATACGTATTTTGGACCCGTATTTTTGTTAATCATGATTAGTTAATTTTGGTTAATTTTGTTTGATTGGTTTAATTGGCTTATGGTTCATCATGGTAATTGCATTGGCTTGGTTCGGTTCGGTTTATTTGACCTTGCTTGTTTTGGTTTATCATGTGGAGAACCACTCCCACCTACCACCACTCCCCCCAAAAATATCAATCCCACTCTCTCTCTTCCATTATTACTCATTACTCATTTCTTCTTCTCCATCTTTACTCTTCACCTACCAGGAGAGAGGGTGGAGAGATTAGGCAAGTGCATCTTGTTTCATGGAGGAAGTCCATTTTTATTGTTCCATTGTCTTCCTCATGTGTTTCTAACCTACTTTAGTACTTAACATTTTTCGTTTCTGTGGTTAGATTCTTGTAGATCTAGTTTTATGGTATTTTCGGTTTTCATAAATTTTGATCTATCAAACTTGCATATTTTTGCTAGTTGATGGTCCCATGTTGCAGAAAATTTTGTTTGGTCCAAATTTGACCCACGGATTTTGCTGAGCCGCATGAGCCTTTTTAGCTTGGCCGCATGGCCAAACACTTGGGTATTTAAGGCATTTAGCATTTTGCTTGAATTGCCAAGCTAGTTGGCCGCATGAGAATTTGTAAGCTGGCCGCATGGGAATTCCTTAGGGAGCCGTATGTCTATTAATGCATTATTTAATGCATGTGCTGGCAAGCTTGCTTGCATAATATTTAATGCATGTGTTTTTTTTGGTGTATAATTTAATGCATGGGGTTAGAAAGCTTGGCTTGCATGCACACGTACAGTAGCTGGCCGCATAGGCATTACATTTTAATGCTTATAGCAGTCAGCCGCATAGGCATCATTATTTAATGCATTAAGAATGGAATGCATCAGCACCCATGTGAGCCGCATAGGCATTTATTAGTAATGCATTAAAAATTAAATGCATTGAACCATATCAGCCGCATATGGCTTAAGAGTTCTCTGATGCATCCCTTAAATGCATTCATTAATACATCCCTTTATGCATTCTTTAATGCAATCCCTTAAGGCATTTGTTAAATGGCACAGGAGTTTAATGCATGCATTACAGATGCATTATTTAATGCATCCTTTAATACTTTTTTAATGTATTTGATTAGTTGGTACAGGAGTTTAATGAATGCACTTTGGCATCAGCCGCATATAGCCACCTATATAAGCCGCATAGGCATTTGTATTATATAATGCATGAAAGCTGGAGCCATGGTTGCTTGTATTAAATAAGGCATTTGTAGCATGCATTCTTTAATGCAAGTTCACGTATAGGTATAAATGCATGTAGTTGCATTATATAATGCATTGTTGCATGCATTATTTAAGATAATTGTTAGTGGCATGCATATATATTATATTATATATTATATTATTAGCCTACATTATGTGCTTTAATACATGCGGCTCAAGTTGGCCATTGAGCCGCATATGGCTTGCTAATATATTATATGTATTACATATGCTTTAGCCTATATTTAATAAATAAATTGCAATATTAAATGCTTGCATGCACATATTTAACACTGGCACTTACAACGTGGGCTTGCATGCTTATACACAGTACTTGGCCGCATGGCCACATATATATAATATGTGCACGACCAATAATTCTTGGCCGCATGTTTGTTTGAGTGGCCACGTGTTCCTTTTCTTTTGCTTGAGTGGAAGCTTGCATTTAATTGCGGGTTCCTCTCTCCTTGTCTTTTCTGGTTGCATGAATATTTCTTGCTGGCCGCATGGCCTCCTTCAGTTATTTTCTAGCCGCATAAGCTTTGGCTGGCCGCATGGGTGGCTCTCCCACTCTCTTTGGCCGCATGTGTGTTCTTCCACTTTTGGGCCGCATGGGGTCCACTCTGATTGTTTAAATGTTTTATTTGCCTGAATTGGGGTCAGAATTTCTTCCCACTCCCAACATAAAGTTGTAGAGTTTCTCCTTGGCTTCAAGAATATATATTATAATATTATTTATTTAATTGTGCAAGTTTCTTCCCTTCTAGATAATGACATGACTTGATCGTGACCCGCCGTGGTGCACTCTCCTGACAAGATAGCTTGACCTGACAAATTTGACATAATATTTCTCAAAATGCTGTTGCGACGGCTAACATGACACGACAAGATTGAATGGCCTGGACACCGTAGACGATTGTGCTTGTATAAATGAACCCGTCTTGTCTTGCATCATGTCTAGGACTGGGACCCCTGAGTACCACGGTCATGGGTACCCACTGTAAATGGCTAAGGCTAATAACTAGAATAATTCAGTAGTTATGAGAGATTTTTCCAGTTACAGGCGATCCCGTTATCCCGGCCACAATTGTTCGGACTTGTAGCCTGCCGTCGAGTAGGGCACATTTCCAGCCCACTGTCATGTGGGACACTTCATGAAACAATTTCTACGCACATTGTCATGTGTTGCACACCAAGCTACCTAATAATTATTGATAACTGCTTAATGAATCCAAGTCGCCTGGATAACCTGGATTAGCTGCAGGGCTTGTGGCTGGAGGAACCTCATTACATATTGCTAGTAACTAAGGATTGTGATAATCCTAGTTAGTTAAAGTATCAAGCCGTACTTATTGCTTGGCCGTGAATGATTGGATGGAGTCTAGTCTTGTCTTGATCATGTACAAGATTGTTACATGACCTGTTTTCTTATTTTATCTTGCCGATAAATGGTAGGAGAAACCAAGTTCTGTTCAGACGAAGGATTACAACCCCGGTCCTTGTTTGGTTTACGGGTTGTAACCTGGTTATCTGAATAGTCCTGGTTATCTCATCGTATATCGCCTGTCATGCTTGTTATGTTTTAACTTACCAACGAGATTGGAGACGGAGTTCTATTCAGGTGAAGGGTTACAACCCCGATCCTTATTTGGTTTAAGGGTTGTGACCTGGCTACTTGAATGGTTTCCTCGTATTCTATTATGACTGTTATGACTGTTGTTATTCTTTTAATATCAATCCCTTTTATACTTGTAATGCCTGTGTTCGTATTGCGTATTTTTGGAATACGTGTACGTATTTTATCTTGTGTTGCATTTCCTTGGCCATGGTCATCTTGGTTCGGGTTGGCTTGGTTCGGTTTTGGGGTTGCTTTTGGTTCATCATGACCCAAAGGAAAACCCCTACCTACCACCACTTACCCCCATTTATATCCCAACCACCTTTCTCTCCTCATAACTCAGCATTTATTCTTCTTCTTCCTCCACCCAGCGTAGAGCTCCACTTAACCCCACCGGCAAGTACAACTTGCTTCATGGAGGAACTCACATTTTATTGTTTTATTTTCTTCTCCATACGATTCTAAGTCCCTTTAGTACTTAGTGTTTTCAAATTCCATGGCTCACTTCATGCAGATCTATTTTTTCATTTTCAATTTCTTGGTTTTGATCTACTACAATGGCTTGTTTTCGAAAACTAAGAGTTCCATGGAGTAGGCCTCATGACTTTACACAAGTTTGGTCTTGGGATGGCCGGATTTCACCAAGTCCTGGCCGAGATGGAGTTTACCAGCTTTTACGCATGGTTGCATTGACCGTGTGAAGAAGATGGAGTTTTACGCCCACGCATTGGTGCCAGCATATTCCTCAGCTTTACGCCCACGTCTTAACGTGTTAGCGTAGTTCCCTTTTACGCACATGCATCGCGTGACAAGCGTACCTCATTTTATGCTGCTTGAATTTTACGCTCGGGGCTTACCCGCTAGCGTAAAATCGAGCTAGCGTAAAATCGAGCTCTGTTTTACGCTGAACTGATTTTACGCTCGGGACTCTCCCGCCAGTGTAAAATCTGCTAGCGTAAAGCCTTGCCAGCGTAAACCCTTGACCCGAGTCAACCCTTGCTAGCGTAAAAGTTATGCTCAAGTGTTCCTCGTATGGAATCTCAATTGCAGAGAGTTTTACGCACGTACAATCCGACTAGCGTAAAAACCCCTTCCGCATGCACCTTGCTAGCGTAAAGCTATCTTACCTTGCTCTTGCCCGCGTAGTGATATTTACGCTTGGGTTTAATTGGCCTAGCGTAGTACACGCGTAAACTTGGGTTCCTATGGCGTACACCTTTACCTTTATTGTATATTTTTACGCCCATTTTATATCCTTACGCCTTTTGTCCCGAACTTGATAATCCCGATTTGATTGACATGATTGAAATGACAATTGTACCTGGCATGGTGTGACCAAGAACTGACATGCTTGATAGTGGCCCGCCGTGGTGCACTCCTGACATGATAACTTGACCTGCTATACATGACACGACAGTGACCCTAGTGGTGCACTCTTGACAAGTACCCTGACATGCTTGATAGTGGCCCGTCGTGGCGCACTCTTGATAAGTAATAATGATAATGATAGTGGCCCCTCGTGGCGCACTCTTGACAAATCAATTCATTGGCCTGGACACCGTGGATGATTGTGCTTGTATAAACTACTAGTCCGGTTGTGTCTTGCATCATGTCTAGGGCATGATCCCTGAGTACCACGGTCAGGGATTCATACTGAATCTGGCTAGGTTAATGACTAGATTGATCAAATAGTTCATAAAGAATTTTCCAGTTACCTGTTGCCCCTTTGGTCCCGGCCTTATATATATATACATGGGATTTGTTGCTATCCGTCGAGATGAGCGCACTTTCAGCCCGCCGTCGAGTGTGGTACCTTAGGACACATGTATCTTACTACAGTGTGTCTGCTATATCATGCTATCTTTTCCTTTTCTTGCTGGGATCACTCAGGTAGTAACAAACAGGTAATCGGACTTAGAATTCTCATTGCATCTTGCTAGTAACTAGGCCTGTGATAACCCTAGTTAGTTAAAGTATCAAGCCGTACTTATTGCTTGGCCGTGAATGTTGGATGGAGTTTACTCAGTCTAGTCTTGTCTTGATCCTGTACAAGATTGATACATGTCCTGATTTTCTTATTTTTACCTTGCCGATAAATGGTGGAAGAAGCCAAGTTCTGTTCAGACGAAGGGTTACAACCCCGGTCCTTGTTTGGTTTACGGGTTGTAACCTGGTTATCTGAATAGTCCCATGGTTATCTCATCGTATATCACCTGTCATGCTTGATACGTTTTATCTTACCAACAAGATTTGGAGACGAAGTTCTATTCAGGTGAAGGGTTACAACCCCGGTCCTTGTTTGGTTTAAGGGTTGTGACCTGACTACTTGAATGGTTTCTTCATACTCGGTTTGCTATTGTTATTCTTTTAATATCAAGCCTTTTCATTACTGTCTTTTATGTAATTATATTCTTGTGCTAATTGCTGGTTTTAGTTCCTAAGTGAAGCCTCCTTTGTGGCACTTGCTCTTTCTGGGGTCTGACCCAGCTGGTTTTGTATGGCCAGATTCCGGAGCAACCCCTGGGGATCTACCGACTTTCCAGCCAGATGGTGACCACTAGAGAAAATCCTGGCAACGAGTGGGTTTATTTTGGCTCTCCCACTCTATTGTAAAATTATTCTTTTGAGGCGTTCAGCCGCCGATCATGTGTTAGCTCGTGTACATTTTACTTACTGTCTGCCTACGGGCTGTAACATGGTCGGCAACCTAGGATTGATCATGTATGACTAAAACTCTTGCTAGTCCTCATATTTTGTAACGACTAGCTTCATGATCAACTGAATATGTAATGTTTGGGACGCCTTACTATTGTATATTTGGTGATCTTACATCTTGTACCATTTACTTACTTGCTTGTGATTGAGACACTAGGCTTGTTATTGACCATAAGTAATCGATGGCTTGTAGATAAACCCTCATATATCTAGACAGCCGTGACCGTATAGTGAGGTGGATTCCATTTTATTATACGTAGCTGGCTATGTCTGCCTCCGCTCTCCAGTATTCTGGTTCTGGGGCGTGACATTACTATCTTTATGTAATTATATTCTTGTGCTAATTGCTGGTTTTAGTTCCTAAGTGAAGCCTCCTTTGTGGCACTTGCTCTTTCTGGGGTCTGACCCAGCTGGTTTTGTATGGCCAGATACCGGAGCAGTTCCAGAGGATCTACCGACCTTCCAGCCCGATGGTGAACACCAGGCGTAACCAGGGCAACGAGTGGGTTTATTTTTGGCTCTCCCACTTTATTGTAAAATTATTCCTTTGAGGCGTTTAGCCGCCGAGCAAGTGTTAGCTCGTGTACATTTTACTTACTGTCTGCCTACGGGCTGTAACATGATTGGAAACCTAGGGTTGATCATGTATGACTAAACTCTTGCTAGTCCTCATATTTTGTAACGACTAGCTTCATGATCAGCTGAATATGTAATGTTTGGGATGCCTTACTATTGTATATTTGGTGATCTTACATCTTGTAACATTTACTCACTTGTTTGTGATTGAGACACTAGGCTTGTTATCGACCATAGGAGACTGATGGCTTGTAGATAAACCCTCATATATCTAGACAGCCGTGATCGTATAGTAGAGTGGATCCCATTTCATTATACGTAGCTGGCTATGTCTGCCCCCGCTCTCTAGTGTTCTGGTTCTGGGGCGTGATATGTATGACTGAAACTCTTGCTAGTCTTGACATTTTGTATGACTAGCTTCATGATCATCCAAATATGTAATGTATGGGACGCGTTACTATTGTATATTTGGTGCTCTGATATCTTCTAACTGTTATTACTTGCTTGAGATTGAGACAATAGGCTTGTTCATGACCTTAAGAGACTGATGGCTTGTAGTTAAACCCTCATGTATCTAGACAGCCGTGACCGTATAGCGAGGTGGGTTGCACTTCAATATACGTAGATGGCTATGTAAGCCCCCGCTCTCCAATATTCTGGTTCTGGGATATTACAGGCTCCTCAGGTGGGTGTCCTATGGCTCGGAGCTGCCACCCCCTTCCTCCTTGTGGGTGGGTGGCCGGTGGGCTTTCTCGATCCGGCAGCGTTCCCTGGCCTCCTCTCGGCCCGCCGTTCGGCCTCCCTCGGTTGATCGGGCCTTTGCTCAGTTGTTTCCCCCCTCCCCGTGGGGTTTCTCCCCCTCCCTCCCCGGTGCCTCCCCGACATTTCGCCTTCCTCGGCGCCGTCGTCGCCCCCGGCGTCAGCGACGATCTAGGGCTCCGGCGCTGGCGGATCGGCCCTCTTCCGTCGACAGCCCCACTTGGCATCCTTCCGCCCCCTTCCCTCCTCGGACCTCCGTCGGGGCATCGCTCCGCTCTGCCAGGCTTGCCTCCTCCAGCCGTCCCTCTGCCGGAGTCGTCCCTTGCTTCCCCTCTCCCTCCCGTCGCTCCTCCCCCCGTGCCGCCCCTTCCCTCGGCAGTGGCCCTCATCTCGGCTTCACCCGCTTTCAGGTGGCCTCCGGCCTCCTTGGCCGCGTCCTCCTCGTGGGCCCCTCCCCCCGGCGACCCTGACGTGACTGTCCTCCGTCTCCTCCCAGCCTTCGCCTTGTCTCCCCAGGGCTTCCCTCCCCCTCTCCCAGCTCCGATCCGCCCGACGTCTGTGGATCCTCCTCTCCCTCCTGTTTTGGTCCCTCCCTCCGGCTCTTCCTAGCTACCTCTTCTTTCCCCCGGTGTCGGCAGCTCCCCTCCCCCTCGTGAGTTGGAAGCCACCCTCGGATCCTCCTCCACCCCCGGCTCTCGGCGTCCCCGCGGCGGCTTCCCTTTCGCCCTCCGCCACCTGGGCCTGCCCTGCCCGTGGTGCACACTCCCTCCCGACCTCCACGCTGTCTTCCCGGCCCCCTTCTCTTGGCCGTAGCTCCTATCTCCGGGGCCGCCGGTGGCGAGCTGTCCACGCCCCCTGGTCCTCGGAGGGGTCGAGTCCCTGATCTCTTCCAACCCCCACCGCTCTCGCCTTCCCCTACCCCTCACTCTCTCCCGGGTGTCGCCCAGTCCGGCCCCCCGGCGGCCGCAGGCGCCCCTACCTGCTTCTCCACGCCCCCTCCTTCTCGGACTAGCCCCCTCGCCGGAGTTTCGGCCCCCCTCGCCGAAGCTCCACGGCTCCGGACAGCGCGCCGGGGGGGGACCCGAGGCTCCTCGAGCCGAGCGCACACCCCCTCGGGCAGAGCGCCCCCACCCCCTCGTTCTGTGTTCCTCCATTGGGCAGCGAGCCCACCCCCCCACGTGATTTTTTCTATCTGTTGTATTTTCAAAAATTTTCGAAACTTCAGTTTTCGAAATTTTGAATTATTTCGAAACACAGCTGTTTTCGAAATTTTAGGTCGTCGAAATTTTGAAACAAAGCTTGTCTTCCGATTTTCTTGCTCAACCGGGCCCTTTTGTGTTTTTAGGCCCGGTAACTGTCTGTAATGCTCTTCTTGAGCTCACTTTTAATTTTCAATAAAAAATTACTTCCTGCATTATAAAATAAGCTACAATTATATGTACACATCTATATATCTACATGGACGCCATTGGTCGTACTACATGACTACATGGGCTTGGGCTCAGTTCGGGTCCAGTTTGACTAGTTTAGTACAACCGAATTTACTAAAATTCAATAATCTTAATAAATAATTAAATCGTTTTATAGGGTTAAGTCGCAACTTGGCCTGGTTTTTCTAGTTAGAACAATCATATGGCTCGGCCTTCCCCTACCATGGCTAAACACTAGTCAAAACATGCCACTGCACTATCCGTGCCATGATTCCTAGTCACCTTGTACTCCAATTTCTAACCATGACTAAAATCATCTACCGTAATAATTAACTAATTAATTATTTATAAAAATCTAAAAATTACCATTCAAATAAAATAATAATAATAAAATTGTAAGCCCCTATTTTTCAAAATTCATTTTTAATTAGTGTTAATTATATTTTAGTGACAAATTAGCCTTAAAATAATTATTTAGATTTTTAGGAATTTTTTTAGAATTTTTAAATAATTTTTAAATAAGTTTTATATATTAAAAATATCAATTTGTAATTTATTTAAATGTTTTAATATCATTTTGCAATTATTAGAATTATTTTAATATCAATATGCAATTTGTTGAATTGTTATTATAGCAGTTTGCAATTTAGGAATTGTTTTATTTCTGTTATGCAAATTTCTATTTGCATTTAGACACAGTAGGGACTAATTTGTAAATCCTAAATTCCTAAGGACCTAAGTGCTAATTTCCTACCCACCCCCCTGCCCGACGACCGACGGCTGACCGGCGACTGCCCCCGCCATTTTCGGCCAGCGCACAGCTCCCCGACCGCCTCAAATTGCCTATAAATAAACCCCCTCTCTCCCCCAGTCAAAATCCTAGCTCTACACCCCACCACGACCGCCCACGCCACCATCACCTCCACTTTTCCCCCGCCGGAACCCTATCTCCGGCTACACCCGAGCGCCGCCCCTACGACGAACGCCACCCCCTACCACCACCATCAACGGGTTCGCCTCGACGAGCCGACCCCAGCGCCACCACTCCGCCACCGTCACGACGCCTCCTCCGCCGTCCAGACCCTCCGACAGCAGCCCGACCTGGACACGTACGTGTCATCTACCCCCCCGTGTCCTGTTGTGTCTCGTTCTCATGCACAGGACTCGCCTACACACGACAACCCTAATGGTAAGTGTGGACACGGCAAACACGTGTCGTGCGTGTCATAAATCAGCCCGACACATGGACTCCTGTGTCCCTAACTGTCAGGACACAGGATTATTATTATTATTTTTATGTATAAACCATTCTAAACTAAATAAAACAAACCTAAACTCTAATCCTAACACAAGCCACGGGCTGACCCCTGGCCAGCCCGACCCAATTCAAACCCGACCCCCGCTGGGCCTAGTTCGAACCCCCCCTGCTGTCTTTCCTTTTCTTTTTCTTTTCTTTTTCCTTTTTCTTTTCTTTTGTTATTTATGTATATTTATGTATATATGTATATACAAATATTTGTATATATATATATAATTATATATACTGTATTTTTGTATATATACTTACTGTTTTTCTTATGTATATATGTATATATACTTTATTCTCTTGTACTTTATTATTCTATGTATATATACATATATATATATGTATTATGTATACATATATATTTATATATTTCCTTGTGTATATATATATATTATTATATATATACTATTATATGTATATGTATACATTATTTTGTATATATATATATATATATATATATATATATATTTTTTTTTTTGTATATATATATATAGTATATATATATATATATATATATATATATATATATATATATATATATATATATATATATATATATATATATATATATATATATATTTATTTATTTATTTTTATATATATATATATATATATATATATATATATATATATATATATATATATATATATATATATATATATATATATATATATATATATTTTATATATATATATATATATATATATATATATATATATATATTATATAGTTGAGTATTTTCTTATATGTATATATACATATATTTGTATATATATATATATATAATATATAGTTGAGCATTTTCCTATATATATAAATATCCCTATACTTATATATATATATATATATATATATATATATATATATATATATATATATATATATATATATATATATATATATATATATATATATATATATATATATTTTCCTATATGTATTTTACTTAGCTTAGTGTAAATTATTTATATAAAATAATGTTCATACTTTTATAGTTACTATGTAAAACTTTACCTTATTAAAATATTAATATTTATTTTGACTATTACCAAATTGTATTTTTATTGTGTTTAATTTACTGCAACCATTTGGTGTCCACGCCTAGCATGGGTATTTGGGCCCAAATATGTTTTCACACATTCAAGACCTGTACAAGTCATATTGGACTTGATTCATGGCCTTGGGTCCTGTATTTGAACTTTGGTTCAAATTATATACATGGACAAAATACGCAGATAATTAATTATTGTGTGCATTGCTGTTTTTGATTTTCTAAAATACTTAAAGTATTGCTAAAATTATGGAAAAATAGTATTTAGATATTATGTTAAGTTAGCTAATTTAGTATAAATTTTGTAGTATTTAATTTACTGTTTTGCCACTAGTTTGGCATATGAAACCAAAAACTCATTTTCTATATACTTAGGAAAACTGATTTTTATAAAATATTTGTACTGGTTAATAAATTCCAGAAAAATTATAATAAATTTCTATGATTAACAAGGATCACTTTGATACTTTGCTTTAAGAAAAACTAGGCTTTTTGTCTACTTCAAAAATTGTTAGAACACAATGATCTTTTGATTTATTTATTGATTAATTACGACTTGTAGCTTTTTGTGTTACTTGGAGTTTTAGTCGTGTTGAACCCCATCCCTCACTAGTGTAAAGACCCTAGAAAGTTAGTTAACATAGTGTGTCACCCCACATTGGTCTCCTATGCCAAGTCATCATTTTGGCTAGGTGCCCAGTCACAAGTCGTGTCGCACCAATTAGTGTTCTAGTATTTTAGCTTAGTGTAAAAGCTAAGTTATTGCATTTATTTCTACAGTGACGAGTTACTGGACATCCATAGCACTGTTATCGTAGCTTGTTTTGTTTTGCTTTGCTAGAGGCAAGTACTTTCTACGAACTTTACATATTGTCACATAAAATGAACTGCAAACCCCACCATGTTAAATACTGATCCTTGGGGTAGGAAGTTAGATCTCTACATGTTGTACTTTCAGTTACTACCATGCTTAGAACAGTCTTGATGTATCTCTCACATGATTAAGATATGGGTTATAGGGAAACTGTTAGTAGCGTACGTGATCATGCCCCTTACTCGTACGTACGTACCGAGCAAGGTTGACATTTTATGTATACCTTGTCGTAGGCGCACCAGCTGTATTTGTACGTATGTACATCTATCGCTTGTTTTACTTGTACGTATGTACATTTTATTTACATTGTACCTCGGTACATTGTACATCTATTGACCGATCACGTACTTGCTACAGTTTTAAATATTACATATACATCTGTCTCTATGACATATGTGTCCTTGCCATGATAGATTGAGTGATGCCATGCTTTCCAGTTATTCCTCTCATGTTCATTTCCATGTTTCATATGCTAGTTTGCTAGATTTAGTACTTGCTCCCGTCCTGACAGGATAACGTTGTAGGTGTCCTTACTGAGGAGGAGTTACTTTGCGACACATACTATGGAGTTACTGCCGAGGACCTGGCTCTGCTTTACGAGGATGTTCCTGCAGGGAACCTCGCCTAGTTGTCTTTTGTTTACTTAGACTTTTGAGAGTAGACATGTATTAGACTATATCATTTTGTAACTGGACATGTATCCAGTTTTACATTTCAGTTTACTTGTACTTGGACGTTTACTATATACGATGACTTTTGTGTTTGGAGCATTTATGATTCTTCTTCACTTATAGAACTGTTAGTACATTTAGTCTTATCCTGTTGTCTTTAGAACAGTTTACTACGTTTTATCTCAACGTAGGCTGGACATGACTCGGCCTGGCCCAACAATTTGGGTAGCGGGTCGTGACATGTTTTTAGTGGTGGCCCATGCAGGTCCTGACTAAACTGTTTGGTTACGTTATTGTACCAAGCATGCCTGCAATTAGGAACTTAAGATAATTAGACAACATTAGGAAAGACGCTTAGAACACTTAGAGGAATGCTAGGATTGCAACATAGGAAATACATCACATGTTTGCTATTATAATTAGATTTTCTTACATATGATTTCTTACTTTAAACAAGTCCTTATAAGTCTTTTTATGTAATTTAGATGGTGCTTACTCGTTCATCCCAGTATGTTACCCCCGAGAATGGGGCCCTTCATATCCAGTCAGCTGACCAGTTGACTGATACACCTCCACCTACCACATTCCTCCACTCCACAGATCCACAGACCCAGATACCACCTTCCACATCCCAGTCCCAGCAGGCCCCGATACTTTCACCACCCCCTATCACTATACCCACCCAGGCTTCCGTCACACTCAACGGGAACCAGCTGCTCACACTGATCCAGGGGTTCCTAACAACCCATCAGGAGCAGACTACCCTACTCCGCCAGAGCATGGAGCGTTCTGAGGGACGTCCCGTGGTCCCACCATATGTAGAGCCACGGCAGAGAACGGGGACGATCAAGGACTTCATGGGTCTGAATCCCAAGGAGTTCTCAGGGACTGAGGGCATAGTAGTAGCTGATGACTGGCTAGATTCTGTAGAGAGGAAGCTTCTGGGAGTTAGGATGCCGGATGACCTTCAGGTCAAGGCAGCAGGATTTCTGCTGATAGACTTAGCCGGAGTCTGGTTCAGGAATGAGCCGTTGTTCGCGAGAGGTAGAGCCACCTGGGACCAGTTCAAGACCCAGTTCAAGAAGAAGTTCTTCTCGACCACTACTAGAGTAGCCATGGGACTACGATTCCAGAACATCCAGCAGGAGAATCGTTCTGTTGACGAGTATACGGCAGAGTTTAGTCGCCTGAGCCGTTTCGCTCCTAGTCTGGTTGCTGATCCAGAGGAGATGACCCGTAGGTTTTGCCATGGTCTAGTTCCAGACATTGGCATTCTTATAGTGGCGAACGGTACGACTGACTACTACCAGAGCCTAGAGTTGGCCCGGAGCATTGAGGAGCGTCTTCTGTCTAGCAAAAGGCTGGCTCCTGTACATCATGAGGGACCGTCCAAGCGTCAGGCTTTCCAGCAGAGAGCGCCGACGCCACCCCAGCAGACTTACCGTCCCCCTACACCACATTATCAGACCCCGCCAGTTCGAGCCCCGGGACCCCGTCAGCAGCAGCAGAAGGGAGCTATATGTTCTTTCTGCGGAAGACCAGGGCACGATTACTCCATCTGCAGGAAGAGGCTGAAGCAGTGCTTAGTTTGTGGGTCTGCCACCCACATGATACGGGAATGCCCAGTAGCGAAGACTAGAGGACCGCTCCCGACTCAGCAGTAGAGGTTCGGGCAGCATCTGTAGCAGCAGAAGGGACCTCAGGGGAGGGTTTATAGTCTAGCCATTGAGCCGGAGCCGGAGCAAGTTTCGGAGCCGGATTACTTAGCTGACGTCATCACAGGTCATGTTTATTTGCATACTTTTCTAGCTGTATGTTTGTTTGATTCTGGTGCATCTCATGGCTTCCTATCATTAGAGTTTATGCATAAACATCATCTAGTAGCTACACCTACTGCGAAGATTAGTAGAGTGATGACGGGAGGAGGACCAGTGCCTATTAGATCTATCTATAGATGTTCTATTTTTATAGCCGGGAGAGAGTTCAGGGGACGATTCTTTGTGATGCCACTTCCCGGTTATGATATCATATTGGGGATGGACTGGCTTAGCTATGCCCATGCATCTATAGATTGCCATGAGGGTAGTATTTTGTTCAGTCCCCCAGGCACAGCACCATTCAGTGTCAGGAGGACAGGGCCGGAGATCAGCCTAGAGCCGAACTGTTGTGCGACAGTCGGGGACGCAGCACCGCCACACCCTATCATTAGGGAGTTTATGGATGTATTCCCAGAGGATCTTCCAGGACTTCTGCCTGACAGAGATGTGGAGTTCACTATAGATTTAGTGCCGGGTTCATCACCAGTATCCCGGGCTTGCTATAGAGTGAATCCAAGGAGGCCATAGAGATGAAAGAGCAGATTGATGACCTGTTGAAAAAGGGTTTCATTCGATCCAGTGCTTCTCCATGGGGAGCACCAGTGCTCTTTGTGCCTAAGAAGGATGGTACAGTCCGGTTGTGTATTGACTATCGGGCTTTGAATGCCATCACCATCAAGAACAAATATCCTCTGCCCAGGATAGATGATTTGTTCGACCAGTTGAGCGGGGCGAAGGTATTTTCCAGGATAGACTTGAGATCCGGGTACCACCAGGTGAAGGTTAGGCCAGCAAACATCCAGAAGACGGCGTTCAACACGAAGTACGGGCAGTACGAGTTTCTGGTGATGCCATTTGGTCTCACAAATGCGCCAGCTGTCTTTATGAACTTGATGAATAAGACATTTCACCAGTATCTGGATAAGTTCGTCGTGGTGTTTATCGACGACATCCTGATATACTCGAAGACGTCGGAGGAGCATGCAGAGCACTTGCGGATAGTTTTGGGGATTCTGAGGCAGGAGAGATTGTTTGCCAAATTGTCGAAGTGCGAGTTCTTTTTAGACCGAGAGGAGTTTCTCGGCCATGTAGTCACTGGAGATGGAATCTCGGTGGATCCCAGGAAGATTGCTGCAGTTGAGACGTGGAAGGCTCCGACGTCAGTTTCAGAGATCAGGAGCTTTCTGGGTTTAGCAGGCTATTACAGAAAGTTCGTCCAGGACTTTGCAAGGATAGCTGAACCCATGACGAAGCTGACGCGGAAGGACGCAGAGTACATCTGGTCAGAGGACTGCCAGGCGGCATTTGAGGAGCTGAAGAGGAGGCTGACGACCGCTCCAGTTCTGACTTTACCTTCAGGTTCTGGAGGTTTCACCATATACAGTGATGCTTCTGGGAAGGGGCTAGGATGTGTCCTACAGTAGCATAGGAAAGTAATTGCTTATGCATCTAGGCAATTGCGGACTCATAAGAGGAATTATCCTACCCATGACCTCGAGTTAGCTGCGGTGATCTTTGCACTCAAGTTATGGAAACATTACTTATACGGAGAGCGTGTGGAAATCTTCACTGACCACAAAAGCTTGAAGTATGTGTTCACGCAGAAAGAGCTGAACATGAGGCAAAGATGATGGTTGGAGTTGATGAAGAACTTCGACATCGATTTACAGTATCACCTCGGGAAGACAAATGTGGTGGCGGATGCGCTGAGCAGGCATCCGATGGCATGGTACCTGATGATTGATCAGTATTTGCGGGAGGATCTGGAGAAGCTCGGTATTGAGCTAGTTCGGCCAGGATCAGTGATACAGATGATGGCGCTTAACATTCAGTCAGGTTTGATGGAGCAGATCCGGGAGGCACAGTCTACAGATAAGAGCCTTCGCAGACTTCGACCCCAGGCATTAGCTGGATTGCTGGATGACTTCACTATAGCAGAGGATGGATCCCTGAGGCATGGCAGCCGATTGTGCGTGCCGAAAGGAGAGCTGGTAGAGGCAGTCTTGCAGGAGACGCACCGATCGAGATATTCTATTCACCCTGGTGCTAACAAGATGTACCGTGACTTACGGGAACATCTTTGGTGGCACGGGATGAAGAGGGATGTATCACGTTTTATCTCGAGATGTCTAGTTTGCCAGCAGGTCAAGGCGGAGCGCCAGAGGCCAGCTGGTTTGTTGCAGCCGTTACCCATTCCCGAGTGGAAGTGGGAACATATTACGATGGACTTCGTTTCAGGGCTTCCTCGTTCCCAAGGAGGGAAGGATGCCATCTGGGTCATCGTAGACAGGCTGACGAAGTGTGCGCACTTCATACCCTTCAAGGTGGGGCTTTCCACCGAAAAGTTGGCGGAGCTATACATGCAGCAGATAGTTCGTCTACACGGAGTGCCGGTGAGCATCGTGTCAGACAGAGACAGCAGATTTATATCCCACTACTGGAGGAGCTTGCAGGAGGAGTTGGGCAGTAGGCTCAAGTTCAGTACGGCGTACCATCCGCAGACAGATGGGCAGTCCGAGAGGACGATACAGACGCTGGAGGATATGCTGAGGACTTGTATGCTGGACTTCGGAGGATCATGGAAGAGCCATCTGCACTTGGTAGAGTTTTTATACAACAACAGCTACCAGGCCAGTATTGGTATGTCTCCTTTCGAGGCGCTATATGGACGACGATGTCGCACACCGCTCTTTTGGGATGATATCGGAGACAGAGTTATGCTTGGGCCAGAGATGATCACGGATGCAGCAGAGAAAGTCGGGATGATCAGAGACAGGCTCAGAGTAGCTCAGGACAGGCAGAAACACTGGGCTGATGCTAGTCGCAGACCGATGGAGTTCGCAGACGGTGATATGGTGCTAGTGAAGATATCACCTACTCGAGGGACGATCCGGTTCGGACGAGGAGGGAAGCTGAGCCCCAGATACATCGGGCCGTTCGAGGTACTTGGCAGGATCGGAGAGGTAGCTTACAGGGTTGCACTTCCACCCAACCTAGCAGGAGTTCACGACGTCTTCCACGTATCTCAGCTGAGGAGATATGTTCCAGACCCCAGTCATGTGCTAGATCATTCAGAGTTGGAGGTCGGACCGAGCCTTACAGTTTCTGAACAGCCAGTGGAGATATTAGACCGGAGAGAGAAGAGGTTGAGGAACAAGGTTATAACCCTAGTGCGAGTAGCTTGGAGCCGTCACTCCCCAGGTGAATCTACTTGGGAGAGGGAGTCGGACATGAGGGAGAGATACCCTTAGTTGTTCGATCCAACTGCTGCGAGGGAACCACCCGTTCCCGCTTGATACCTTAGAGGTTAGTTTCGATCGCAGCCTTAGTCATTTTGTTGCATTGCTTGCTATGTTAGAATATTGTAGGTCTTCAATCCTTGTGAATTTCGAGGACAAAATTTTTCAAGGAGGAAAGACTTGTAAGCCACTATTTTTCAAAATTCATTTTTAATTAGTGTTAATTAATTTTTAGTGACAAATTAGCCTTAAAATAATTATTTAGATTTTTAGGATTTTTTCTAGAATTTTTAAATGATTTTTAAATAAGTTTTATATATTAAAAATATCAATTTGTAATTTATTTAAATGTTTTAATATCATTTTGCAATTATTAGAATTATTTTAATATCAATATGCAATTTGTTGAATTGTTATTATAGCAGTTTGCAATTTAGAAATTGTTTTATTTCTGTTATGCAAATTTCTATTTGCATTTAGACACAGTAGGGACTAATTTGTAAATCCTAAATTCCTAAGGACCTAAGTGCTAATTTCCTACCCACCCCCCTGTCCGACGACCGACGGCTGACCGGCGACTGCCCCCGCCATTTCCGGCCAGCGCACAGCTCCCCGACCGCCTCAAATTGCCTATAAATAAACCCCCTCTCTCCCCCAGTCAAAACCCTAGCTCTACACCCCACCACGACCGCCCACGCCACCATCACCTCCACTTTTCCCCCGCCGGAACCCTATCTCCGGCTACACCCGAGCGCCGCCCCTACGACGAACGCCACCCCCTACCACCACCACCAACGGGTTCGCCTCGATGAGCCGACCCCAGCGCCACCACTTCCGCCACCGTCACGACGCCTCCTCCGCCGTCCAGACCCTCCGACAGCAGCCCGACCTGGACACGTACGTGTCATCTACCTCCCCCCCCCGTGTCCTGTTGTGTCTCGTTCTCATGCACAGACTCGCCTACACACGACAATCCTAATGGTAAGTGCGGACACGGCAAACACGTGTCGTGCGTGTCATAAATCAGCCCGACACATGGACTCCTGTGTCCCTAACTGTCAGGACACAGGATTATTATTATTTTTTTATGTATAAACCATTCTAAACTAAATAAAACAAACCTAAACTCTAATCCTAACACAAGCCACGGGCTGACCCCCTGGCCAGCCCGACCCAATTCAAACCCGACCCCCCGCTGGGCCGAGTTCGAACCCCCCCTGCTGTCTTTCCTTTTCTTTTTCTTTTCTTTTTCCTTTTTCTTTTCTTTTGTTATTTATGTATATACATATATTTGTATATATATATATAATTATATATACTGTATTTTTGTATATATACTTACTGTTTTTCTTATGTATATATGTATATATACTTTATTCTCTTGTACTTTATTATTCTATGTATATATACATATATATATGTATTATGTATACATATATATTTATATATTTCCTTGTGTATATATATATATATATATTATATATATACTATTATATGTATATGTATACATTATTTTGTATATATATATATATACTATATAGTTGAGTATTTTCTTATATGTATGTATATATACATATATTTGTATATATATATAATATATAGTTGAGCATTTTCCTATATATATAAATATCCCTATATTTATATATATATATATATATATATATATATATATATATATATATATATATATATATATATATATATATATATATATATATATATATATATATATATATATATATATATATATATTATTTCCTATATGTATTTTACTTAACTTAGTGTAAATTATTTATATAAAATAATGTTCATACTTTTATAGTTACTATGTAAAACTTTACCTTATTAAAATATTAATATTTATTTTGACTATTACCAAATTGTATTTTTATTGTGTTTAATTTACTGCAACCATTTGGTGTCCACGCCTAGCATGGATATTTGGGCCCAAATATGTTTTCACACATTCAAGACCTGTACAAGTCATATTGGACTTGATTCATGGCTTTGGGTCCTGTATTTGAACTTTGGTTCAAATTATATACATGGACAAAATACGCAGATAATTAATTATTGTGTGCATTGCTGTTTTTGATTTTCTAAAATACTTAAAGTATTGCTAAAATTATGGAAAAATAGTATTTAGATACTATGTTAAGTTAGCTAATTTAGTATAAATTTTGTAGTATTTAATTTACTGTTTTGCCACTAGTTTGGCATATGAAACCAAAAACTCATTTTCTGTATACTTAGGAAAACTTATTTTTATAAAATATTTGTACTGGTTAATAAATTCCAGAAAAATTATAATAAATTTCTATGATTAACAAGGATCACTTTGATACTTTGCTTTAAGAAAAACTAGGCTTTTTGTCTACTTCAAAAATTATTAGAACACAATGATCTTTTGATTTATTTATTGATTAATTACGACTTGTAGCTTTTTGTGTTACTTGGAGTTTTAGTCGTGTTGAACCCCATCCCTCACTAGTGTAAAGACCCTAGAAAGTTAGTTAACATAGTGTGTCACCCCACATTGGTCTCCTATGCCAAGTCATCATTTTGGCTAGGTGCCCAGTCACAAGTCGTGTCACACCAATTAGTGTTCTAGTATTTTAGCTTAGTGTAAAAGCTAAGTTATTGCATTTATTTCTACAGTGACGAGTTACTGGACATCCATAGCACTGTTATCGCAGCTTGTTTTGTTTTGCTTTGCTAGAGGCAAGTACTTTCTACGAACTTTACATATTGTCACATAAAATGAACTGCAAACCCCACCATGTTAAATGCTGATCCTTGGGGTAGCAAGTTAGATCTTTACATGTTGTACTTTCAGTTACTACCATGCTTAGAACAGTCTTGATGTATCTCTCATATGATTAAGATATGGGTTATGGGGAAACTGTTAGTAGCGTACGTGATCATGCCCCTTACTCGTACGTATGTACCGAGCAAGGTTGACATTTTATGTATACCTTGTCGTAGGTGCACCAGCTGTATTTGTACGTATGTACATCTATCGCTTGTTTTACTTGTACGTATGTACATTTTATTTACATTGTACCTCGGTACATTGTACATCTATTGACCGATCACGTACTTGCTACAGTTTTAAACATTACATATACATCTGTCTCTATGACATATGTGTCCTTGCCATGATAGATTGAGTGATGCCATGTTTTCCAGTTATTCCTCTCATGTTTATTTCCATGTTTCATATGCTAGTTTGCTAGATTTAGTACTTGCTCCCGTCCTGACAGAATAACGTTGTAGGTGTCCTTACTGAGGAGGAGTTACTTTGCGACACATACTATGGAGTTACTGCCGAGGACCCGGCTCTGCTTTACGAGGATGTTCCTGCAGGGAATCTCGCCTAGTTGTCTTTTGTTTACTTAGACTTTTGAGAGTAGACATGTATTAGACTATATCATTTTGTAACTGGACATGTATCCAGTTTTATATTTCAGTTTACTTGTACTTGGACGTTTACTATATACGATGACTTTTGTGTTTGGAGCATTTATGATTCTTCTTCACTTATAGAACTGTTAGTACATTTAGTCTTATCCTGTTGTCTTTAGAACAGCTTACTACGTTTTATCTCAACGTAGGCTGAACATGACTCGGCCTGGCCCAACAATTTGGGTAGCGGGTCGTGACAAAAATATTTCAAAATTTTCGGGAAGGGGAGCTATAAATCTACCCACCTTAAAAATAATTTCGTCCTCGAAATTCTATCATAACTATTCCTTAAAATTCAAAGTCTACTATTACCTTAATCTCCTCAATTTAATTCCTCAAAATATTTTATAACCTTCTCTAGCCATTTTATAACTCCGAATACTTGAGGACTTCTACCCACCTTTGGTCATACTACTCTATCAAATATTCTGTCGCTAAAACTTTATAATCTTCCAACTAATTGCTAAAATTTCTACCAATAGATATCTACTGTATATGGCATCTATAATCCTCTCTTATCTATCAAGCAACCCAAAATTTAACAAGCAACAAATTTACACAAGTAGCTAAGAATTATTGATAAATTCTAATAAGCATGACCATTCGTCGCTCTGAAATAGAAAGGACAGGAAGATAAGAAAGAATGATCGAGAGCAAATATGAAGTTTCAGAGCGGTAGAGAGTTTTCAATGATGCAGATAGAAAGAAAGTTTATGAACCATTAACTTATTTGCTAGATTGGCTACTCTAGTCCAGTCACTTGCTAAATCGAAGAACCCTTCGTTTCTTAGAGGGTCTTGCAATCCGTGCAATACAGAAGTTCCGTTCTCGAAATTAATCTAAACAAGGTTCCATAATAGAACGGAATTTGAGAAATCAAGATTGTGATCTTTTTCGTGGTTATTTAAACACACGAGCAAGGGATATAAATGCAATACAAGATCGTATCGCGACTTCCAGGTAGATGGAATAAGGGTTACGAATGACTTCACATTCTAAGAGGTGGAGACTACATATAGGTATAGGGACATATTTCAAACAGTTCGTTTTTATAGTCCAAATATGGTGGTATGTATGGATGAGTTTTACTGGGTCTTAATGGGTTCCCTATTTGGACATCACTCGTTGGTTGGATGAACCTTGGATTTCAATCTATATTGACTGGACGAGAGCCCAAGATAAAACTATTTCTACTAGGTTAGGGTGACCTGGAATAGGTTTCAACCCAAGTGGTTGAGCTAGTTGCCAGTCAGGTTGGTTAGCTAGGTTCCTAAAGCCCAAAAATGCGCCTTCAGTGACTTTTGTGTTTAAGTAGCAGATGAGGCCTCAATTGGATGGCACACTAGTGTTATGGGCTGTAGTGATCATGTATTACTGTTGATAACTGGTAGATCATAATATGACAGAATATTTAAGCTATGGTATTGGCTAAGCTAGTGACTGTGGTATTCCAATACTAGTTAGGTCTGAATAATAAAATTTACCTATCTAGGGTAATATTTGTTGGAAACCAAACTCGGGATGGATGTCTACCATAGTCATGGTAAATGATTGTCCTTACCTTCGTTTATTCATCTCATGTCTAAACTGTGGGCTTTGGTCGAGGAAAGGTTGGGTTAAGGCTTAAGGGTTGCTAGTTAAAGCAAGCTTCAAACGGATAATTAGAGGCTCACAACAATTGGTCTCTTGAGAATAGATAGTCTCCTAAGTTGGCATTTTGACTGAGGGTAAAACCCTAATCATTCTCAAATTCAGATGGCTAGAAGGTCCCAATAGTAGTTTGAGAGTCGAGAGGGGGATGAGTAACTCAAGGCAACGTTCTAGTCACCTGGCTGGCCGATGGTAGCTACACTTGTGTATACAACTATCATAGCCATGGGGATACTCGATATCTATCTACCAATTACGAGCTTTCGTCTTTCCAAATCAGTGAAAGACAAAAACAATAAAGAGTTCAAGAAAGATGTCACTGAATACAATTACGTGATTCAAAGACGAGGGTATAATTCAAGAGAAATTGTCAATACAGTCGCGGATGAGATCCTGGATACCTCTATATCTCAATCCACGTAGGGTAATTAAATGAAGAGCGAACCAAATGCATCATGGTTGATCAGACCATAATACACTGATTCTGATTAGACAATATGTTAGTAGGCGTCCCCAATAAACATATGTCTTGAATCAAGCTCGATAAAAGAGTAAGCTTACAAAACTAGGCTGTAATAGCAGCATTGACAAGATAGTCAAAATACAAGTATGCGAGATTTTTGAAAAGGAGGCACAAGTAGTTCGAGTTTTGAGAGAATCAAAACCTTACCTGGTGTCATTGCTTATACAGTCATCCTACTATCTTCTTATCCATAGGGCCTTGGTCGACTAATGGGTTATGGACCTCTGAATTCTATATTCTGGGTAAACCTATTAGTGTCAGTCAATTACCTCGTTAATAGATCACAAAGACCGCAGAATGCTAGGTTGGGAGATATGCTACCCAACTTACAGAACTGTTACTAGTTTTGGCTTTGGATCTTATGGGACACACAGGGCATTTTCTTATCATATATAGTATCCTAAATTTGTAATCATTTCTGAAGTCATTTTACCGAGAATTATGCCTCGCTCGTATACTCTGGCAATGGTAAACCCTTGGTTCCATGATTTAAATGTGATATGCTATCAGGTACTCTACGTTACATTGACACAAGGTCTAAAGAGGTCAACGAAGACATAGTTTTAGCAATGTTCAATACCTACGATTCCTTGAAATTTCAATCTATGGGTCGTGCCTAGCCAGTGCGATGTTGGCTAGCCATCGCAGTCGTTAAAATTACTCCGACTATATCCCTAAGAACTTCAAGGAGCTGCTAGAGATTCAAACTAGTTGACTACGATAGAAAGCGTAAACATCTGCCTATAGGTCTCAGTCCTTAAAGTGAAAGATTGATCGGGAAGAAAATAACTGAAGACAAGGGAAGTAAGAACATCCTAATCTTTATTTCATATGTATTTCAATAGTTGAGAGAAAATCTCGAATCAATCTACCTCGAGATTCGTATGTGAATAACAGAATCAGAAATTATAAACTAATTCCTCACGGCAAAAATAAGATTTTAAATATGCAATTCTAACTTATGATATAGGATTATATCTAATAGAGCAAAAGAAAATTGAACAGTTTATCAATATTAGGGCTTTGATTCTAGGAAAGCCTAACTTACCAAGTGAGTAGTATATCCACATTGGATCATATCGTCATATCAAAAGTAATAGTGTATCTACAGAGATCTGGCAAGCTATCTAAATTTAATAATTCCTTATCTAAATTGCATGGTCTATCTGACAACCTTAACTACCCAATTAATTAGTCAAATTAATAAGGGACTCTTATCCTAGTTATCCTCCTAAATCATTTCAATCCTAATTGTGAAAGAGCATTTTCTAGTCGCAGGCTCGCAGTAGTACGACTGACATAGGTACTACCACGAGTTCGCAATCTTTTACGAAAACTGACCTGCATGGGCCACCACCGAAGGGGAGCAACTCTCAACACCGGACCACGTATTTAATATCCAGGTACGCCGACCCCTTCGGTGGAGCAACTCTCAACACCGGACCACGCATTTTATAATACATACACTACACCAAAATAGAGATTTTCCAACACAATTTATTTTTAAATACTAACGGTTTTTCACCGTTACAAATTACCAACGATACAAACCGTTAGAAAATTAAAAAACCGTTATGATAAATAGAAAATAAATAAATTTTAATTTTAATAATACATAATATTTATTTTCTAACCCTTAAAACCGTTAGGAAGTTTAATAAAAAGAAAGAATAAGAAAAGAAACTATATAATGCACACATAGGAAGTGTTACTATCCTATCCCAATCTCGAGCGCTAGCATTCCCCTCCCGAGCCCCTTCACCTTCGTTCTCCAAAACCCTAACCCTCTGCCACCACCAAGTCGTCATCGGTGTCCATGTCTCCATCGACAATGCCCGCCTCTCCCGGTGCCACCTCCTTCAAGATTTGCACGAGGAACCGAATCAGGCTCCTCCAGGTTATCGCGGGGGTCTTCAAGGTCCTTGGCCTCCAGATCAAGCGTGCGAGCGTGGAGTCCATCAGGGTCCTCCTCGTGAAGAAGTTCTTCGTGGTCGACTCCCATAGAAGGAAGATCGAGGGGTCGGAGGACCTCGTCCGGATCGAGAGAGCCCTCCGAGACGCCGTGGAGGAAACTAAGTCTGCCCCATCGGCCAAAATGGGGGGCCGGTTCGAGGGGGATCATCGTGAGGAAGGCAAGGCTAGGGTTAGGGTTCACGGTGGGGAGAAGGCAATGGAGGAGAGGATGTTTGGGCTGGTGGACGGGTTCCTGAAGAATGATGTGGTGAGCCTCCAGAACTCAAAATTTTCCTTTTGCTAGTACAGTAATAGGAGTTATTGAAATGTTTGCTAATGATTTGTATGGACTGTTAGTTGTTGGCTAATTATTTCATCTTTGAATTCTATGAACGAAGAAGATTATTTTTGGGGAAGTTACTGTTTAGAAATAGAGTAGTTTGGAAACATTACCATTATATTGCAATTTTCAAATTCATAATTTGAAATTGATCAGGAATAATTAGTGAAGATAGAATAGAGATTTAGCAAAATAGGATTACCCATCATTCATCTACTCCAGTAGAAATTTTCCATGATCCGGATGCTGCCAATGAACATGCGAGCTCCGATGAAGACTTGCCAATGGACATATGAGCTCTGATGCTCAGAGTGGTTGTGAATCTTATTGTAGTGAGAATGAAGACTCCGATGAAACTAATGTTGCTTGCTTTGGAATATGATCAATGGTTAACGATCTCATGTGATGATGGTTGCATATGCGTGTATATAATGTGTCTAATACATATGGACTAACTTATAGTAGGTCTTTTCCTAGGGTTAGTGGTTAGACTCGTCACCTTTTATCCCTCTTCCTCTTTTGCATCTCCAATTCCAATATTTAATTTTTTTAACTCTGTAAAGGACGTACGTTGGGTATTGTTTGGAGTCTTAATGCAAAGCAAATATTTTCAGGCAGTAGTGGTGGGTATGTTTGATTAATCGACTTTGGTAATATTGAAAATGTTAGTCCCGGGGGCTTGATCAAAGATGAAAACTAATGCAATCGAGATCTGAGATGTCACACAAAACTTTGTGATGATCAAACTCAAGATCCACGAATAAAACTAAATAGCCAAATTACAATATAAAGGAGAAAAATAGCAAAGAGAAGATCTCTTGTTCTTCCTTGCAAACGTGTTGCAATTGGGACAGAACAAGTTACAATAATCTAGAGAGAGATGAGAAGAAGAACAATGCTGGGGTGTCAAAATACCGTTGCTCAAAGCAAGATTCGCCCCACACGATCTGCTTCCAGGAACCAGCAAGTTTGAAGAACTTGTGGAACGCTCGATGTCACCTCTGTTCTGACTCCTCGGATGGACTTGCAATGGCGGCAGCAACTCCCTCTCTTTCTCTCTTTTCTGACTTGTATTTTTTGTCGTAGTCACAAAGGAGGCCAGAAGAGAGTATTTATAGAGAGAGGGTGGAAACCCTAACCGCCTCTTCAGTTATGGAAAGATTGAATCAAATCCCAAAAAATAGCAACGAGATTTAATTCAAATCCCACGAAATTAATTCAAATCCCACAAAGATAGGATCTGAATAAATTCAAATCCCACAAAGATAGGATCTGATTTAATTACATTAATTCAGCCTTTCCATAACTGATTTGTAATCTGCACAGTCAGCGGATCCCTTCATGCGGCAGCAGCAGCAGCCTGGCCGCATGAGCCTAATGGCCGCATGAGCCGCATGGACCGCATGAGCCGCATGGACCGCATAGACCGCATGGGCCGCATGAGCCGCATGGACCGCCTGGACCGCATGTGCCGTATGAGCCGCATGAGCCGCATGGCCGCATGGCCGCATGGACCGCATGGACCGTATGTGCCGTATGAGCCGCATGAGCCGCATGGCCGCATGGCCGCATGGCTGCATGAGCCGCATGAGACCGCATAAGACCGCATGGCCGCATATGAGCCGCATAAAGACCGCATGACTGCTGACGTGCTAAGTGCAAAGTGCGCCAACAAAATGCCACATTACGCCTCATGAGCCCATGAGCCCGAGTCCGAGTCCGAGTCCGAGTCCGAGTCGCTAAGCCCCGTTGGGGCTTAGCTCCAAGTGGAATTTAATCCAAGAGAATGACAAAAGCATTAATGCTTAATCCTTGGAGCCTTATACTTACCTCCTTATAAAATCACCCACATGGTTCCCTCCTTAGGGTTACCACCCCATGTGCATCTCTCAACAATACACCCAAGTATATATGTTGAGATAACTCATGGTGCATTTCCGATGTGGGACTAAAATTCACAAGGCATGTTGAGAGCAAGCTCTCTCCATGTAAAGAAAGCACCAACAATCCCCCACATATCACAACATATATATGTGTCCAGGGTTGAGCGTTCCCCACAGTAACTGTCCATTTTGCATTAGGATAGATGTCGCTGACGACTTGAATCTTTCCGCATGGGTTAAATAACAATGTGATACAAGAATGGACTACGCCTTGAATTCTGCACCACAATTGTAATTCTTCCCACTCACAAAGTGTAGTTACGTGTGCTTCTGGCTGCACATTAAAGGCCCTGTGCCAGCCTGGTTTCAGTGTATAATTTTGGGCATCTACAAGTTTACCCTCAAGAGACGGCCTGATATCTCTTTCCATACACTATAGGTGAGTTCTTTATTAAAGAGATATGGCATGAAGCCTTGCGCTTCCTTACGGTGCTACGTCGCTATGACATAGCCAGAAGCCGAGGCATTACCCCTACCTGGGAACCTCATCGTAGTGTCATACTACTGTAGCATGAGGTCACAAGCCTCTTTGTAGTGCCAAACTACCCAGCATGAAGCCTGAGGCTTCCTTGCGGTGTTACGCCGCAACGACATGGCTTGCAATGCCGAGGCTTTACCCCTACCTGGGTACCTCATCGTGGTGTCGTGCCACTGTAACATGGGGCCATCCTCCCCTTTGTAGTGCTGTCTACAACTCTTTAATTACGTCATACAGCATTAGGCTACCTGCCTATTTGTGGTGCTACGCCGCTATGACTTGGCTTGCAAAGCCGAGGCATTACCCCTACCTGGGAACCTCATGGTGGAGTCATCTCACTGTAGCATGGAGTTTCACTCCTTGTAGTGCTGCTCTACCGTGCTTCCTGTAAAGCACACCACACATTCACTCTGCCTGAGAACTCATTAAGGCGTTTAAGCCAACCTTCCACAGGATTTGTTTTTCCGCAGAAAAATACATAGTAGACAACAGTGGTTATGGGTCCGTATCCCTTTCATGTTCCAGAGAACAAGTACCCACTGTTACCTGATAGTTTCCCAGTCAGTGATCCTCCTTTGAACCAAAAGTTAGATGCCTAGTAGATTTCTCTTTGAACTAATAGCATAAAACTTTATGGTAGGATTACAAAGACACACTATCAGAATGCCTTCAAGCCCATTTTACAAGCTGTGTCATCGACCAACTAGCGCTTGAGGCCCTTTGTGAACGGATCTGCCAGGTTCTCCTGACTCCGAACATCAACCACTGCAATTACACCTCTTTTGATAAGATCGTGTACTGCCCTGTGCTTCAACCGCACAGTCCTCTTCTTCCCGTTGAAGAGGTCATTTGATGCTACCGCCGCAGTCGCCTGGTTGTCACAGTATATCGGTATCGCCGGTATCTGAGCTCCAACCACTGGAAGATCATACATGAGCTCCCGAAGCCATTCTGCTTCATCTGCTGCAGTTTCAAGTGCATAGAATTCAGATTCCATGAAGGAACGAGAGAGTATAGTCTGCTTCTTCGACTTCCACGATATAGCAGCTCCACCCAAGGAAAAGACATATCCACCTGTGGATCTCTCGCTTTCCACCTCTGAACACCAGCTAGCATCACTAAAGCCTTCTACTACTGTCGGATACCCGTTGTAGTACAGTGCATATGTCTGAGTCTTCTTGAGATATCTCATTACTCGCTTCACAGCTTTCCAGTGCTCAACCCATGGGTTGCTTGTGAACCGACTCAGCATTCCCACGGCGAAAGCTATGTCAGGCCTTGTGGCAGTAGTTGCGTACATCAAACTTCCGATAACGCTAGAATACTCCAGCTGCCTGACGCTTTCCCTCGAGTTTGGCTTCAGCTTCTGATCGCTCCTGTATGGCGTATCGATCCCTGGAAGATCCTTATACCCATAGCGTGTGAGCATCTTCTCAATATAGTGAGATTGTGACAGCGCTACTCTAGTGTCTGTCCGGATGATCTTTATGCCCAAGATGACATTTGCATCCCCCAAGTCCTTCATACTGAACTTGGTTGAGAGGAACTTCTTTGTCTCTGTGACACAGCCTATATCCGTACCTAGGATTAGCATGTCGTCCACGTACAGACAAACGATGACTCCTCTTCCATCAGCAAACTTTGTGTAAACACATTTGTTCGTCTCGCTGACTCTGTAGCCGTTTGACCTAATAACTTTGTCAAACTTCTTATGCCACATCTTGGGAGCTTGCTTCAAACCATATAATGATTTCACCAACTTGCAGACTTTGTCTTCAAGACCTTTGACGACAAATCCATCTGGCTGTTGCATGTAAATCTCTTCGGTCAGCTCCCCATTCAGGAACGCTGTCTTTACATCCATCTGATGTATCACCAACTTATGTATAGCTGCTAGAGCGATTAACATTCTGATGGTGGTTATCCGAGCTACTGGAGCGTACGTGTCGAAGTAGTCTATCCCCTGTTTCTGAGAAAATTCCTTGGCGACCAGCCTGGCCTTGAACTTGTCAATAGTTCCATCTGCCTTCATCTTCTTCTTGAAGATCCATTTACATCCAATAGGCTTTTCTCCTTCAGGTAGATCTACCAACACCCATGTGTTATTGGAGGTGATAGAGTCAAACTCGTCATTCACTGCTTCCTTCCAGAAGATAGCATCTCTGGTCTTCATCGCCTCATCATAGGTAAGCAGATCTGCTTCCACATGATAGGTGACAAAGTTATCTCCGAAATCTTTCGGTCTCCTCGCTCGCTTAGCTGACGGCTCGGCGAGTTCTGGTGCAAGAGTTGTTTCATCAACAACAGCTTCTTCTTGGACTACTGGCTCGTATGAGATTTCAGTCTCATTAGTACCTACATCATTTTCCGGAATGTCCGAAAGAATAATGTTTTTGTCTTTTGCGAACTTGTCTTCAAAGTATTCAGCATCGCGAGATTCGATAATATGATTTGATTCAATATCAAGAAATCTCCGAGCATCACTCTTCTCGGCATACCCCAAGAAGATAGCCTTCGTAGTCCTTGTCCCCAGCTTCTGAATCTTCAGATCTGGAAGCTTCACATACGCCAGACACCCCCACACTTGAATGACATTCAAGTTGGGTCTGACTTTGAACCAGAGTTCATGAGGAGTTACGTCCGAAGTTGCATATGGCACTCTATTCAGAATGAAAGTGGCCGTTAATGCAGCTTCTCCCCAGTAGCATTTTGGAAGACCTGCAGTGGGCAGCATAGAATTCATCATTTCTGTTAATGTCCGGTTCTTCCTCTCTGCTACTCCGTTGGATTGAGGAGAATATGGAGCAGTAGTCTCGCATATGATTCCATGTTCTTTGCAGAACGATGCGAATTCATGAGACCTGTACTCCCCACCTCGATCACTTCTCAACCTCTTGAGTTGTTGTCCGGTCTGCCGTTCAGCTTCGGCCCTGAACTCTCTGAACTTCTCGAAAGCTTCGTCTTTGGACTTGAGCAAGTAGACGAACGCGTATTTTGAGAAGTCGTCGATGAAGGTTATGAAATACTTCATCCCGGCCTTCGTGGAGAAATATTTGAAGTCACAGATATCGGAGTACACCAACTCCAGAAGATCTGTGCTTCGATTGACCCGATGAAAGGGTTTCCTTGTGATCTTCGTCTGAGCACACACTTCACACTTCTCCACCTTACCCCCACATTTGGAGATAAGTCCTAGACTAGACATTTTGTTGATTCTTTTACTATGAATATGTCCTAGTCTCTTATGCCACAACTCAAGAGAATAATCAGAAAATGCAACTGCATTAATGTCATCAAACTGGTTGACAAGCTGAATTTTAAACATGTCTTCGGTTTGATAAGCCTTCCCAAAGTATGTTCCTTTCTTGGACATCACCATCTGACCAGTATTGATGTCCATCCTCAAGCCTGCATTGCAGAACAGGCTCCCAGAGATCAGGTTCTTGGCAATCGCAGGAATATGCTTCACGCCTTGAAGCGACAGAGTGTTTCCTGAAGTGAGTTTCAGCTCCACAGTCCCAATCCCCAAAACTTTAGCTTGGGCCTGGTTCGCCATGACAACCTTCTCAGATGTCGGCTGGTACGTGACGAACCATTCCTTGTCAGAACAGACATGGCAAGTCGTACCAGTGTCTATCCACCAGTCAGAGTCAACCCCCACAGTTGTGACCTGTCCGATCATAGCAACAATATTAGAAACCAATGAAACCTTATTAGGCTCACCTTTCTCTGATTGTTTAGGCTTAGATCTGCATTCACTCTTGTAGTGGCCTTTCTTGCCACAATTGTAACAAGTCACGTGGGACTTAGTCTTCTGCTGCTTGAATGAAGGGCCCTTCACTTTCAGATTAGTGAAGTCCTTCTTCTTGGGATGAGAAGCCGCCTGCTTCCCCTTGGGATCCCTCGTCTGCACCAGATTGGCTTTAGCCAACTGTTTGGACAGAGTGTCCACCTTCTGTTGAGAACGCATCTCGTCCTCAACATGGATCTCTTGAAGTAGATCTCCCAAGCTAATGTCCAGCTTCTTTCTGTGCATCCTTGCATAGAAGGTACTCCATCCAGTAGGAAGTTTTGAGACGATCCCTCCGACGACAAACTTGTCGGGAAGGGGCATCTCTTCGTCTTCCAGTTTCTGACGCAGCTTCAGAAATTCTTTTACCTGTGGTAACATGGACTTTTCGTCCTCAAAGAGCAATTTGTGATATTTTTTAACCACAAACATTTTGCTCCTGTTCTTGTCTTCTTCATACAAATTTTTCACAGACTCCCATATGTCTCTGGCAAGTTCCTTCTTTGAGTAGGATTCTGCCAGGGAGTCCTCCATAGCATTCAGGATGAGAAGTCTGCAGATGCTATTTTTCCTTCTCCACTTGGCCTGGAGTTTGGTAGCCGCGTTGATGGCGGCAGTAGATCCAGTGTCTGGAACAGAGGGTTCTTCCTCCAACAGAACATGATCAACGTCTTTCAGTTGAAGAGTTAGGTACACCTTTCTCTTCCAGACTTGATAGTGCTCTCCATCGAACTTTTCCAACTTGCAGAAGTCCGATTGGAGGAGCGAAGCATTAATGTTTTCCATCTATACGGATCTTGCTTTGAGATTGTTAGTCCCGGGGGCTTGATCAAAGATGAAAACTAATGCAATCGAGATCTGAGATGTCACACAAAACTTTATGATGATCAAACTCAAGATCCACGAATAAAACTAAATAGCCAAATTATAATATAAAGGAGAAAAATAGCAAAGAGAAGATCTCTTGTTCTTCCTTGCAAACGTGTTGCAATTGGGACAGAACAAGTTACAATAATCTAGAGAGAGATGAGAAGAAGAACAATGCTGGGGTGTCAAAACACCATTGCTCAAAGCAAGATTCGCCCCACACGATCTGCTTCCAGGAACCAGCAAGTTTGAAGAACTTGTGGAACGCTCGATGTCACCTCTGTTCTGACTCCTCGGATGGACTTGCAATGGCGGCAGCAACTTCCTCTCTTTCTCTCTTTTTTGACTTGTATTTTTCGTCGTAGTCACAAAGGAGGCCAGAAGAGAGTATTTATAGAGAGAGGGTGGAAACCCTAACCGCCTCTTCAGTTATGGAAAGATTGAATCAAATCCCAAAAAATAGCAACGAGATTTAATTCAAATCCCACAAAATTAATTCAAATCCCACAAAGATAGGATCTGAATAAATTCAAATCCCACAAAGATAGGATCTGATTTAATTACATTAATTCAGCCTTTCCATAACTGATTTGTAATCTGCACAGTCAGCGGTTTCCTTCATGCGGCAGCAGCAGCAGCCTGGCCGCATGAGCCTAATGGCCGTATGAGCCGCATGGACCGCATGGACCGCATGGGCCGCATGGACCGCATGGACCGCATGTGCCGCATGAGCCGCATGAGCCGCATGGCCGCATGGGCCGCATGGACCGCATGGACCGCATGTGCCGTATGTGCCGTATGAGCCGCATGAGCCGCATGGCCGCATGGCCGCATGAGCCGCATGCCGCATAAGACCGCATGGCCGCATATGAGCCGCATGACTGCTGACGTGCTAAGTGCAAAGTGCGCCAACAAAACGCCATATTACGCCTCATGAGCCCAAGTCCGAGTCCGAGTCCGAGTCGCTAAGCCCCGTTGGGGCTTAGCTCCAAGTGGAATTTAATCCAAGAGAATGACAAAAGCATTAATGCTTAATCCTTGGAGCCTTATACTTACCTCCTTGTAAAATCACCCACATGGTTCCCTCCTTAGGGTCACCACCCCATGTGCATCTCTCAACAATACACCCAAGTATATATGTTGAGATAACTCATGGTGCATTTCCGATGTGGGACTAAAATTCACAAGGCATGTTGAGAGCAAGCTCTCTCCATGTAAAGAAAGCACCAACAGAAAATTCTAAAATATGAATCGAACTGGATTCAGTATTCATCATCTGCTTGACATAACATGACATTTATACTGTTAGGTAATATTTGGGGTATTATTGAGTAATCATTTTCAACATATTATCTTATCTTCATCCTTTGACATTACAGGCTCATAAGATGCTGGTAAGCTGTATCATTATATGAGATATGTCACTACAATTGGACTTGGTGGATTGGGAGGCGGGCCTGAACTTTGTGTTTGGTTATTATTGTTTCTAAGGTATTACAACATACGTCTCAATATATCCAACTTTTGAATGTGCTTATTGTGTTTCAGTTATATATTAAAACTTAGATATACTATGTCAGGTATGGGACTTTAGTTAGTGGAGATAGTACTGGCAATGTTCAATTTTTGGACAATAGACATAAAAGGAACCTTTTGCAAGCACTTACTTACCATAAGGCTGATGTCAATGCTCATACTTAACAAATTTATGTTTGAAACCCTTTTGCAAGCCAATATTTACTGTAGATTCTATATAATATTTCCAAATTAGTCTTTGTTTTCCTATATATTAGTTAATTTTCTTTAAAAGTTCAACAACTAAATGGTGGCTCACTTGGTTAAATGATTAGTTTTATACTCGGGGATCTTTAGTTTAAAACAAATTTGCCACACTATAATTGATAAATAATTTTATTTTTATTATAAATTCTATATAATTCTCTCTTAAATTCTAATTGCCAAGATAGATATTCTAATTTCCATTTCAACAGATGGGATAGTCTTATACTTAATAGACCTGAATGGAAGAGAAATGATTAATGTATTTAGTGCCAAACATGTTGTTGTTTCTTCATGCAAATTTTACTAGCGGAAAGTGTTTCCTGAAACAAGAAACCTGAGTAGATCCATATCCATTTCTATGTATATACGATGATATACAATTTTAATCCGTTATTTGTTTTATATGTTAGAATTTTGAATATCAAATTGTAAAAGTTGCTAATCTGTTTGAAATCAGTTGTTTTTCGACAAATAAAAATATATTGCCAAGTTGAATCATTTATGAAGCAAGGCCTTAGGGTAGGCAAAAGAGGGAAGGGACTATGATTCCCCTCTTTAAGTAATTTGTTAAATTAAAATGATCCTGATTGTTGCCTTATGCATTTTTTGTGTGGCTATCTTCTTTTTATTGGCAAAAAAACACTTAATTGGGCTTCTATATTTTTTTAACATTTTTTCCTTGAAAAGGTAAATGTTTCTGTTTCAAGTGTATTCTGAAACTTGTACTTATGGCATGCCCTGTTAAAAAAATAAAGACTTGAGTGTACATGTATTGATTTTCAGGAATGGGTAACAGAATCCTTTCATTATATCTCCAAGGATTACCTTTGAAGCAGTCATGTGTTTGCTGATGATAGGGTAACTGTAAAAATGATTGGTTGGAGTAGTTGAATCATCATTATGTTCAGGTAAACGATTTTCATATATTTTCTAAGATGTTGGTAACTTGTAAATGGCTCGTGCATATGAATTGTTGATGGCTCATGCATATTATAACACTTTACAGATATATTTACTTCACACTATATTAGCCATACCTAGAGGGAGTTTATGTATTTCCTTTCCCATTTAATAATTTTTTGCCTAGGCTAGGATTTGAACCAACGGCGGTGGTTGCCTACCATCCCTTACCAGTGGGTCTAGTGCTACTTACTGGATCACCCCTAGGTTGTTTTCCTATTTGAAAATTGTGAGCTAAATTGATAAGCTTACTTACAATATATAGATTTAGATTGGTTGAAATTTAGAGGATAATCCTTCGAGTAAAAGAAATGTCACATCCTTGGTGGTTGTATTTGTATTTGAATATATGTTTTGGTATTTTGACTATTTCTCGTTAACTTCGAACCATAACTTAGTAACTATAATTTCATAGATTACTAGGTAATCAGCTTTTATGAATGTTAATCTATACTTTCAGTGAGGATATACTATTGCAGTCTATTGCTTATGTGACAAAAATAATTGAATATCAAGGAAAATCAATGTATGGATGAAAGTAGTAAAATACTTATCTTTAGCATAGTCTATGTAGTACTTATAATTTTAATGTGTATATTATAAATGTGTATAATACAATATACGCTTCCTAGTGGTTTGGTTTAATGATTGTTTCGGAGTGTCTGCATATTCGCTTGGAATATCACTAACATCAATATACATCAATATATAATTATTATTTTGTTTATATAGATTTTTAGAATTTTGAGGTCAGCTTAACGGAATTCTTTTCCATGTAACTGAGAGCATGCCTTTAAATTCCTTAATGTCCAAGTTATACATGTTTTTCTTCCCTTAAATTTAATTAATGAAAATAAACAAAAAAAATTAGAAACGAGGATAAGATGTCTCGCATTTAATTTTTTATAGCAATTTAAGTCTTGTATCTACATGGATGAAGATTTTATACCTATTGTCGAAAATGCTGCATCATTGGCCATGTCAAATCTTGCTACTTTTGTGGTTACTGAGTTTACTTCCCTTTTACTGGGACAATACCCAGAGCATGGCTGCCAGAGAAGGTACATGGCAATACTCATTCATGCTATTACTTCCCTTGCATCATTGGCCAATGATGCAACATTTTCATCAACTAAGCATAACCATGGTTCTTCATTTATATTATTGCTTCCCTGACAGCCGTTATTGTGGCAATCTGATTTATATTATTACTTCCCTTAATCTAGTACCTTCCAAAATATTCAATTAAGCATAACCCTCCGTAACTCTTCAAAGTCTCATAGCTCCAAACACGTCTTCTTATACATAGTGATATTTATGTATTATGAGCATTGAGAATATTAGGAAGAAAAAATGGCCAGCAACTAACAATTGTAATTGTTCCTCTCCTTTCAGCGATCAACTTCTACTCGGGTACTTGGCCCCAAAGTATACTCAAGCAGCCAAAATTATATAGAGAGATGTTTATGTATTTCGAGTGCTGAAGATGGAGCTCATTACAGTTTCCAGGTAGGCACTAGGAGAGAATCAAGTTTGTTTTGACTGTTAACAAGATGGATCGATGTTTCTTGGAGCTTCAGGTTGAAGGTGAAGAAGGACACAATCATTTTCAAGAGTTATCGAGAATGTGAATGTTCTTATGAATAAGTCCTATAAATTTTGGATGGTTCTTTTTCTTTTTGTACTGTAAGAGGAGGTTATGTAATGCATATGACGAGACACCATTATATGAAGAATAATTGTAATTGGGAATATGTTTGTTTATAAATGCAAATAATGGTGTTGTTTATTAATTTTGAATGTGTATTGAAGGATCGTCTTGTGTAAATTATATTTTCTAATGGATATTGGTTAATAATTAAGAGCATACAACTCATGCTCAACAGTACCACTGATTTTTTTCTTATTTGTAACGGTAAAAACTATTGGAAATGTCAAAGGTTATGTTTGTTTTCCTAACGGTTTTTCATCGTTACAAATTCAAGATTACCAACGGTTTTCTACCATTAAAAAAATAATTTACCAACGCTTTTGTACTGTTAGGAAATTTGTTTTTGTAACGGTTTTTTACCGTTAGTAAAATTCTATTTCCTAACGGTTTTTTACCGTTAGGAAAATAATTTTCCTAACGACAAAAAACCGTTAGAAAAATTCCCCACGCCAAACTACCAACGGCAAAAAAGCGTTAGGAATTTTTTTCCTAACGCTTATAGTCGTTAGGAAATGACTGTTTTGGTGTAGTGATAGTTAAAAAAAAATTAAAGCCTTCTTACCTTATCAAGCAAACAAGCAAGCAATCAATTTATTTTTGGTTGCTACAACTTGTTCCTCCTAAAAGCTATCCAAATTCAATAAACAAGATTTATTAGTATAAAGATACTAAAGTCTCACTTCCAATGTCACTAAATGATTTGAATATTTAGCAATATTGGATTTATAACACTACATACATAATTAAATTTAAATATTCAATTCAACTCATACTTGTTACATGCATGATTAGCTTCTTGAAAGTGCAAACGAAGTTCAAACTTGAAAATTTATAGGTGTAAAGTTACCTTAGTATATAGGTACCTAAAAACATCCATTTTAACTAAATAATTCAAGCCAAATATGTTAAATAGGTATATTTTTAATTGTGGACAGAATTGACTTAATATGTTAAAAATCGAAAACTAATTCTTATGTATACATATTCAAGCAAGGAAATATAAATTTATATATATTTCTTTTAAGTGTATATATTAAGTTCCTAATTTATGCCAAGGCTTACAAATGTCCAAGAATGTGTGCCTACATAATGTGCCCAAGTATGAATAGATATACAAGTATATATAACATTACAACAAAATTAAGATTTGGAGTGTCCATTTATGTTGTGTCCGACACATTGTGTCAAGAAGTTTGTGTATATATTTTTACATACATGGAAAGATGTGTCAATGATGTTTGTGTATGTATTTCTATATAAAAAAAATTAGGCATGTTTATGTCAAGAGTGTGTATATGTATGAAAGATATATATATATATATATATATATATATATATATATATATATATATATATATATATATATATATATATATATATATTGTCAAGTTGTATATATATATATAGGTCTCATGCAAAAATAATAATTTCAAGGATTATTGTTATACCCCAGTACCGAAATACGGAGACGGACTAGGCCAGCTACTCCATATGAGGTACGTAACGTCATACGGCGATCGTGGCTGTCGAGAGACTAGGGGGTACATGCTACAATCAAGTCTCCTATGGTCCCACAAGGTTCTATGTCTCAATCAATCAAGTCACATCAGCAATTAAATGATCATTAAAGATAAAGCAGTAAGGCGTCCCCGACGCATCATCAAAATGGTCATGAGAGACTAGCTTTATAATTTAGCTATCTCAGAGAGTCAGGAGTACAAAATTATACACAGCTGCAGTCTGTTTAATTACAATTATGTACTGACACAAAATATCAAGCAATCCGGCTAACAGGTGCCGGTGGCTAAACGCCGCACAAAGTATAAGCAGGAGTGGTGGAGAAGAAACCCACTCGAGTTCCCGAACCGCCATGCTCCTAGTATGCACCATGGATGTCAGGAAGGAAGATCGTGTCCTCTGGCTCTGCTATGAGATCTGGCCAAACAAAGCCAGCGGGTCAGCCCCGAATAGCAAGTACCGCCAAAGGGGCACAAGAGTTAAGATTAAAAAACCCAGTTAATAGAATGATTGATAATAGTAATACTTATGCTACTATTATAGGGTAGCGCAACATCCTCGAACCCATATGGCACCCTTACAACCAAACAAGGACAAAAGGTGCCGCATGGAGTCGGGACGTGTCGTACTCTATAACTTTCACATAAGTTAAAAGGTAGAAACAATAAAATCTCATGATCGTGACTTCGGTCGATAGCCTATCGTAGCACAATAACCAACCCAACAATCAAACAAGAACATGGGTTGGATCATGTACCATGATAAACCATGTTTCTCAGTCATTCACAGAAGTAACACTTCACAACCAGAATAAGTCTTCCGTTCATAACTTCGGTCCACAGCCTGTCATAGTACGATAACCAACCCAACAATCAAACAAGAACATGGGTTGGATCACGTATCATAACAGTCCGCTTCCCTCAGTTATTTGCGGAAGGTAATAGGATACAAGCAAGTCATTTTCACGGCCAATCAAGTCTACGAGTTTCTAGTGGGACGAGGTTATCCTCGCGTCATGTTATTTTGAAATCCTCAGATCGTATCTTTCCAGCAAGGCTAGCCAACCCAGGGGTTCGCGTAGACAGATATTATTGAGCACAGGTCCCTCGTAAGGCCACCTTGCCAAAACATATAATATATAGCAGGAATTAATCGGATACAGTCATCCGCTCGTTGCAGATGACACAGTATCCGTGGAGACCAGCCGGCGCGTCAAGACAATATCTCAAGGCGGCTGGTGTAACACGATCTCGGGATTCTGCCCTCCCCATGCATCTAGTATATTTAGTTGCCTAGTTTAACCCTATGTGAAATCTTGGACTCACATGTTGTGGCCTGCATGATTATCCTCCTAAAGTCGTACTCTAGTACGACTACCCCAAGAGAGGATCCATGTCAATCAGTATGTCAACATGTTCTACCCTCCTTAGTGTAATACATCATTGCAAATACGCTACGTGGAGTTACGAGTCATTTGTCGAGCATGAACAAGAACTGGGACATTCAGGTACATGTATCAGGTAGGAACACTTTGTTCACCGGGGTCACATTAGTGCTCATATCATGCTCAGGACAAAAGGCGTAAGGATATATAGCTTACACAAACATTTACATATATATATATATATATATATATATATATATATATATATATATATATATAGGCAATGTAAAATAAAATAAAATAAAATATAGGAGAGTCCAGGTCAGAGTGCGCTGGGTCCAAGCGCGCTGGGTCAGAGTGCGCTGGGTCCAAGCGCGCTGGGTCAGAGTGCGCTGGGTTCAAGCGCGCTGGGTCAGAGTGCGCTGGGTCCAAGCGCGCTGGGTCAGAGTGCGCTGGGTTCAAGCGCGCTGGGTCAGAGTGCGCTGGGTCCAAGCGCGCTGGGTCAGAGTGCGCTGGGTCCAAGCGCCTAGCGCCAAAAGGCGCTGGGCCACGAGAGAGCTGCGCCTATCGCTAAAAAGCGCTGGGCCAAGGGACTGCGCGCGCCAACTGCTACAGGGTCATCTCCTTCCTCTTGGCTGAGAGCAAGAACACCATGAGCCCTAGAACTTCTAAGGACCATAAAATCCTCATCCTAAGCCCAAATTGGGACTTCTATAGGTCAAAATGGGGTAGAACAAAATTCCCTACAACATGGAACAATCAAAACTTGAAAATAATGAAGTTTGCTAGGTCAAAACCAAGGAAATCCGAAAATAGTTAAAACTTAGATCTACAAAAATTAAAGCTTCAAAATGAAAAATTTTAAGTTCTAAACTAGTATAGATTGAGAAGAAGAACATATTTTGACAAATAATTTTGTAAGAAAACATTAACAAAATTTATGGATCCATCTCTTGAGCAAGTTGGCACTTGCCTTGGTTGGTGGAGGAAATAAATGAGAGGAGAGAGAATGAGATGAGTTATATATAGAATCTTGAACCCAAGGGTTCATGATGAATCATTGGTGAACCAAAAATAGGTTACCCAAATGAGCCAAAACTGTAGGCCCAAATGCAGAAAATAAATTACGAAATAATATTTTGTCGAATATTTTAGGAAATGCATGAATAAATACAGCATAATAAATACAAAGTAAATACAATTTATCGATTTACGTATTAAAATACGTATTCCAGGATCGGGGAGTGACAATTATTCATACACTTTTCTTCATACATAGATACATATACATAATAACAACCAAAAATTTAAATGTAAAGTGTTCATAATGAGTTCCTACCCAAATTTTAGACTTATTTGCACATTACAATTTCATATATTGCATTTGGTCAATAAATTTCATAAAATCCAGAATTAATATATAACTATATTAATTCAAGAAAATTAAGAGAAATAAATTAAAAACAATTTTCAAGAGGAGAGAGGGGAGAGGACTTGCCTTTGATTCCTTGTGTTGGGTCTAGGTATTCTTCCAATTTTTCTATTACAATCCATTCAAAGAATTATATACATATAAAATCAAACTCAATTTTTGACCTAGGTTGAAATTGAGAAGGAATGGGAGATAAGGTTATACCTAGGTTTTTAGAGGAGTGTAAGAGGTGGAGGAGAAGGTGGTGGTGGTGTGGCCGACGGTGGTGGCGGCCGGTGGCGTGGTGGCGATGTCGGCGGCGGGCGGTGGAGGTGGCTGTGGCAGCAGCCGCAGCAGAATAAGAAGAAGAAGAAGGGAGGAAGAGAAAGAGGAATGGAGAATGGAGAGAGAGAGAGAGTTATGTGGCATATAATGCCCCCCCCCCCCCCCCCCCCCCCCCCCCTCTCTCTCTTCATGCCATGTGACAAATGTCATGAAGAATTGCCACTTCCACAAGGATTTGACACCTAGCAATGTGAGGTGTCCACATGATTTGTGAAATTTTAAAATTTGCCTAAGGTTTTCTATTCAAAAACTTAATATATTTATATATAAAGGAAAAAAATTTATAACCATTATGATTATAGTTATAATTAATTGTTAATTATCAAAAAAATTTGATTAATATTAGAGAATTATAAGCCATTACACAATGTTCAAAAAACAACCACTAAATCAGAATTATTTTGGTTTTTTTACACCCCCAACGATTACAAACCCAAAAAAAATCAAAAAGCCGGCCGAACCGGACCGGTCCGGGTCGGCCCGGTCGGACTTGGGGGTTTGTCCGGCACGGACTCGCGCTCAAGACGGGCCGGACCGGTCTGGGCTAGTGGGTCGGGGAGAGAAGACCGGCCTGCACGTATATAGGGACGGTTCAGATTCGGATCGTTGACTGGGCTCGGGCCGGCCCGGACCGGACTTTACCGAGCCAGGCTCGAGCCGGGGACGGGGATGCCCGGCCCACACAACACCTTGAGGTTAGAGATCCCAACAAATATTTTTCGTATATCTGAATGTAACAACATTGAATCTTATATAATACTCTGTATAAATTAACTCTCACAGGTTTGAGATTTCTTTCCTTTCTTAGAATTCTTCTAATAAATCTCTTTAGATTTTCAACTAGAACACATTATCAGCACCACATTCTACCACACAAACAGTTTACTTACTGCATGCGTTTTGTAAGTAAGATATATCAATTATTTTTTCAAATCTATTGTTCCCCTCTCCTTAACAGCAAAAAGGAAAACAAAAAGAAAAAATTTGAGTGGCACCCCACTTGGATGAAACGTGAAAAACTAACAACGTATGAGTTTAACCATATTTAAGTGACGAAAATACCTTGACCTATCTATCGCCGCTGCTCCCCCTCCTCGACCTCGCCGCCGCTCCCCCCCCCCCCCCCCCCCCCCCTTCTCCCCGACCTCGCCATTGAGCTCACCAGCGGTGCTTGGAGACGGACGCCCCTCCGGCCGACCGGCGAAGCTTCGGCTGCATGGAGAGCACCAAGGAGACTCAACTATGGAGAGAGAGAGGGAGAGCACCAACGTCGGGATTGGGATTTCTTTTACGATCTTGTAGGGGAGGGGAGCGGAGCCGCGGCGAGGGAGGGAGGGGGGCAGCGGCGAGGGAGGGGAGGGGGGCGGAGCAGCGGCGAGGTCGGGGAGGAGGGGGGGGGGGGGGGGAGTTGGTGTTGGTGTTGGTGAAGATGATGGTGGTGGAGGTGATGGTGAAGGTGGTGTGGGTGAAGGGGGGGGGGGGGGGGGGGTTGCGTAGCTAGGACGCGGCGGAGGGGGGCGGCGGTGGTGGTGATGGTGGTGTTGGTGAAGATGATGGTGGTGGCGGTGATGGTGACTGTGGTGGTGATGGTGATGGTGAAGGTGGTGGTGGTGGTAATGAGCGCGGCAACGGCGGGACGGAGGCGGGGATGCCCCAACCTCCATGACCGATGATCCAACAGACAGATTTTGCTTTCATTCTTTGTAGTTTCCTTCCAAATCATCAGCATGCAATAGCTTTCAAAACTGTATATATCATTTGGATCCACAATGCTATCAAAATGGTCGAGAACTACCCGTCGTTACTCTTTCCGTCCTAACCTCAGTTGTATACGAGCTTAATAACAGGAATAACATAGCCAAAAGCGATACTAAGCAAACTAACCTACAAGCTACTAGATAGCAGTATAACCTACAAGCTTTATATTGCCTTGCACACAATAATTTTTTTTTATGATACTATTAAAAAATAGTTCAAATATTTAAATTAATATTTGCTAAATAATTTAAATATAATTAAATTTTAAATTTAGTTTCAAAACCTATTTAAAATTAATTTAAATTTAGTTTTGAAATAAATATATATTTGTAAAGAAGGAAGGGGAGAGATTTTTTTTTTTTACAGTAATTATTTTTTGATAAATGAATGATGATATACATACAGCTTGGAAGGCCAACTTTAAGCCGTTTCCAAGCCACATATATAATAGACAATTTACTGAAAACTCGGAACTCGAATTTAGAATGATTTTTTATTTTAAAAATGTCTAAAAAGAATCCATATTTTCGATGATTTGATAATAATAATAATAATAAATCTGTTTACAATCCATTTGACAACACGAATATGTTACACCAACCAAATTTCAGTATAATCGCTGACGGTCTGGCTACTAAACACCTCTAATATATCACAATCCGACTGTAACAATCAAATTTATTATGGAAAAACCAAAATTTCATAAGAAACTTCACAAAGGAGAAGAGAAGGCGCTACATAACCTCCCCATCCATTATTGGGGATATAACTGATAGCTAAATTAATTCAATTTATAAAAAACAAAGCAAACTGGCATAGCTGCCGTTAATGACTCCCATAAGTACATCTAAAATCTGAACCACCTTTTCTCTGTAGACACGTCAGTAACCAGAAAAGGGTACTATTACCAAAAGAGATCCTACTAACTTGGCCATAAATAATAAGAGAACGATCCCTTTCATGAGGTGAACTTGCAAGTCCCATAACCTGCAATTTAAAATCATAATTAAGTTAAATTAAGCTACGAAAACGATAGAAGAAAAATGATCCCAAGAGCGGATATAGATCTTTACTCGGGTCCGAGGTGCTGAGGGTGGCAGTCTGCCTGAAGTCGCAGTTGAAGTCGTTGCGACCAGCGGCTTGATAGTATGCATTCATGGCATAGGCGGCATGGTTCTGGACTGTGTTGGGGAGGAAGCACGATCCCCCATTCTGTATCTGTTTGCAGTCGACCATGTTGGTGCTGCACACATACTCGATGTTCGCCTGGAGTGCAGACTCGCTCGCCCCGGGCTTTGGCACGCACCATTTGGTCCCTGACGGTGCTGGCGTTGGCCTACCAGTCTGTTCAAATATTTTAGGATCATTAGAAATTGAGCATATATATATATATATATATATATATATATATATATATATATATATATATATATAGTATGTGTGTGCACGAGCGAATGGAAAAGAGGCTATTGTTGCACAAATACGGAGACGGATACAGCTAAGGATACGATAAGGATACAGGACACGGATATTTTTCATATAAATATAATATAGTCACCTATATAGCACAAACATGGAGAATACGAGGGCATGGATAGGGACACCATTTTCCTGTGTCCCTGCAACATAGGTTAGAGGCAAAACTAGCAACGCCTAACAACGTGAAACTATGGCAGAGACGGTTTTCTATTACATATACATGTCTAGGTATACATGTATGCCATATTTTCACTTCTCAACCATTTTCTATGCTTCTTAAGAATTTGAACGAGATTATTGGATTATTTATTAGAGTAGAGAAATCTAATATGGTAAGTAACAACTAAGTAATACAATACAACCCTGACTTCATAAACTGGCAAATATGTATATCGCCCAATTATTAACAGATTCATGCCAAATATTGATTATCAGCGCAAAGTGTCAGAAATAGAACAACATAAAAGGTGCATTTGTAGTTGCGTTCTCGTATCAGCTAATACGACTTCCAGTAAATACCTATAAGATCATGGCCAATACTAGATAACACTGAAAATACGCATTACTAGTAAATACAAAAAACCTTCAAAGAAGACGAGGTCCAACATATAACTTTTGCAAATGGAAATTTAGATGGGGTCTAGCAATGTGGCCTGCCTATTTCATTTACATAAATGTTTGGAGAAATGAGGAAGGATTAGGAAACTATAGACTCACTACCCTCCATTGTTTACTATATGTAGGACTCCCCACTAAAAAAATAGATGAAATGTCAACTAAACTCATGAAACTCAATGATCAGTGATCACTCAATTGTTATTCTTACTTATTTATCAAGGTCAAACATTTCACTTTTAATGCTATGCTAATTACTTTTCATTACTATATTCTGGAGCCTTGTTATACGCAAATTTTTCCGTATCTTTCAAAAACATATAATACTTGCGTACTTTTGAAAGATTCGAATTAGTATGCGAACTTTAAACATGTGAAGTTTTAAAAGTGGTTCCATATGAATTACTGCAAAATTTGGCACAAAAAACGTAGTGGGAACCTATTTAGTTAACCAAATTTGATAACCTGCTTAAGCACGTGACGTTTCTAACCTCTATTTCGATTTGACGAATATTTACCGATTTTTAAACGTATTTTACTTACATGGAGCCGATTTATACTCGTACTTTCGTCGCCCCAAATTTTTTTTGGCTTGCCTATTATCTAATTATAGCCAAACACCTCTAACTCATGTGGTTAAGGTAGAAACACCCCTAACTCATGTGGCTGGGTTGGCTCGATCCATAGGACAACTATAACAAATTCTAATTGAAATTATCTTTCAATAAAAAAAATTTCCGTGTCTGCAATGCACGTGTATATATGTATATATATACTTTCAAGAAACCAAAAGAAACTAAATTTCTTAGTTTTCAGTTGTCAAATGAATGAGTCGTAAAAGTCAGCAAAATGAGTCGACTTTGGATTAAATTATCATATATTTTTAATGCTTGCAAGTGTTTCCAATCTTAAGTTACTTTTAATTTTAATGGGAATGAATAAAGAAAAGTCCAATAAACTCCATAACGGCCTTGGCCATATATTACGACAGACAATATTAAAAACAGGTAATTTTATGGGGGGGTTAAAGTTTAGTGTATTTATAGAAAAGAGGAAAAGTTTGAAAAAATTACAAAAAATAGGGTGATACGACATCAGTGATGACGCCAGACTGGAGCAACCCCCCAGGCGACATCAGTGATGGCGTCAGCCCCCCCCCCCCCCCCCTTGGCGCCATCAATGATGTCGCCCCATAATCCCCCACCCGGTTTCATTAGCACTCTTTATTCCCTATTCTACTTCCCCCCTCTCAATGTTACTTTCACATCTCCCTATGCCCTTTCTCTTCCCCCATACTCTTTCTCTTTCCCCTATGCACTTTTCCTCCCCCCAATGTCACTTTCACTCCCCCCAATGTCACTTTTCCTCCCCAAATGCAAGATTCTTCACCCGGTTGTGAAAAAATATTCTTGCAAAGGGTTTATAGATGAGCCTATATTTTTTGATAATCAACCAAGCGCTGCTACTACAATTAGACGTTATCTCGGTATTGATCCGTCCGAAGATACAAACAATAGATCCGACGTCACTATAAACTGGTTGCGCGAAAACTTCATGGATCTTGACCGTACAATTGACGGTCCAGTTAACGTAAAAGAAGAGCAGATATTTAACATCACTGATGGCGCCGGGGGGGGGGGGGGGGCTGGCGCCATCACTGATCAGCGCCATCATTGATGTCGCCGAGGTGGGGGGGGGGGGGGGGGGGCTCTAGTATGGCGCCATCATCTATGTCGTATCACCCTCTTCTTTGTAATTTCTTCAAACTTTTCCTCTTTTCTATAAATATACTAAACTTTACCCCCCTATAAATTACCTGTCGCTGATCAGTGATGGCGCCAGGCCCCCTCTTGGCGCCAACTCTTCGTTTACATTAACTAGACCGTCAATTGTACGATAAAAATCCATGAAGTTTCCACGCAACCAGTTTATAGTAACGTCGGATCTATTGTTTATCTTCGGGCGGATCAATACCGAAATAACGTCTAATTGTAGTAGCAGTGCTTGGTTGATTATCAAAAAATATAGGCTCACCTATAAATCCTTTGCAACAACATTTTTCCACAACTGGGTGAAGAATCTTGCATTGGGGGAGGAAAAAATGACATCGGGGAGGGAGTGAAAGTGACATTGCGGAAGGAAAAGTGCATAGGAAAAAAAGAAAGAGTACAGGGAGATGTGAAAGCAACATTGGGAGGGGGAGAAGTAGAATAGAGAATAAAGAATGCTAATGAAACCGGGTGGGGGCGCCAAGGGGGATGGGCCATGGCGTCATCACTGATGTCGTCTGGAGGATTGCTAAGTCTGGCACCATCACTTATGTCGTATCACCCTCTTTTTTATAATTTTTTCAAACTTTTCCTCTTTTTTATAATTTTTTCGAACTTTTCCTCTTTTTATAATTTTTTCGAACTTTTCCTCTGTAAATAAACAAGGAGCCATTTTCATTGTTACTGTTCCACCCAACCCCCCATTATGAAATTACCTGTATTTTACAAAAGAATCAATTGATGTTCTAATTCATGCAACTACTTCCCTATCACGAGTCACGTGACACTCCCCCATCCAAAGCGGGAAAAAAAAAAACGAACACAATAACGGACACAAACCCCACCGTAATTTACCATCCTACCCCACCCACTCCCCCCTCGAATCTCGTGCGAACATGTCAGACCCGCATTCCCATCCCAATGGCATTCCCGTAAATAAACGAAAAGAAGCCAAAAAAAAAAGAGAGAGGAAGTAATAAATCAACCGACCTGTCCGGCACGGAGAACGCCGACGTCGTACACCGGCGAGAGGTCCGGGCGGAAGAGCCCCCAGTTCCGCTCCGCCGTCGGCCCGGGCTTCAGGTTCTCGTTGAACAGCGCGAACAGGTACGTCTCGAACCGCCGCCCCGGCATCCTCGGCGTCCCCCTCCCGGAGGTCACCTTCCGGATCAGCTTCCCGTTGAACTCCGCCGCGGTGGCCGGATCCACCGCCAGCTGGCCCGGATCCCCCGCGGAGGGCCAGCCGGTCTCTCCGATGAGGATCTCGACGTCGCCGAAGCCCAGCCTGTCCATGGCGGCGTGGACCGCGTCCATCTGCGCGTCGAACATGTTGGTGTAGTTGATCCTGGTGACCGGGTCCCAGACGCCGGCGTTGGGGCGGAAGAGGGCGTAGCTGAGGGTGCGGTCGTTGTAGCTGAAGTAGGGGTAGGGGTTGACGACGAAGGGGGTGTTGGTGTCGCGGTGGAAGCGGAGCATGGGGGCGAAGATGGCGCGGTCGTAGCCGCGGCGGAAGCGGCCGGAGGAGGGGGCGTCGGAGGAGGAGAGGATGCCGAGGGAGTGCGGGGTGGAGACGCGGACGTGGGGGTAGCCGGCGGAGGAGAGGGCGGACTTGAGGGAGCGCATGGCGGGGACGAGGTGGGCGATGAGGTTGCGGTCGGCGGTGGCCATGATCTCGTTGCCGACGAGGATGAGGGAGATGTTGGTGGCCGGGAGGAAGGGGAGGACGCTGGAGGCGAGCCAGGCGGCGGCGCCGGGGGGCTTGGAGAGGCTGGGGATCTCGCCGTTGGGGGCGGTGATGGCGAGGGAGATGCCGGTGCCGGCGAAGGCGCGGATGAAGTCGGGGTTCGAGTCGAAGAGCTTGACGCGGTCGATGGTGGTGCTGGACTTGAGGAAGGACGCGACCTGGGAGGGAGGAGGGAGGTTGTCGGCGTACGCGCCGTAGTTGACGCCGATGGAGGCGGTCACGGCGGTGGCGGCGGCGGAGAGGAGGAGAGGGAGGAGGAGGAAGAGTGAAGACGCCATTGATGACGATGTACAGATTTTGAGAGAATGAGAGGGAGTTGAAGAGTATTTGAAGAGAAATATTTTGGGGGTGGGATTTCTTTTGACTCGTTTTATTTGGCGTGTGGGGAATTGCCAGAATATTGGTTGCGGTCACGGAACGGTATGTTTACCGCCACGGGGCTCTTTTGTCCTTTGGTGCCATAAAAGCTACTTATTTGTATATATTTCCTCCTGCTAAAAAACTACTTTTTTGATTAATGGAAGATATTACAATATAATGTAAGATAGTGCAATTCTGTAAGACAAACTATGCATAAATGTATTCTCGATTAATGGTGGATATTAACAATATTTTGTATATACCATAATTAATGAAGGATGTTCTAATAAGAGCTGAAGTCGGTGTATTTTTATTTTCTTTTGTACTAAAATTAGCTAAATTGTGATATCTATATTTGTATAATTACAACTTACACTATGTTTTACATGTTTTCAATACGATAAGATATAAATTTTTGGAATACTTGTGCTAAGTATAAAACAATTTATCCGCTGGAGAGAAAATTAGGAACATATTTATAATTTATATATTTTTTTGGAAAAGCGTTATGCAGTAATATTAAGTAACATACAAAAAAAAAAAGACAAAAGTTTGTACTATTATTATTATTGTTATTATTATAACGGACAAACAAAAGATGTCTCTAGTCTTTAGATGTGGCTATTGGCCCACGGGGATGTGATTGGATTCTGGCATTCTGCATTAGGAGGGAGGACAACGGTCACGTGCGGTGACAGAGGCATGAACAATGTCGTTGACAAGACAACAATCCAACAATAATTAAAATTAAGCAACGAACGGAAAAGGAAAGAGGAGGAGAGGAGGCGCCGCGTAGCTTACTTACCTAAGCTGTAGACGCGTTTCTTTGCTGATAATGATGGACTTGGACCACGGCTGCTTTTTGAAGCAGCTGCTGACAGCCTGGTCAATGTGAAGCACCCAAATTATCCCTCCATAGCCCAAACTTGATTGGACCAGGCCCAGTCCAATTGCATGACTATACAAGTCACCCACCCAAATCTCATTCCATGTTCATACTTCACAAATATATATCAATCAAATTATGCTAAGCTAAGGTCCATTCAGTCTATTCGGATTTGAGTCGGGAATAGAAGCTTCAGAACACTCTATGGACAGTACATATATAGTATATAGAACAAGCATCCCGTTTAATCGTACTTGTAGTTCATAGTCAAGTTCAACTTTGATTACGAGGGCGATGATGAGCCTGATCTGTACGGTGTGGAGGCACCGACAACGTCGAAAGAATGACGAAAAATGATCACGATATGAGCTGGCGTGGGTTAGAATGGGACGTCCGTACATGAAAACTCAGCTGCTAGGACGCGGCACGGACGGTCGAGGATCGGCACCATTTTACCACGGGTATAAACGACGGTCGACCATACGATCCGTCGTGCGGCGCCGTAAAGACGTCGAGAAGACATCGTAAGGACGCCGTGCGCATAGAACGAGTGGCTGGACGGCATCGTCTGCCGTAGGCGTCGCAAAGACATCGGAGGCGCCTTCGGCCTCGTAGGCGAAGCGAGACGTTGAGTTGTGGACGTCGAAAGACGTCATAGCCGTCTCGTGGAGCTCTGGAGCGCGCGAAGTGCGCGGGATGTGCGTGTAGAACAATGATGACAAAGTCAGTGCGGACAAGATCCACACGAGAAGTCCGAAATGATATGACGACCGGCTAAAAATCGTGTGTGGGGACACGATTTAACTGAGCCCGCACGTACTAAAAAAAAAATGAAAAAAAACTTTGATTGCGGTACTCTGTATAATTAATATGTTCGTCTGGACAAACCCTCAAACCATTTGGTTGTTTTAGGGCTAGTCCAACCCAAATCCAACTTAACCTATATCTTTTTTTATAAAAATTATGAGGCAATCAAAATTAGCTCTGAGTAAGATAATCCAACCTCTTGGACGGGCCGTGCTCATAGCATCTAAACAATCATAGCTTTTGTATATAACCAGATCTCTATATTTCTATAAAAAAAAAATCCTCAGTTGTTAGTAAGCCACTCCATTTAATACATATCGTCATGTTCAGTGGCAACATCACTCCAATTGATATATTTTGCCATCTTTTTGCTAACATGGTTAGGCCAAGATATAGATCACTTATATTCCCTTACATATCAAAAGAAACATTGACAATCGTTCATAGATTCACAAAACAAAACAAAAACCCAAAAAACATCCCACGAGAGGCTTGTATGTGTATTGGTGTCTGATACTTGTGAATCAAAAGCGTCAAAAGCATCCATGGCATTTTTGAAGCACGAAGAGTCGGATGACATGGATGCTTCAAAAACGTCCATTTAAAGGGCATTTTATAACAAAACATAAAAACGTTCTTTTAAAGGACGTTTTGTGTCTGTCAAGGTAATTATCCAAACTTCTTTGCTCTTACTGCGATTTCAACGAAATGTAAATGATGTATATGCAATTTTCTGTTCTTATAATTCAGCCAACTTAGAATTGTACGTATAGGTACAGTTATGCTAGTGATTAAGGTGCAGCATTCACTATTTTAGCCGAGCTGTACGTTGGTAAACATGAGTTACATTTGCACAAAAGCAAAGAGAATCGATCATTTTGCTCATTAGAGTACTCATAAGCCGGGTTGAAAAATAGGATGGGCCAAAAAGTTGCCCTATGGAGAGGGGTTGTCCAAATCCGAAAACTTGTTTGACTTACCAATAGGCTGGTACTGTACATGAGTGGACATCCACAATTATCATGCACCGTGACCCTAGGTCTCAGCACCGAGAAGTCGAAGGTGGTCCTGTTCGTGTTCGAGTCTGAGATGCTAAAGTCGGGCGAGGAACGGAAATGGCCGAATATGATTCCTTTGGGAGATGTCAACAAGAAGCTAATACGGAGCCTGACCAGGCAGTTCAAATTCAGGATGCAGGTGACTCGAGGGGCATTCTTGAGGCGGTCGGTGGTGCTCATGAGAGAAATCAGTACCATTTGCCTTCCCATTTCTCAATTGGAATAATACCTATTGTTCTGATACAATCCCAACGTTCAACGTTCGATTTACTGTTTAATGATGATGGGAAATGAATCTATGAGAAAATTAGTTACTTTAGTTGAATGGGAATCTTAGAAAGGAATTGAAGAATGGGAAATGAATCTATGAGAAAATTGGTTACTTTAGTTGAATGGGAATCTTAGAAAGGAATTGAAGAATGGGTGTAAGAAGAAAATTGGGACTGGCATTGATTGGAAGGAAAAGTTGGAATTTGATTCTGCAAGGGGACCGAGAGCTGAGTAGGGAAGTTCTTTTCCTCGTGGCTCATGTGCTGCAAACTGTTGCAATCCCTAATGGTCCCCCTTGAACTCATGCTCTATCTTCTCTGTACCGACTAAACTCTCATTTATACGGGAGCAGATCTGCTGTCCCATTTATTCTGTCACAATTCTATCCCCCTCCCTATTACATGTAGGCCATCATCCACTTATCTACTCCCATGGTCCACATGTAATAGGAAGGGGAACAGAATTGGGATGTAATAAATGGGACAACAAATTTGCTCCCCATTTATACTGCAATGCCAAGCCCATCCCTGCCTATTTATCTTCCAGATTGACAAAACCTCTCTAACTTCTGTCCTCGGTGTAGATGAGTCGGTAACGGACACAAAACATGGTCTCGAGGACATGACCTTCTAACTTCTGAAGATGTTCATAAGTCACACTATAATTCTGAAACATTACATTACAAAATACTCTGTTCTGCCGATCCATGAACACGAGCATATAAGGAGGAACCAAAAAACTAATATGTATGTACATTCTCAAGATGCCCAAATCTTACTGCGACCAAAACGCCAGTAATTATTTCTTCCGATTGGTAGCCTACCGAACTGTTCCCAAATACCTAATTAAAAGATACAAATATAACTCCACATGCAAACACTTAGTTCTGGGCCATTCATCCAGCAAGCATAAAAGAGATCCGGGCAGAATATTTCAACACTTGCCTAACAAGATTTATTAAGATCAATGCTACTATGTAACATAGCTCATGCTGATTGACCAAATACATATCTTTGGCCAATTTTGGTCACCGAATGTTTTAAATGTTTAAGTTTTAGTCACTCTCCATATATATTTTTGGTCATAGAGCGACAAAAAGTTGAACTTTTGAAATATTGGGTGACCAAAAGTGGTATTTACGCAGCAACAAATGCTGCTACTCCGTTTTGGTAATGGCCATACTTCAGTCACATAAAATGTAGAGCTAACATCGGGACGGATCAAGAATATGCATGTTCTAGTTAATGTCATATAGCCATATAACTAGACAAAAAAAATCTGGGTTTCTGGTTTTATCCTAGCCCAACCTGTAAACATTCAGGCAAACTTTTCTTCCTAAAATAATTCAGCAACAGCAATGAACAAAGAGGAAGGAAAAAGTTTCCACAAGCCAAAATATCACAGTAAATAATAAGAATGTCACCCGAATGAGAATGATCAACTCCATAAACAATATCCTGGTAGTGGTAAAGGCCTTCATGGCCAGCATTTACCAAACATCTTGTATCTATTCATTATAAACTCCCAATGAACTACTACTATAAAGGAGATCACGCTCAAAGAGAATTATAGCGTAGGCTCACATGGTGGAAGGATAACCAACAGCTAAAACGTGTTTATCTATACTACTATATGATGGAAAAAGTTCAGTCCCGTTGAACTTTTCTTTTTACCCTTGCATATGTTTACTAATTAAAATTGTTCATTAAAATTAATAAGCGACAGAAAATTACGAGAGTTGTCATTCGTTCTTCTTAAATAGTCTGTTTTTTAGACTTCCTAGGTAGTCTTAATAAAGATTAGAATAATTACAAGATCCTTTTAGTCTTCCTAATAATAATAATAATAAATACAAAATAATAACAAACTTTTGTCGCAGACAATAAAATCTAGAGTAGATTCACATGGTACAACCAGCCAACGGAGAGGGTAATTGCAGCATGACAACCTTATAGTAGGAACAAGTTGTCACTTTGTCACACATGATCCTCAGATGATAGGATCCAAATTCATCTGCTTAGATTCCTCAATTATGCATAGTAATTCGAAAATCTAGAAAAACATTAGTACTAGAGCCCCTTGAATCGGAGCCACAATTGGGGGAAGCAGACACGTTAAGGTATTTTGATTTTCTTGCATAGCTGTCCAAGTCGCCAGTTCTACTCTAGCAAGTTATATGAATAATAGGTTCTGGCACAAAGCAAATGCATGGAAGTAGAAAATTTGCATGTGAAATTAAATAAAAGTTGTTATGGTCCACCTACTTCACTATCTTCCATATTTATTATTGAGTCGATTCTTCGTTTTATCCAACTTAAATATTTTCAAGCATAGCATGTTAAGGTCATGGGAGGAAGAAATCCAATATAATGAAGAAGTCTAGCTAATGGACTAAACATGAACGGCAAAAAAAGAAGAAGAAGATCATCTACTGGGCCAAAGGACAGGTATGCCGTAAATATGACTATTACTTCCTTATCTTCTTCTACTATATAATGAGACTTCAAAACGGCTCAAAAGTGAGCCGTCTAAGCCATATGTATATCATAGTCCATTTTATTTTATTTTAAATAAATTATGTAAAAAATTGTTGAAAAAATTTAAAAAATTTATATATATTCAACACGGGGAATCGAATTCAACCAAACAACAAGAATACCTTCCACCTTAACCACATGAGTTAGAAGAGATATTTGACTATAGTTGGATAATATTCTTATTATACGTTATTATATGCGCAAAGCACGTGCATTTACTAGTAAATATAAGACAGCAATACTTTTTAGTATCTGTCGATACTTATACGATACGGCGACGTTGGAGGTCTTTTTTCCCGTTAATTCGGCAAAAAAATTGAACGAAAAACACCAATCAACAAGGGTGTAAAAGGCTAAAAGCATAGTAAAGTTGAGGTCCTTATTCCAGTTAATTCGGCAAAAAATTGAACGAAAAACACCAACCAACAAGGGTGTAAAAGCATAGTAAAGTTGTAAAGTCGTGTAAATGGGAAAAAAAAAATTATCGCATGTAAACCAATCAACAAAGGTGACTACTAATTCATTCAATTTTAAAACTACTAAAACACAACACAAAATCTACTTAAAGTTTGCTTAAATGTATAAAATATTATTTTCCCTACATTTTTAATAATTTATTGATAATTATTTGCTTTCTCGTACCAAAAAATCCGGTCCCTCAATCGCCGATCCTGATACTAAAGCGTCTGATATCGATTCAGATACCAATATTACAAACTTTAAACTAACCTAGAAACACAACCTAATGTAAATTGAACAATTGTGCTTCCAACTATTCGTAAGTAGTAATAGTGTTACATTTGGGTATGAAAAGGTAGATTTCACAAGCCTTATGAAAAGGCATTTTTAAAAACATTACAAAGGCAGCTTTTGGTGATCAAAGTCTCCAATTCAGCTTCTACAGAGAACCCAACTTACAAAAAAAATAGAAATTGTCGGCCAGCCAAGCCAAATAATTGTGGTGGGAAATAAAATTAGGATAGTGCTCAACTATTGTGGATTTTGAACATTGTGGGAAATATTGTTCTAATGATCACTTAGCCATAAGTATTCACCAACATCTCTCCTTCAAGGAAATCTTCCTATCAAGCTTTCTCACCTTGGAAATGGTCTCATGCATAGTCAATAATTTTGAAACACTTGCTGTATAAGTCATCTTCCTATCAAGCTTTCTCACCTTGGAAATGGTCTCATGCATAGTCAATAATTTTGAAACACTTGCTGTATAAGTCATCTTCCTATCAAGCTTTCTCACCTTGGCAATGGTCTCATGCATAGTCAATAATTTTGAAACACTTGTTGTATAAGTTTGTACCATAACAAGGTACAATTGTATAAGTTTGCATCATAAGAGGTGCAAGAAACCAACCTGACCTAACCTGATATATATTAACACATATCTGAAATCAAGACCATGTATCAGGTATGAGATCCAAATTCCAAAACCACCTCTACAATCAACTCGAGCATAGATTCAATACTTTTGAACCCAACCTGAAAAACCTGCAGTTGCCTTGCCTAGACCTGAAACCAACCTGACCTAACCTGATATATATTAACACATATCTGAAATCAAGACCCATGTATCAGGTATGAGATCCAAATTCCAAAACCACCTCTCACAATCAAATCAAGCATGGATTCAATACTTTTGAACCCAACCTGAAAAACCTGCAGTAACCTCATTGACCCAACATATATTAGTTTAAGTGTGTGTGTGTGTGTCTAAGAAGCCCAGACACTTCAAAATTCATGGTGTGTCTGTGTCGTGTAGGACACACGTATCGGATATCGGACACGCCACAGACACTCCAAAATACACTAGGACACACCAAAATAGGAGTCGAATCTGTGTCAATGTGTCTGAAAATGTCATGTTGAGTCCGTGTCCGTGCAACATGGCGAGTTATTTCACGGAATAACACTCGTATATATTGAGCTCGTAATGGTACCTCGCAATTCAAAAGTCTCTCTACGGCTGAAGAATGAGCGTGTTCTTGGGCCATCGTAGAAACATCGACTGTTAGCGCGCTCCTCGATCGTCAGAAAGTAAAAGGTATCTTTATGCCTATTATCTATGGTAAAACAATCCTTAGCACAGGCAGCGATCTAAGAGGATATTTCTCTCATTATATTAGTAATAAGGAATGCTTCGATGTAGCCTCTGTCTGCTTTAAGTTCTGGGGACAAAATATCCCCTCTTCGTTTGTTTTGGGTCGCTCCATCACTCACTCTGCTATAAGAAGTAAGCCGATCCCAACTTCTCATAGACTGGATTGTCAGAATCTGCACGCAAACAAACTTGCTTCTTGCCTTGCACAAATTAGCCCTCGTAAAGGTATCCCTTAATCTCTAGCCTCCTTTTGATCAGGCAGTAAGCCAGCCATAACTCACGTCGCAAGCCCCTTTGTTGGTTTGTTACCAACTGACTTGCTTTCTCCAGCCCCAGCTACTAGAGCCAATGCCCCTATTTATTTCTTTTCGATTCCTAACCCTTCTGTAGGGCGCCTCTTCTTCTTATTAATGCTAATAAGACAACTTATATACTCGCCTACGGCAATCGAAAGTCGGTTAGCACATCAAGAAATGCACCACCACTAATCTCAACCATTGAAAGACCAAGGAATGCCGATCAAGAATAAAGTGAATGACATCAGATGAAAAAAAAAAATAGCCCTAGCATTTGGATTGTTACAACCTCTAGCAGATGGTTCGAAATTGATTCTAAAAGAACCTATTTCACCAAGTAGTGCTAATTTCTCCCTTTCTAGAATGGCTCCAGTGGCTACATTTATGTTAAGTCTGGTCGCTCGGGCCCTTGTACCTTTTGATTATGGTATGGTATTGTCAGATCCGAATATAGGGCTACTTTATTTGTTTGCCATATCTTCGCTAGGTGTTTATGGAATTATTATAGCAGGTCGGTCTAGTAATTAGGAGGGCGGCCGGTTTTGGCTAGAGCGCCCAAATCCGCTATATATTTGACACGGGTCTGCCGTAATGCTGGAACTATGGCGAATGCATCTATCGTCATTGATGCATAAATAAATATACCAATTAGTAGTGATTGAATTCCTTCTATGGTTCCACATGATAAACCAGTACGAATATAACCTACATGTCCAATCGAACTATGAGCTAGAGGGAACGACCCGGACGGAGTTCCGTTTTGCAACAGGTGCAAAGGTATCGAGATCTAAAGATCCAATAGGCACGTCTAGTTAGTGGGTAAAACATTTAGCTACCAGACGGGCCAACTAGCGATCAATGGAGCCGTCAGTCCTGAACTTCACTGTGAACACCTCCTCCAACTATGGGTCACCCTACAGCACGTTGCCAAAAGGAGTCAGAAATAGCCTTGATCCAGCCCCCTTTCTTTGCTAATCCAATTTCGGAATCACTGTTAGCGAAAAAAGAACTCCCGCTGAGATTGATACCAATCCAGTCCTTAGCGAATAACCAAGTTCATTCAGTCTATTTTCTTCCACTTGGAATTCATGCGTGACTTCACGAGTTCGCTCAATCCCATGTAGAGATGAGCGAGCATAGCAGGATCAAGGTAGCTTGCTAACTCTCGCCATCTGCCAATCGAGCCGCAAGAATGTAAAAAGATCTTTGTATCTTCAAAGAGTGATTGCAGAACACGATCCGCGAGAGGAAACACATCATAAAGGCCCAATGCTCCTTTGCAAGACACATCAGGAAAAACTGTTCACAACTAACTGCTCTAGCAACGTTCTTTCCATCCATGCGACATCTCTTGCTTTGTTTGCTTTGCCTTGTTTCTGGTGGAGATCAACCCCTCTTTCTTCAACATGAATGAGAAGAGCCAAGTGTGCTTTCGCCCCTTCATTATAGAAATTTTTGTGCGCTAAGTAGAAAGATGAAACTTCTTCTTTCCTAAATCTCCGTTATGAGTTTTCTTCTTACTGACAGAAGCCAACCGAGACTTCGAAATCTGATTGGTGATAGACTGACTGGATACTTGATCTTTCCACTCCATGTGGTCAGGAAAACTTTAAGATGATGAAATGGTTGAGCTAGCTACTAAGTCAAGAAGCCATATCATACGATGGAACGGACGACAGAGAGCATCTTTAGTCCGCCTGGCGTTAGAGTCATAAACAGACGAAGACATCCACATAGGTTCCTATCGTAACCCCACATCCATGGGGATTTCAAACAGCTTAGAGACATACCGTTCAGCCAACTCGACACAGCGTGCTCTAAAGTCAGTTAATAATTCGACTGGAACAACCAACGGCTGGAGGCGACCGTGCCGGGAGTATCGATTCCAATTCGAAGTTTTGATGTCGGTCGATGGTATGAAAACACTTCCTGATGTCGAATTCAGAAAACCAGCGAGAGGTTCCCCACTCTTCTTTGATCCGTCTTAGGGCCGAGTGGCAGCCTCGACCCGAGCGAAAGTGCGATGTGTCTGGAAACTCGGGATCGTAAATGGATTCGGGTACCATTCTGATCGCCTCTTTCATGATCTTTTTTCTACAGGTAGAACTACAGTGAGCGGTCTAAACTTCGATCCTTCTTTCTTCATTTTCAAAAAGGGGAGCAAAGCCCGTTTTTGGCTCCCTCTATTAATAGATAAGGGGCCCTCCTGCCGGCCTGAACGAAACCTCTTTCAGGAAGTAGTCCCATCACCCTCGGGCCCGGTGCCAACCAAGAGGAGATGGGGCTCTCTCCAACCATTCCGAAGAGCCGAGATCTCGTAAAGGAAAAATAAGCTAGCTCAGCTGGTTTGAACCTGTGTGAATCAGTTCAGTGAGGGAGCCTTCAGACTTTTCCAAGCCTTGCCAATAGGCGGCGGCTCATGGCTCGCTCATAAAGGAAGAGTAGCGCGCTAGCGCGGCTCGCTTCGCTTTTCGACGAAGACCAGAGCGCAGAGAGGGACCGGACCCATAAACAAGAGATGCATCTCAGTGCTGAAGTACCAATTCCCATAACTCATTCATGTTGTTCTTCATTCACACGTATTGTTCGTTCACGGATCCGTGTTCACTAGTCAATATAGGTGGTCCGGTTGCCGATCAGATCTCAGAGATTGTTGGGTTGGTTTGGCTATTTATCTCTATCGAATAGGTTAGCCTGCGCTTGAAAGTACAATTTGAACTTCAAGGCTTTAAAGGAAAGAGACTTATAGATTGGCTTGAAAACTCCCCAGAGATAAAACATCTTAATTAGAAGAAGAGGTCTTTCTTGATCCTGGAGAGGTAAAGATTGAGACAGGTTGTCAGAGTCATTTCTATTGCTGCCTAAGAGCCCTACCCCTACTTAAGATATTGCTTGAAAGGCGTTGGTTGAGTGACTGCCCGCCCATCTATTCTGACTCACTACTCTATAAGTTTCGAATCTTCTTTTTTTTTTTTCCTGTTGCGGCTATGCCTCCTTTCCTACTACCATCCATCCTGGCTCGGCCCGAAAGAAATGCTTTAGTAGAACGCCATAAAAAGAAGGTAGCACTCCTCCGGGCGCCTCAATTATGATTGATCTGCAAGTGAAAGTAGTTCCTCGGGTCTCATAAATGGATGAAGCATCGACAACAATAGACACTAAAAACATTTCAAAACAAAACAACAGATTCTAGAATACTACTACAGAAACAAAGAAAGGAGGGTGGACCACATTACATCTTAATGATTTTTAAATTGCAGCTTCTTATTCTAAAATAAATACACTCTCCAAAATACACTAGGGCACACCAAAATAGGAGTCGAATCTGTGTCAATGTGTCTGAAAATGTCATGTTGAATCCGTGTCCGTGCAACACAGGGATGTGTGTGTAGACACTAAAAACATTTCAAAACAAAACAGCAGATTCTAGAATACTACTACAGAAACAGAGAAACTAGGGTAGACCACATTACATCTTAATGATTTTTAAATTGCAGCTTCTTATTCTAAAATAAATAAATTTGCAACTTCTGGTAACCATGGAAGGTTATTAAAAGTTTCAGAACAGGTCTCTTGTAGGCTAACTCATTCAGATTGCTCGTATAATTAGCACTATCCAATGGAAAACTGCCAAAGACTTGTAACGAATTCAATTCAATTCAATTGGGTGGAGAAATCACGAGCCTCTAACATATAGCTAAAGGGGTTTTTATTTCACTACTACTGTTAAAGGCCCACAAGTAGGGCTGTTGACCATATAGGTTCTCTTCTTAAGACATCCAGTATCTAGCATAGCATAGAGTGGACAAATGAAGATACTAGACACCTTCCTACTCTTTTGACAATGTAACCAAGAGGGAACCACTATAAAAAGATGGCATTTTAGGAAGTAATCACAATTAATGACTTAAGAGCATCATTAGTAGTTGGGACTCTCCAATGCAATTTGGAGCCCAAAATTTCAAAAAAAAAGGTAAATGTAGAATGGGTTGGGTTTGTACGAGAATAATAGGAAATGATAAAGTGAGCTCCGGTCCCAAAAATTGTGTGGTCAAAAATTAATGTAGGAAAAAAAAATATATAAAGTTTAGAATCTAGAAAGTTGGGCTCCAAATTGGAACTTACTATTCTACAAAACGAGTTTCTACAATCTAGAATCTAGAAATTGGGAGGCCCAACCCTTAGCACCCATGGATGTGTTGGGACCGAAATTGTAGAAATTGGGACTAGGGATGAGACTTATTATTCTACAAAATGAGCTCCAACATTCTAAATCTAGAATCTAGAAAATGGGATGGGCCTTACTAATGATGCTCTAAGCACCGTGTGGTTACAAATTTAGAACTCAGGTTCACATAAAACCATATCAAATAAGGTTTATTCTGAATAGATTATAGAAAAGCATCCAAACTAAGAAAGCACAGGCAATATTCAATTTAAAAAGGAATTATACAGAGTTATTTGGCTGCTCCCACATACGTATCCAATTGACTGCTTGACAAACAAACAAAAAACAAAGAGCTCTGAACTACTGACCTATGAAACCATGCACTATGTCATTAGAGCATACAGCAAGCTTGGTATCTAGCAAATGCTCATAAGACGGTCAAGTCAGACGTTGAACATATATGGGATGGTTGAATGGTGCTAAGACAGATACCTCGGGGCGATGTTACTCATTTATTTATTGGGTTAAACTGGTGTTTCCATTTAAACAGTGAGGTTAATAAGCCTGAACCAGGTAGATCCTGTTATTCTTGGGTTTAAGACCCAGAAGAGCCTATCGAGACAGGGCCATAACCAATTAGGCTTGGTTAACGATTGTTGAAGCTTAATATAAAGGAAAAGGCTAACTTGCCCGCGGGCGGGCTGGCCCGCCCACCTGCGTGGCGCCACCCCATTGCCCCCCCCCCCTTCTATTTGCATGGGTTCCACGCCGGTTGACCTGCCAATGGGGTGGCGCCACGTGGCAGCGGGCTGGCCCGCGCGGGGGCAAGATAGCTGCGGTCTATTATAAATTGTGGTCACAAAATACTGTTAGTAGTAGTGTATTAAAACTGTTTGGTAACTCCCTGCTAAAAGCTGCTGCCAAAAGCAACAAAGTTTTTGGTAAAAACCTGCTTTGCAGTTCTGAAACTATTGGAAATGACCAAACTAGATATGTATGGAAATGACAACTATTTACTTTATTAGGGAATATAAAAGGTAATGGGCATTTACAAAAGGGAACTTTGATAAGCTGCAATAACTTTCGGAAGCACCTCCATGACTGCTATCAATAGCAGTCCAAAATGGACAGCAACTTCCAAAAAGAATAAGCAGAAGCAGCACTCACCAAACACACATTGGAAGAATAAGCAACTGTTTCACCAAAAAACACGCAGAAGCAGCTCTGATAAGCAATCCCAAACCCAGCCTTGATCCCTTCCACACCTACAAGATTTAAGTACCCATATATGTGCTACATATGATTTATGTGCCTGGTTTCACAAGTTAGAAATTCAGAACTTCATCTTTGTTCTATTTCCATCGAGCACTAAAACGAGTTCGTGTGTTGGGAGCATCAAAAGTTTTAAGTACCCATATATGTGCTATATGTGACTTGATCGTTGAAGGAGAGTTACTACAAAACAAGTCCAACGTACACTCGTTCAAGGAGAGTTACTACAAAACAAGTACAACGTATACTCTATAGACTATGTGCCTGGTTTCACAAGCTGTCAATCAGCCTGAGTTGTGAATAAATCATGTAATAACGTCATGTTTGTTAGAAGAGATGGGCAAGAAGAGCAACAAATGGCCCACTGCCCATTGCCCCAACCGTAATCGCAACTTAAGCACCCCGTCAGGAAACATTATTGCCAATCCACCTGTGCAACTTGAACCGCAACGATGCCACCATCCAACTAGTCTAAAGCTGGGTGACTACTTTGACCTGCTTAATGAAGATGCTTGTGGCAAGTTAGAATCCCTTATACCACTACTACCAACTATGCCCCGCCATCGACATTCGAAAAAATCTTGTCAACTGATATATTGGGCTGGGCCCGATATGTCAGCTGATATATTGTAAAATGACACGAATGATATTTCCAAAATTGTGAGTGTCATTTTACCTACGAAAACGACATATCAGGCTGAGATCTACAACCATGCTCTCATCACTCTCCGACCTTTCCCTTCTTTTCTCTTCCCCAACTCTCTTCCTCCCCATCCTAGCCATGATGATCTTCTCTGACAAGTCTCACTGCTGCTTCTTGGTAGGGAATGAGATCTTGGTGCCGGACTTCATATGTAGCTCTAACCTGGTTGACAATCAGTTTAGAGTCTCTGTATACTTCCAGATAATCGATATCCAGTTGTTTAGCTATCTGAAGACCGATATGCATGGCATTGTATTCGACAACATTGTTGGAACATGGCTCGTCTAGAGAATAGGCTATCTGAATGACTAGACCTTCTTGGGATACAAGGACAATTCCTACTCCAGCGATAATGATGTCGTTAGGTCCGATTCTAGATGCACCATCAAAGAATAGACGCAAAGTGAGTATCATTTTGAAGTCGTATTAGACTCTGAACTTTCGTCGGGAATCTCGTTATAGAGTTTTGGCGTTTCAGGAATTGGATGAGCAGCCAGGAAATCAGCTAGGGCTTGACCCTTGACAGACTTCTGCGGAACATAGATCATGTCGTACTGCGCTAACAGCATCGCTCAAGTAGCAAGTCTAGAATAAGTGTACTAGACTTTTTCATCAGAACTCGCTGAGGATTGACTCTAGAGATGACATGGATGGTTTGGCCTGTGATGTATTAATGCGTCTTTTGGACAGCGAACATCAAGGCTAAACATTCTTTTTCTACGGGGCTATATCGATGTTCAGCACCGATCATCGTGCGACTGAGGTAGAAGATTGCTTGCTCATGGCCTTCATTATTCTTCTGGACTAAAAGGGCACCGAGAGAATGATCCATTGCTCGAACGTACATCAAGAAGGGTATTCCTGTGATTGGAGGAACTAGAACTGGAGGGCTCATAAAATACCGCTTGATGTCTACAAATGTCTGCTGACATTCATCAGTCCAAACAAAAGATACACCTTTCTTTATTAATTGAGTGAACGGTCTGTAGCGTCCAGAGAGATTTGAGATGAATCTCCTGATATAGGCTAGTCGTCCTTGGAATCCTCGTAGCCTTTTAGGTTGCGTAGAGAATGCTTCTCCTGAATGGCTTTGACTTTCTCGGGGTCAACGTGTATACATTTAGAGGTAATAACGAATGCGAGAAATTTGCCACTAGAGACACCCAGGATTGACTTGGTGGGATTCATCTTGAGTTGATGTTGACACATTAGGTCAAATATAGTTTTTAGATCTTGGATGTGATCTTTCTTTAAATGACTCTTGGCAGCAATATTGTCGACATAACATTCGACTATTTTCTGTAAGTGTTCACAAAAAATAGTGCTCATTGCCCACTGATAGGTAGCACCAGCATTCTTGAGACCGAAAGGCATAACTGTGTAGCAGTAGACTCCCAGAGGAGTACGAAAAGATGTATTCTTTTCGTCTTCAGGAGTCATCTTGATCTGATTATAACCAGAGAATCCGTCCATGAAAGTCATTCGTTCTAACCCGTAGGTATTGTCAATCTTGACATCGGTGATAGGAAGAGAAAACTCGTCTTTGGGACAAGCTGCGTTGAGGTTTCTAAAGTCGATGTAAACTCGAAAATTTTCTATTTTCTTCATAACCGGGACGACATTAGCTACCCAGTCGGGATGTTGTTCCTCCCTAACAAAGCTGCAGGCAATAAGCTTCTTAACTTCAGCTTCTATAGCGTCCATCATATCAGGTCAGATCGTCGTTGTTGCTAATCCAGGTCTATATCTGAATCCGAACACTCACTCTCATCACCATCAACTGCATTGTCTCTTCCTACTTCCCCTATCTTGATCTTATTAAATATCGTAGTTGTGGTCTTGAGGGTAGTATAATTGTCATCATCCTCCCCGTCTTCTTTGACGATAAGGAAGTTGTGATACCATAAGTAAAGGCGATCATCGCTGCCTAACTTATTGGCAGGAATCGTTGGACGTCATCAGTGTTGGATCCGGTGGTGCGGATGAGCGCATGGAGCCCCTGGAAGCTGGAGTAGGCATTCTCTTCACAGGTAGAGGCAACCAAGGGGGTGAAGTTCGGGTTCAGGGACAGATTGTGAGCCCTTGTTCAGGGGTAGGAGTCATAGTCTGTGGCGCTCCGCCAGATGTCGCCGGTCATGGGGTGTGGCACTGTTGTAGATCCGGTTGTTGGTGGCTATGCAAGCCCAAGTATGTATAGCTGACATGGAAACGGATGGATTGCAGTCCTAGGGTTTATAGAGGGGGAGAAATTTGGGGATTTTGGGGAGGAATTGGGATAAGGAGTGAAAAACTATGCGATTGTTATATAGGTTATTTTTTCTATTATTTTTCTTTTTTGAATCTTATGCATGGATGAAATGAATAAAGATTGGATCGGCCTTTGTTGACGATAAAAACATTTTTGTTCCTTTTTGGTAATGTATCACCACATTTTTGTGAAATGCACTATTCTCGTATCAGCTTTCAAAAGATAGTGCAACATTTTTTTAGATTTCTTGCATAAAATTAAGACATCCTTGTCTTTAGAAACCAATAAGCAATTAGATGGTCATCTCTCATCTACATGATGCATCTGAGCATCTCACTATTGACCAAGTTTTATTACAATCGGACTCTTACCAACCTGGCCTACCAAAGGTAGGTTTCAGAGGTTTCGGGTCTCAAAAGTAGATTCGATCTTCAAAACGGATAAGGTTTGGGTCCACATAAATCCTACTTTGACGAGAGCTTAACCGGGTTTTGATGCAAAAGTTAGAACTAAGATTTGAAATTACAGAATTTAGTATATTTTTATAAATTGCAGTTAACCCTATATAGACCAGCTTGTAGAGAATATCTAAGGTACACGATGTTGGGCATCCACGTGAAGCAGACCATAGCCAATCAAGCAGCCCAGCAGTAACAAACTATTCATTTGGCCCCTATTTGATACCATTTTCCTTCATGTTTGATAGTTAATGCAGGGCCATCCATGTTGGACCTAGTTGAGTAGTTGTCTTTAAAAATTTTCTAGGGCTGTACTTTTTCTTTTGTCTTGGCTTTATATAGCATACATATAGTCATTTTGGGGTTAGTCATTAATATATCCAAATTTTCTCTAAAGAGTTCTCCTAGATCTTTATGGACTTCAAGGACTTGTAAATTCAAGCACCCCATGGATACAGGATATTACTCGTGTAAACAGACAACCACGACATCGTTTCGACGGTGTTAGTTATCATTTTCGGCAATCTATTTGGCATTATCAATGTCCTCCTTTGTGCTTCATGCATCCTGGGGATCAGGGGCGGACCCACACTGGGGCATGTGGAGTCAGTTGACCCCACTGACTTTTCAAAACAAAACAAAAAAATTACTGCAGCATTGTGCTCACAGCTGAATTGACCCCTCCATAACTGCAGCACTGTGCACACTGCCCACAACTGCTCCCTGCTGCATTATACACTGTGCCAAGCACAGCCTCTTGCACGAAAGAATATAGCATTATACCTGGTCCCGTCCGTCGAGGATACCGAGGAAGAGTCCCCCAGTATCGTCTCCTCTTTCCGAATGGACTTCTCCGAGATCGGCATCGCCGGCGGAGGGTCGACGACGGCACAGTACGCCGCATGCTCAGCGTCGAGCGAGTGGGTGGTGGAGAGGGCCTCGTCGAGGGCGAGCTACGAGGAGAACGATATGGCCAGGAAGAAGCTCATGTTGTCGAAGGAGTAGTCTGCTTTTCTTGAAGAAAGCTTAAAAAACACTACTCTTAACCAGGTACATATTATTTGCAACCTATAATAATTAATGACGAGATTGTTAGTTTGTTGATGTAGTGTTATATTGAAGTTTTTCTTGGGGATGAATGTTTGTTTGGTGAATTTTCTACAGAAGTAGAAGCTGGCACTTGCTTCGCAGCTTAAACTAAGGCCAAGGTAGGTGGAGGTCTGGTTTCAGAATAGGAACTCAAGGTATTTTCTTTCTTTCTGCAGACGCTTGTAGTTTAGATTAAGAATTTATATGCGCACATGGCCCGCAATCATGAATGCTTGGCAGCTATCCTGTTGAAGAAATGTGAAATTAAATATATGTATGCTATTTTTTTATTAGTATGTGATTTTATTTTTGGACTTTTTATTTTTAAGGTTGACCCCCCTCTTAAATTCCTGCGTCCGCCCCTGTTGGGGATCATCTTCTCCACGCCAGGGGAGAGAAGAAGGCAGAGGTATATGTCTACAAAAAGTGTTTGAAGTGGATCGAGGGTAGTGAGTTAAGAAAGAATAAATTGTGTTGGAGGAAGTGGGTTTGAGCTTTAAGTTAAATGGGTTTAAAGGGAAAGTGGGTTTGAGTTAAGTTACACGGGTTTAAAGGGAAAGTGGGTTTGAGTTGTTTTTGGTAGGTTTGAGTTTAGGGTAGCAGGTCGGGATTGGAAATTGGATTTGGGAAATAGGGTTAGGGTTTTGCTAGTTGTGGCTGAAGGGAGAAAGATTGTGACCGGAGATGCGAGAGGGTGGCAGCAATGGAAAATTGAGGACTAAGGGAGAGACGGAGGCTGGAGACAGTCGTAGTGGAACTGTAAATTAATGTGAGAATTGGAGGGATGGTGTGGAGTGGTTGGTTGAATTTGAGGATGGTGGCAACAAGATTTGGAATAACAACGCCGCCATGATAGACCAAGTCCATGTGCAAGATCCTAAATTTTGTGAGTACTTGAATCCACAAAACCTTGAGCCCACCAAGATTTAAAAGAATTTATGTTTTTTAAGAAAAAAGTTGGATACATTAATGATTAATTTAAAAATGAATATATGGAGATTATATAAAGCCAAGGCAAAGGGGAAACATAACCCTAAAAACATACTTATCCTCAATAGGATTAACATGGACGGCCTCGTTCCACTATGTTAACTACCAAAACCTAAAGAAAAATGCAGTCAAATAGGGGACCCAATCCATAGTTCACAAATGGGCTAGGATGCAAGATTGGCTCTATTTTGTGCATCTAGATGCATGGCATTGGTACGGTACTATGGGTCTTCGCGAAGTACCAGAATCGGACTCAGGTCCCATTCCAAAACATAGACCCGTAGTTCAGGTACAGGCTAGCACTAAGATCGTACTCACTGATTAATAACCCTATTAAAAGCACAAAATATGGGAAGGGTTTATATATATATATATATATATATATATATATATATATATATATATATATATATATCTCCGAGGGATCTAGCTCAAGTAGCTAGAGAGGGCGGCTCACCCGTGGGAGGTCCCGGGTTCGAGTCCTCTCTTGGGCGTCTGCTGGGTGGCTATATGCCACGGGCGTGCCAAGCCTACTTGGATGGAAGGGGGGCTCCCTGTCGAGCACTCTGGGTTGTAGACCTCCCTCCGCAGGGGAGGGCTCCCTATTGAGCACTCTGGGTTGTACACCCCTCTCCGCTCGGATTGGTTGGGTGGCCGTGCCACGAGCCTGAGGGAGCCAAGAAGGACTATATATATATATATATATATATATATATATATATATATAGTCCTTCTTGGCTCCCTCAGGCTCGTGGCACGGCCATATATATATATATATATATATATATATATATATATATATATAGTCCTTCTTGGCTCCCTCAGGCTCGTGGCACGGCCACCCAACCAATCCGAGCGGAGAGAGAGAGAAATTCATCGACTTTAATCAAAGAGCCCAACTTCTTAGTACTCATGTGGAGTACTCTCACGTCGAGTCTTTGTCCAGTCTCATGAGCAGCGCTGCTTAGATTTTATCAAACAGCATGAACTTTTGCCTTGCCTTTCAACTGAAGGATCCTTTATGGAACTTAATTAAACAACTATTATATTTTCTAGTCAGCATTAAAATTCAAGATACCAACAAAAAGTTCAGCACTAAGTTACCCAACTACACTGATCTAGGGTGTACATCAGCCAGTTAACCAACCAGATGTGCAAATTTGGTAACTGACCCGACTTAAGTCTGTTATACCATTTGTATAACCAAAACCGATCTAGAGGGCCCTAGGCTAAAACCAATCTGTTCATTAACCGACTGGCCCTAGGTCAGTCGGTTAATTTGGTTATAACTGATGGGCTAAAAATCCATGGTATGACCATATTTAACTAGGTCCAAATCAATTTAACAAGTCCTTTTACAAAAGTAATTCAATTCTGAATCTTTGTAGGCCCAAATACCGTTATACAAGCTTTAACTTATTCGTAAAAGTAACCCAAATATCACTATCCAAGTTACCAAAACTCATTCCTTACATGATATAGAGCATACATTTGCATTAATAACAAATATATAAATAATAAGGATAAATTTGCATTAGGTATTCCGATTCGGATCGGCCGGCCAATTGTCAGCTAATTTAAGTTAGAAACCATACTGATCACACTTATGGAAATTTTAAAATACTTAACCAATCGTTCGTCTGGATCCAACCCAAACTGACGTTCTATTCAGTCAGTTACCGTATTTTCGGTTAATCAAGAACAGCCCTAAACTGATCACACCTTTTTTTGCACTGAGGAACTCAATAACCCACACCAGTCTCAACCATTGGGCCACCCTGAGCATGAGGGACTACAAAACATAACAACAATTTGACTGTATTGAGTTTGCTTCACGTACATTTATGATCCAAACCCTAAAAGCTAGGACTGAGGCTAATGACAATCATATAATCACGAGCACGACTGGTTATAACACAATTGACATAGAGAAGTTTACGCACACTCAGTAGCAACTATAGAGTTCTAAATTTAAAACACAAGGCACACTCAGTAGCAACAATTGACATAGAAGTTTTCGCACACTCGGTAGCAACGAGTTCTAAATTTAGCACACACGAATTAATATGGCATAAAATGCAAATCCACAGGAACATACCAAAGCAGCATTGTATCGTTCCGATCTTGTCTATCACTTCTTTTCTTCCCGCCTATGCTTCCTGCTCCTCTCCTCCCTCTTCTTCCTCCTGGCCCGCGACTTCTCCTCGTCGGACCCACTGCTCCCCGAGTCCTCCCTCCTCTTCCTCCTCCGACTCTCGCTCCTTCGCTTGTTACGGTGCTTATCGGACTCTTCTTCTTCTTCCTCGGAGTCATCATCCCTCCTCCTGTGGTGACTCCTCCGTCTCCTCTTCTCCTTCCGGCTCTTCCTCCTACGATCCCCCTCCTCCTCCTCGTCATCCGAACCCCTATGCCTCCTCCTCTTCTTCTTCTCCTTCCTCTTCTCCTCGTTCTCATCCTCGTCGCTGTCCTCGCTCCTCTTCGACCTCTTCTTCGAGCTCCTGCTCTTCGACCTCCCCCTCCTCTTCTCCTCCCCGGACTCCCTCTTCTTGTTCTTCCCCACCCTAGCCGCGAGAATCTTCTCGATCTCCGGATCCACGTCCGAATCCGAACTCTCGCTCTGGTCGTCATCGTCGTCATCCTCCTCGCTCTCGCTCAGTTCGTCCTTCTTCCCCCCTTTCTTCATCTTATTGAACACCGCAGCCGCCGTTTTGACGGCCGAATCGCCGTCCTCGTCGTCGTCCTTGACGCTCAGAAAGTTGCGGCACTGGAACGTGAGGTGGCCGACGCGGCCGCACTTCTTGCAGGAGCCGCGGGTCTCGTCGGCGTTGGAGCCGGTGATGCGGGCGAGCGCGAGGAGGCCCTGGAAGCTGGCGTAGGCGTTGTCGTCGTCGTTGGCGGCCGCGGCGGAGGCGGAGTTCGGGTTCGGGTCGGACTGAGCGTCCTTCGCTGCGGCGGTGGGGGCGTAGGGGTCGTAGCCGATGGCGCTCTGCCAGATGCCGTGGGTCTGGAGGGCGGCGCTGCTGTGGACCCGGTTGTTCGCGGGCATGCGAACCCGACCCGCTGTCGCCGGCATGGTGACGGACGGATGCAAATTCTAGGGTTTGCGGAGGGAGGGAGAATTGGGGATTTTGAGGAGGATTGGAAGAAGAGTGAAGAATTTGGGGATTTTCTAATTTCCTTTTATGTACGCGTCAATGGTGTTTGGGCCATACTTTGCTGGGCCAAACACATTCCACTTTGGTTTGGGCCGAGCTCCTTGATATAAAATTGTTAAAACTAAAATAAAAAATTGTTATTCTGGTTTTTTTTTTTTTTTTGATGTCCGATATAAAGCACAGGACTTTGTGTATATTGTATTGCATGACATTTGAGTTTACCGCTCCCAATTTTTACACACGCCTCCCCTGATGCTCGATTCCGAGACCATCCGCCTAGCCAAAGAGGTTATACCTCTCATCACTGACCACACGAGCCATATGAGTTCATTTTTTAAGTCAAATGTCAAATAGTGCCCTTAGGAGCATTTCTTGTTCAATGTGTCGACATATTGGATAAATTTTTCGGTTTTCAATAATTGCTCGTCCAAAGTTTATGTAGAACTTTGATAGAAACAACTTAAAGTCGCATTGCTAAGTCGTTTTCCTAAATATAATTTTTGCCTCCACCAAACAGTGTGCACGAGTTACAACATATCTGTCTTAGGATACAATGAAGCTTGGTCTAAAGACCGTCTAATTTACGTCTGTTTGCAAAAAAACAAAAGTTCTTTTTATTTCACAAACTTTGTAAGAAAATTATAATTGAATTCTGGGAAAGTACAACTATAGGAATCCGATCTGAAGATGATCGCTTTATCCCTTGGACGATGTGAACTTTGAAAATGATAGCCTCTGAAGAATGCAGCAGCACTTGGGTAAGAACTCCTGATCTCTCTGATGATCTTGAATGATCTGATCTTTATAATGAAGGACTTGAAACTCTATTTATAGAGTTCTGAAAAATAACTAATTAGTAGTTATTTCTGGATTGCGCAGGCTGGATTGCGCAGGCATTGGACTGCGCAAACAGCGAACTGCGCTGGCAGTTACTCGATCGTGGCTCAACTGTATTAGACGTGTAGCATTGTTTGATTGAAATGCGCATGGTCGTGTACAGATGGTTGCCACGTGGTGAGCAATTGATGGCATATAGGCCACGTATAAAATGTCAGTTATCTTGATGGGTTGCGCCGCTTGAACTGCGCTAGCTTCAGACTGCGCTAGGATCGAATGGCGCTGAAGAAGATCTGGCAGACTGCGCTTCTGTTGGGCTGGCAGACTGCGCTGGTAGTTGATAGCTGGACCGCACTAACAGTTGTCCTAGAATGCGACGCGGCTCGAGAAACGAACAGACTCCTCGCTTTTCGGGCTGTCAGTTGTTAGAAATTTTGATTTTGTGTCAGGTAATGATGACGTTGCCACGTCAGCATTGCGCGCTTGGATATTGGCGCAGTTCAACCTCGCGCAGTTGATTTATTGCTCAATCTGCTTCCTGCACAGTTCATTGAAGGGTGCGCAATTTGGTTTTCATTGCTTTTTTGATGGGTGCAACTTGATTTTTAGGAGAGTCGCCATTTTTTTTACAAACAACGTCTACACTAATGAAGATAGGCCAGAGTGTCTTTGATCTATACAAGAAATACATGATAATTAATGTTCAATTATGCGATAATTGAATATTAGAAATGAGAAGAAATGTCTTTGATCTATAGAAGGACTAAAGGGACACCAATATAGATGTATCTAGAATATAATAATAATGTACTAATGGCCATTTTTAAGTCAAAAGATTTTATGTGTAGAGGTTTAGACCTACGTACTTGAGGTCCTTAGTTCAATTTTTGATAATTTTGTTTATTATTATATTTACTTTTATTTTAGTTACTTAATTTAATTTTTTTACAAATTTTTTTGAAACAAATTTTATATATATATATATATATATATATATATATATATATATATATATATATATATATATATATATATATATATATTGTTAGTGTCGGGGCACAATTTTTTTGATAGAAAACTGAGAAGATGAAATAATTGTAAAAACAATGTTCCAACGTAACACTTCTAGGAAGGTTGTGCAAGTTTAACGAAGATTTAAGAAGATCTCGTTACAGTAGCGTATGATATTACGAGAATCTAAAAAGATTTCGTAATCCACAGCAGCGAAGAAGATGACAGGCTAAAGATGGAAGATGGCCTGCTGGGGTGAATGATCACCGTTGCTAAAAGCTATATTCGTCCCACACGAATAGCTTCCAGGAACCAGCAAGTTCGTCGGAGAACTTTGGAACACTTTTGCTCTTCTAACTCCTCGGATCGTAGTGCGCCAACAAAATGCCACATTACGCCTCATGAGCCCGAGTCCGAGTCCGAGTCCGAGTCGTTAAGCCCCTACGGGGCTTAGCTTCCATGGAAATAAATTTTTCAAGAGCAAAAAGCATGAATGCTTTCAATTGTTGATTTAGCCTTTTTTTCTATTAGAAAAATAACCCCACATGGCACATCCATGTGCACCTCCACACCACATGTGCATCTCTAAACTAGCATAGCTAATATATAGAGATACAACTCCTTTGGCCTAGCCGATGTGTGACTAAAGTTTTTAAACAAAGGCCAAAACCCCAACAATCCCCCACATATCTCTATATATGGGTATAAGTGTTCTCCACAGTAACTGTCCATCATCCATTAGGAGAGATGTCGCTGACGACTTGAATCTTCCCGCATGGGTCAAACAACAGACTATAATACAAGAATGGATTAAGCCTTGAATTCTGCATCATAGTTGAAATTCTTCCCACTAACATAATGTAGTTACATGTGCTTCTGGCTACACATTAAAGGCCATGTGCCAGCCTTATTTCATTATATAATTTTGGGCATCTACAAGTTTACCCTCAAGAGACGGCCTTATATCTCTTTGTCCATACACTATAGGTGAGTTCATTATTAAAGAGACATGGCATGAAACGCTTTGCGCTTCCCTTGCGGTGCTACGTCGCTATGACATGGCTTAAAGCCGAGGCCTTACCCCATACCGGAACCCTCATCGTAGTGTCATACTACTGTAGCATGAGGCAACCGCCTCTTTGTAGTGCCAAACTACCCAGCATGAAGCCTTAGGCTCCCTTGCGGTGTTACGCCGCAACGACATGGCTTGCAAGGCCGAGGCTTTATCCCTAACCGGGTACCTCATTGTGGTGTCGTGCCTCTGTAACATGAGAAACTCCTCCTCTTTGTAGTGCTGACTATCCCTTTCTTTATTTTAACATACAGCATTAGGCTAACTGCCTATTTGCGGTGCTACGCCGCTGTGACTTGGCTAGCAAAGCCGAGACATTATTCCATGCCTGGGAACCTCATGGTGGAGTCACCCCACAGTAGCATGGAATTTCACTCCTTGTAGTGCTGTTCTACCGTGCTTCCTGTAAAGCACATCAGGCATTCACTTTGCCTAAGAACTCATTAAGGCATTTAAGCCAACCTTCTCACAGGATCCGTTTTCTGCAGAAAACAACAGTAGACAATAGTTGTTGTAGGTCCTAACCTCTCCATGTCCAATAGAATATGTACCCATCGTTCCTGATATTCTTTCGATTAGTGGTTCTCCCTTGAACCAAAAGCTAGATGTCTAGTAGATTTCTCTTTGAACTATTAGCATAAAACTTTATGGTAGGAATACAATAATACAATATCAGAATGCCTTCAAGCCTATTTTATAAGCTATCATTGATCAGCTGGCGCTTGAGGCCCTTGGTGAACGGATCCGCCAGGTTCTCCTGACTCCGAACATCAATTACTGCAATAACACCCCTCTTGATGAGATCGTGTACTGCCCTGTGCTTCAACCGCACAGCCCTCTTCTTCCCGTTGAAGAGGTCATTTGATGCCACCGTCGCAGTCGCCTGGTTATCGCAGTATATCGGTATCGTCGGTATTTGCGTCCCAACCACTGGAAGATCATATATGAGCTTCCGAAGCCATTCTGCTTCCTCGGCTGCGGTATCAAGTACAAAGAACTCAAATTTCATGGATGACCGCGAGAGCATAGTCTGCTTCTTCGACTTCCACGATATAGCAGCTCCACCCATAGTGAAAATGAATCTACCTGTGGATCTCTCGCTCTCCACCTCTGAGCACCAGCTGGCATCACTGAAGCCTTCCACTACCGGCGGATCTTCGTTGTAGTACAGTGCATATGTCTGAGTCTTCTTGAGATATCTCATAACCCGTTTTACAGCTTTCCAGTGTTCAACACCTGGGTTGCTCGTGAAACGACTCAGCATTCCTATGGCAAAAGCTATGTCAGGCCTTGTGGCAGTAGTAGCATACATTAAACTTCTGATTACGCTTGCATACTCCAGCTGCCTGACGATCTCCCATGAATTAGGTTTCAGCTTCAGATCACACACGTACGGCGTATCGATCCCTAGAAGATCCCGATACCCATAACGAGTGATCATTTTCTCAATATAATGAGACTGTGACAGCGCTAGTCCAGTGTCTGTCCGGATGATCTTGATCTCTAAGATCACATCAGCTTCTCCCAAGTCCTTCATACTGAACTTGCTCGTGATAAATTTTTTTGTCTCCGTGACACAACCCATATCCTGTAACGCCCCAGTCCAAAAATACTTAGAACTAGGTACGTATCCATGCCAGCTGCATACATACGAAGTATACTCCAATATATGGAACCATCATATGTACACATAAGCTGTGAAATGCAGTAATCCATGATACTAATCTCATCCACAATAAAAGAACCAATATAAAATAGGAATCAACACAGAATTATAATTTGTACAAAAGTTGGGCGGAGACAAGGTCCACTACCAACTATCTCAAATAAAATGTACAAGAATAAATAAATAAAATAACAGGATAGCCAAGTGCAATCATCTTTGAAAGGATGGAGAAGATCACGGTCTCGACTAGAACACATGCAATATCACAGAAGCACACACCTGGAGAGATAACCAGGTCCTCAGAGGGACGTAACAAGATACAAGAAGAACATGCCATAAATACTGAATACAAAATATGCCACAAAGAATATAAGTGACAAGACAACAATAGGGTAATCTAATCGTACTACTGTGTTCATGCAGTTAAGAACAAACCTCCAACGCATGGGCATCTTGCTCAGGGGCAGTAATCTCAGGTATGGTCCCATCAGGATACTAGGGACCTCAAAGCATAACATTCCTCGAATGTCAGAGGCCAGCAGGATCAATAATAGGAAAGTGTATAAAGGACCCATACGTTAAGGAACTGTTCTTCCCATCCAATGCCTAATAGAGTCACATCCATGTCTCACATACCTCTACTAACTGGTAAGTCTTCTAACATGCCTCTATTAGCAGTTAGCCCTAACGCATGCACATGGGGGATCAGCCCACACGCAAGGACCTCTACATGCTACTCGTCTCACACATCCTCGTGGTACAACTGTGTCGAGGCATATACAATACACTACAAACGGTAGTCCCCTAACTCTAGGTTCATATACAATCAAAGGATAGCAACAAAGTAAACTAATAATCACTGAGCATGTGGTAAATCAAGAACTGTAATAACTGGAAATAATGAACAGTGATATGTAATAAAATGCAGACTGAATATAAACAGTATAAGATCGTCTTAGTAGTCATTGTCCCAAGCTTCTGAATCTTCAGATCTGGAAGCTTGACATATGCCAGACACCCCCACACTCGAATGACATTCAAGTTAGGTCTGACCTTGAACCAGAGTTCATGAGGAGTAACGTCTGAAGTTGCATGAGGCACTCTATTTAGAATAAAAGTGGTCGTCAATGCAGCTTCTTTCCAGTAGCACTTAGAAAGACCAGCAGTCAACATCATTGAGTTAATCATTTCTGTTAACGTTCTGTTCTTCCTCTCTGCTACTCCGTTTGATTGAGGAGAGTACGGAGCCGTAGTCTCATTGACAATTCCATGTTCTTTGCAGAACGATACGAATTTATGAGACCTATACTCCCCACCTCGATCACTTCTTATTCTTTTGAATTGTTGTCCAGTCTACCGCTCAGCTTCGGTGCTGAACTCCTTAAACTTCTCGAATGCTTCGTCTTTAGCCTTCAGCAAGTAGACGAACGCATACTTAGAGAAGTCATTGATGAAGGTTATGAAATACTTCATCCCGGCCTTTATAGAGAACTGTTTGAAGTCACAGATATCGGAGTGTACTAACTCCAGAAGATCTGTACTTCGATTAACCCGAGGAAAGGGTTTCCTTGTGATCTTTGTTTGAGCACAAACTTCATATTTCTCTACCTTACCCCCACACTTGGAGATAAGTCCTAGACTAGACATTCTGTTTATTCGTTTACAATGAACATGTCCTAGCCTATTATGCCATAACTCAAGAGTATAATCAGAAGGAGTGATTGCATTAATTACATTGGACTGATCTACAAGCTGAATTTTGAACATTCCTTCGGTATAAAAAGCTTTCCCGAAATATGTTCCCTTGATAGTCATCGCCATCTGGCCAGCATTGATGTCCATCCTGAGGCCTGCGTTACAGAGTAGGCCTCCTGAGATCAGGTTCTTGGCGATAGCAGGTACGTGCTTCACGCCTTGAAGCGTCAGAGACTTGCCAGAAGTCAGCTTCAACACCACCGTCCCAATCCCGAGCACTTCAGCTTGTGCCTGGTTCGCCACCATAACTACTTCAGAAGTAGGTGTGTAGGTGGTGAACCACTCCTTGTTGGAGCATACATGGCAGGTGGCTCCAGTGTCTACCCACCAGTCAGAGTCAGTCCCTACCGCATCAACCTGCGCAATCATAGCAACAACGTCAATGATCATAGATACCTTACTAGGATCTCCTTTCTCTGATTGTTTGGTCTTTGCTTTGTATTCATTATTGAAGTGGCCCTTCTTGCCACACTTGATGTCACGTCCCAGAACCAGAATACTGGAGAGCGGGGGCAGACATAGCCAGCTACGTATAATGAAATGGAATCCATCTTACCATACGATCACGGCTGTCTAGATATATGAGGGTTTATCTACAAGCCATCAGTCTCTTAGGGTCAATAACAAGCCTAGTGTCTCAATCTCAACAAGTAATGACAGTAATAAGATACCAGATCACCAAATATATAATTGTAAGGCATCCCAAACATTACATATCCAGATGATCATGAAGCTAGTCGTACAAAATGTAAGGACTAGCAAGAGTTAAGTCATACATGATCAACCTCGAGTTGCCAATCATGTTTACAGCCCGTAGGCAGACAGAAGGTAAGTGCATCGAGCTAACAGGTGCTCGTCGGCTAAATGCCTCAAAAGAATAATGTACAATTACAGTGGAAGAACAAAAGAAACCCACTCGTTGCCAGGATTCCCTCTAGTGGTCACCATCTGGCTGGAAAGCAGGTAGATTCTTTGCTGCTGCTCCGGTATCTGGCCATACAAAACCAGCTGGGTCAGACCCCAGAAAGAGCAAGTGCCACAAAAGAGGCTTCACTTAGGAACTAAAACCAGCAATTAGCACAAGAGTATAATTACATAATAAGAGACAGTAATTTAACAAAAGCATGAAAGGTGAATATAAAAGACAATCTTGTACAAAATTAATAAAAGACAGGACATATGGAAAAGCAAGACAGGATGATATACGATAAGATAACTACGGGACTATTCAGATAACCAGGTTACAACCCATAAACCAAACAAGGACCGGGGTTGTAACCCTTCGTCTGAACAGAACTTGGTTTCTCCCACCATTTATATGCAAGGTAAATATAAAAAATCGAGACATGTAACAATCTTATACAAGATCAAGACGAGACTAGACTGATTGAACCCCATCCAACATTCACGGCCAAGCAATAAGTACGGCTTGCTACTTTAACTAACTAGGGTTATCACAGGCCTAGTTACTAGCAAATGTAATGAGAATTCCAAGTCCGGTTACCTGTTTGTTACTACCTGAGTGATCCCAGCAAGAAAAGGAAAAGATAGCTGGATATAGCAGACACACTGTAGTAAGATACATGTGTCCTAAGGTACCACACTCGACGGCGGGCTGGAAGTGCGCTCATCTCGACGGATAGCAACAAATCCCATGTATATATATATATAAGGCCGGGACCAAAGGGGCAACAGGTAACTGGAAAATTCTCCATGAACTATTTGATCAATCTAGTCATTAACCTATCCAGATTCAGTATGAATCCCTGACCGTGGTACTCAGGGATCATGCCCTAGACATGATGCAAGACACACAGGACTCGTAGTTTATACAAGCACAATCCATACAAACAACCACGGTGTCCAGACTAATGAATTAATTTGTCAAGAGTGCGCCACGACGGGCCACTATCATGCATTGTCAGGGTACTTGTCAAGAGTACACCACCACGGGTCACTGTCATGTCATGTGTAGCGGGTCAAGTTATCAAGTCAGGAGTGCACCACGGCGGGCCACTATCAAGCATTGCTCAATTATCATTCCAAACATAATAAATAAATACGGGATTATCAAGTTCATGACAAAAGGCGTAAGGATATAAAATGGGTGCAAAAATCATAAAAAGGGGAATATGGGGACATAATGCGCCCAAGGGGGGAGCAAGGGGTACTATGGCCAACAAGTGGCATTAGCCAAGTTGTGCCAGGGTAAGTAGGGTCAGGTTCAGTTGCGCCTAAACATCAGGTTGCGCTCAAGTCAGGCTACGCTCAAGTCAGGCTGCACTCAAGTCAGGCTGCGCTCAATTCAGGCTACGCTCAAGTCAGGCTACGCTCAAGTCAGGCTACGCTCAAGTCAGGCTACACTCAAGTCAGGGTATGCAAGACATACGCCTCCAAAAGACAGCGTATGTACTCCATACGACTCCTTTTCAAGGCAGCGTATGAGGTCCATACGACTCCTCATCAAGGCAGCGTATGAGGTCCATACGACTCCTCATCAAGGCAGCGTATGTACTCCATACGACTCCTTATCAAGGCAGCGTATGAGGTCCATACGACTCCTCATCAAGGCAGCATATGTACTCTATACGACTCCTTATCAAGGCAGCGTATGAGATCCATACAACTCCTCATCAAGACAGTATATGTGTCAGACTGTGCTGCACTAAAGAGCACGCGCAGCTCAGTGACGCAAGCTAAAAGCTCGCGCACACTGCTCACTGTCTTCTCCAAATCAGCAAGAACTCCATGGTTTGAACCCAAAGTTTTAAAAGTCCATAACTTGGTCAAAACAAGTCCAAATCTAACTTTTCAAAGGTCAAAATTGGGTAGAATAAAATTTTCTACAACATGGAACCATCAAAACTCGGAAATAACAAGATTAAATAGATCAAAACCCATGAATTCTGAAAATAAAGTAAACTTAGATCTACAAGAATCTATCCATGGAAATTAGAAATGCCAAGTACTAAAGTATTTTAGAATGTAGTAAAGAAGAGAATGGAGCAATAAAATCAGAGTTCCTCCATGAAGTAAGTTGCACTTGCCTAGACCTCTCTCTTCTCTCTCTGGTAGGTGAAGGGAGTAAATAGAAGAAGAAGAAGAGATTAATGAAGAGAGAGAAGAAGAATAGGTAATAAATATGAGTGGTGGTGGTAGGTAGAGGGTTCACCCCTTGGTTCATGATGAACCAAGAGCAATCCCAAACCGAAACAAGCCAACCCAAACCAAGAATAAACCAAGCCCAGGGAGAAAATTAAGCAAGAAAATCATGCAATACAAGAATAAATACGTACACGTATTCCAGAAATACGTAATACGAACCACTGGCATTACAACTCTACCCACCTTAAAAGAATTCCGTCCTCGAAATTTAATCAAGAGGCTAGAGAAGCAATGACAAGCTACATTAATCACATGCAAGCTATAACTAGGCAGACAATCACTCATTCAAGCAAGGAATCAAAGGCATGAGGCATAAGAAGACATTATACCTCACGAGTCAAACAAGTCGGGATATCGCGATCGGATATCATCCTCACGCTCCCACGTTGACTCACCCAAAGAGCGATGAACTCAAGCAACACGAACTAAACTGATAGTCTTGCGCTTGAGGTCTCTCTCTTTGGTCAAACAGGAACACGGGCCTCTCCTCATACGAAAAGGTTGGTACCAATAACCGTTTTTGAATGATCTAGGACATGGCTCGGGCCTGAGATATACCGTTATAATTAGGATACATGAAATATGACATGTGTCCCGCATAACGACGGCGGAAAGCAAGACAATATGACACAGATACCTCTCTGTCGATTCTGGATCTGGGCCTGGGCTAGGGCGAACTGCTGAGGCCTCTGTTGCTGGAAGGCCTGGGCCTGAGACGGCAATGGACCCGAGAACGGGAGCTGCTGTGGTTGGTGAACGGGAGCTGGTTCTGGTGCTGGTGCTGGTCCCATAACCGAGGGACTAGTTACTGTCGACGATGATCTATTTCTGAACGGACAAGATCCCATTATATGGTCCGGCGAACCACAAACCAAGCACAATCCCTGTGCTCTGCGGTACTCAGTAACAACATGCCCGGGCTTCCCGCAATGAGAATAATCCGTTGCGAAAGGCCGCTTCTGCTTCTGCTGCCGGGGATAGGTCGGGGCAGAATGCTGTAAGGAGGTAACCAAATCTGTCCTTGTAGCTCCAATGGTCAGGGCCCTAGCTGCTGGGGCCGGTGCTGAAGATTGGTTCATCTGGTCATAAGACCGCTTCCGATCTCCGATCCGGTCCACTATCCTTCGGAAAGTGTACTCATGCCTCCTCGCTGCTCGTAAGACGGCATCAAAAGTTCTGTACTTGAACTGCTCTACTACCAATATGATCTCTAAGTGGAGCCCCTGCTGGAATCGCTGTGCTCTGTCTAGCTCGGTTGCCACCAAGGTGGGAGCAAACCGACTCAACATTGAAAACTCGGCCGCATATCCATCGACCGTCCTGTTCATCTGCCTGAGATTACTAAACCTGGTCTGCAGGTCATATCTAGCCACTGCGTCGAAGTACTTGGTCTGAAACATATCACTGAATATCGCCCACATGACATGCGTACCCAAACTCGCTGCTTGTATAGCCCACCAGCTGCGGGCTAGATCTAGTAACTGCAGGCGCACCACAGCCACCTTCTCTGCTTCAGGGGTCCTGGCTGCCTCCAAGATAACTTCAATATCCTGTAGCCAGGTATCTGCAGCAATAGCATCCTCGCTGCCGTCGAAGAAGGGAGGGTTCAGGCGCTTGAAATTGTTGACCGTACTGTTCCTTCGAGGACCACTTCCGCTCATAGCATCTTGTACTGCTTGCTGCAAGACATCACCTCGACGGTCCTGAGACGCAAGCAACTCACGGATGAGCCCTATCAAGACCCCATCCTCTGGCCCTGCTGGCTGAACTGGCTAGACTGGGGGCACTGGTTCTCCAGAAGGCATGGCTCGGGAGGCGGCTGCTGAGGACTGATCTTGATCTTCTTGCTGTTGCTGGTCTGCCGGCCAAACTCCTTCTGGCTGATCAACATGAATGATGCCACTGAAGCAATAACATCGGAAATATTAAGGAAGGACCAGGATAGAACAATGATGCAAGCATGTTATCAAGTCAGGGATCCAAGGAGATAAGAAGATACGAGTGGAGATCAAAGGTGAGTACAGATTGAGACATCTATCCGGTAAACCCTCACATTTCTTGATTGACAAGACCTGCATGGGCCACCACTTAAACCATGTCATGCCCCAGAACCAGAATACTGGAGAGCGGGGGCAGACATAGCCAGCTACGTATAATAAAATGGAATCCATCTCACCATACGGTCACCGCTGTCTAGATATATGAGGGTTTATCTACAAGCCATCAGTCTCTTAGGGTCAATAACAAGCCTAGTGTCTCAATCTCAACAAGTAATAACAGTAATAAGATACCAGATCACCAAATATACAATTGTAAGGTGTCCCAAACATTACATATCCAGATGATCATGAAGCTAGTCGTACAAAATATAAGGACTAGCAAGAGTTAAGTCATACATGATCAACCTCGAGTTGCCAATCATATTTATAGCCCGTAGGCAGACAGAAGGTAAAGTGCATCGAGCTAACAGGTGCTCGTCGGCTAAATGCCTCAAAAGAATAATGTACAATTACAGTGGGAGAACAAAAAAAACCCACTCGTTGCCAGGATTCTCTCTAGTAGTCACCATCTGGCTGAAAAGCAGGTAGATCCTTTGCTGCTGCTCTGGTATCTGGCCATACAAAACCAGCTGGGTCAGACCCCAGAAAGAGCAAGTGCCACAAAGGAGGCTTCACTTAGGAACTAAAACCAGCAATTAGCACAAGAGTATAATTACATAATAAGAGACAGTAATTTAACAAAAGCATGAAAGGTGAATATAAAAGACAATCTTGTACAAAATTAATAAAAGACAGGACATATGGAAAAGCAAGACAGGATGATATACGATGAGATAACTATGGGACTATTCAGATAACCAGGTTACAACCCATAAACCAAATGTCACCTCCAGTTTTCAAATTAGGGGTATTTTCGTCATTTTTCAAGTTTTATAATTTTTAGGAATTTTTATTTATTTTATGTGATTTTTTGGGATTTATTTGGTTTGGTTTGGATTTTATCCAATTCGGACTCAAATTGGAGACCCGGGTAGCCTGGACCCTAGTGGGACCCACATACTAGCTGGGCTTAGCCCACATATCATCCTAATTAGGTTAAAAATCATAAACCCTATTTCCATGGCTTAATTAGTCATTTTAGAGCTTAATTAGTATTTAGAAATTACACCGAACCAACCCGAAACAAACCGAACCCAACCTAAATCTATTGGGTTTGGGGCTATTGGATCCTACCCAAAACCCACAAACCCTTTCCCCCCTACCATGGCCGGCCACATATAGGAGCACCCCCTTTTTTTTCTTCTTCATTAAGTAATTCTCTCCCTCTCTCAAATTTCATTTCTCTCCTCCAAGCTCCTTTCTTCTCCAAGAAAACCTAGCTTAGGTAAGCTCTTAAATTCTCTATTAATTCCTCTTTTCCATTTAATGTCTTCACAATAATTGGAGAGGATGAGATTCTCTACACTTTGCCCACAAATTTTGTAGGATTCCCTAGAATCTAGGTTAAGGAAATTATTGGGAGTTTTCTAATTAGAGTAGTATATATATATAAAAATATATATATATATATATATATATATATATATATATATATATATATATATATATATATATATATATATGTGTGTGTGTGTGTATATATGTGTATATTAATATGTATATATATATATGTGTATATATGTGTATATTAATATGTATTTGTGTGTGTAGAGGAATGAGAATAAGAGTGGTGGTGGTGGTATGTGAGGGTGTGTGTGTGTTGTGTTGTGTGAGGGTGTGGATGTGTATTTGTATTTATATATAGATATAGATATGTGTATGTATTTATATGTATATGGATATGGGTATGTATATATATATATATACATATATGTGTGTATGTATTATATATAAGTATTTATGTGTAGAGTGAGAGAGTGGTGGTGATGGTGTATGAGTGAGAGTGGTAGTGGTGGTGTTTGTGTGTGAGAGTGGTGTAGAGAGTGGTGGTGGTGTTGTGTGAGAGAATGGTAGTGTGTGTGTGTGTGTTTGTGAGTGTATGAGTATTTTTGTGTGTGTATTTACATATATATATATATATATATATATATATATATATATATATATATATATATATATGTGTGTGTGTGTGTGTGTGTATATATGTATATCTATATGTGTGTGTGTATATATGTATATATATAGATAGAGGGATGGATATTAGATTATATATATATGTGTATGTAAATAGATATATAGATATAGATATATATATATATATATATATATATATATATATATATATATATATATATATATATATATATATAGAGGAAGAGGAGAGGAAGCGAAGTGATGAAGAAGTAGAGGAGAAGAAGAAGTGAAATCAGCAGTAGCAGCAGCTACATAGCTGCTGCTGTGAACAGCAGCAGCACAGCAACTGTAGCAGCTGTAGTAGCAGTTAGGACCCCCCCCCCTTTCACCCCTATTTTACCCCCCTTTAACCCCCCATTGTATATATATGTATGTATATATATATAGATATATATAGGTATATATATAGATAGATACATAGTAGGAAATTAGAAGAAGAAGAAGTTAGGAGAGGAAGAATTAGAAGAAGTTAGTAGTTGAGAAAAAGTAGAAGATTAGAAGAGAAGTAGAAAGGAATAAGAAGGAGTTAGAAGAAGGAATAGGAAGAAGAGTTAGAAGAAGAATGAGGAGAGGATTAGAAGAGAATAGGAAAGGAGAATAGAAATTAGTAGGAAGGAGAAGAATTTGAATGGGAAGAAGAAGTTAGAAGAGGAAATTAGAAGAGGAATTAGAGTGAGAGCTAGAGAAGGATTTTAGAGGAAATCGAGTTAGAAGTGGAATTTGAGCTCCGAGTATCGGATCGTGACGAAACTTGGCGTGGAGTTAGAATACGTGAATTAGATTTTGCGGGTAGGCTCCTGAGTGGAAATCGGGGTCGTAGGGCGTCGGTATCGCGCCGTACCATTGCGTATCTTGAAATATTCAAGATATCGGCAATGGGCCGTAAGATGGACTAGACGTCCACTTTACCTAGGTATTTTGGTAGGTAATATATCTATAGGCTAGTAGTAACCTTACTACCCTAGGGAGCTCGGGTCAAAATACCAAGCGTAGGTAGGCTAACTAGGTTTCCACCTAGGCTAGAAATTTACCTTAGAAAAGGGTAAAATAGAAAATTGGCCTACGGCCAAGATTTGAGTTTCGAAGTCCAAGATGGACTTGGATATGGGTTGTAGAGGTTGGTAATAGTTAGAAATAGTCGCCTAGACCTAGTCTTGACCCCGGTTGACCCCGGTTGACTTTTTGGACCAAAAGTCAACTATGGGTCAACACTTTACCCAATTTAGTCCCAAATTTTATTAAACTTGTGTAGTTGACCAAAAGTCAACTATTAGTCACCATTGACCTAGGATTGACCAGAGTTGACCAGGGTTGACCAGAGTTGACCAGTTGACCAAAAGTTAACTGTAAGTCAACCGTTGACTCAAATCGACCTAGATTAATTCCGTTTGACTTGCATTGACCCAGTATGACCTAGCTAGACCTAATATGACTTAGGTTGACCTCGTACAGTCTAGTTTGACGTGTCTTGACCTAGAATGACTTAATAGAATTTAAATTGTCTTGACTTTATTTCCTAAGCATAGTATTGATACGTCTTGTTCTCTATAGGTCCTCGAGACGCTGCATTTGCTCCGGTTGATATATCATACCATATTACAGGCGAGTACATTCTCTGACACTTTTCCAATTTATAATGATTGTTATGATTCATGTAATTAGTGTGGATATGCTTGTTCTCGACACATTGGTCACAGGATTGGTATTCATGGATCCCGACATGAGATGTTATTCCTCATTATCTTGGTATATCTTGTGTAAGCCCCCTTATAGTTCTTGTGCAGTATATGGACACCGATTCTCGAGAAGACTTGCTCCCTTCTCGTAGAATCCCGTGTCGTAACGTGTCTTGCTTGGATCCACTCTACCAGTCGGGGACGGGGAGTACTAGTGTAGATGTGTGGTCATTATCCACCTTGTTTATTCTTGTAGACCTTGAATGCTTCCAATCCTACACTCTACGTAGGATTGGCTGATCAGTAGACCTTGTACAGACCCAAGCCGACCACATATTGTAGCTAGTATTCACACACCTAGATATATGACTCTTGATTCTTGTACATGCCATGATCAGTTTACTTTCCTTATTCTAGCTCTGGTTTTACTGCTTACCTTGCCATTATACTCACATGTACATTCTATGATTTCCTTGTATATACTCTCTATTTACAGTCTTATAGCTTTTGTCATATCTTGTGAACTGTTGTTAGTAGATTGTACTCGTTCCATCCTGACAGGATATGTTAAAAATATTACAGATGCAGATGAGGGAGACTACTGTACCTACTACGGTTCGGATGACGTAGTGGGCCTAGACCTTGAGACTTTGGTCCAGCAGGGCTTAGCTCCGCCTGGCGAGACTTTACCTATTGCTTAGTTAGAGTAGGTCTTTTATACTGGACTTTGTCTCCAGCTACTTTTGAGACTGTTATTATTATGGATTGTATTAGAGACTTGAACTTGTATATTATTTGGTGTTTGGACTTGACAGGTTATTATTTTATCTTCTTGTTGTCTTTATCTTTCAGTCTTTACTTTATCATCTTAGAGTTGTGATTGAGCACTCATATATATATTCATTGCTTGTCCTCCGTTCGGAGTTGACCATATTCTCGACAGGTTTTTGATATATATATAACTGTTTAGAGTAGAAAAACCTATAGCGTTCTATGTCGTTTTTACGGTGAGGGCTGGGCGTTGTCACGTGCACGTGTCCTTATAGCGGATGCGGGTCGTGACACGTTTTAGTGGTGGCCCACGCAGGTCCTGTAGTCACAATTAGTGCGATATCGTAGTGGCGCTCGACTTAGAGTGCTATTACGAGCCTGCGGTACGTATCTAGGATAGGCTATAGGCTAAGAGTACTCAATCACAGTAGGATCTTTCCTTGCTTATCTTGCTTACCGTCTTTGATATTGATTTTCTGCATTCTAGCTGTCCTCCTTTGATATTGCCTTCATGTGCCATATTGATATCTTCTTTTCAATTTGTCTCCAGGATAGTTATGACTCACTCTCCTGGCGAGGAGCACGGGGAGACGGAGAGGTCTGCCACCTCTGGCGGATAGGCTCCGGTCACTTCCCCTGCTGATAGGACGTCAGTTGGGATTCTCGGGGGTACTCCTCCAGCTACCTCGATGACAGTCCCTGGGGTTGCGGGTGCTCTTCCCGTAGTGCCGGAAGCTGTTGGGGGCGCTCTTCCTCCTCCTGCGCAGCGGATTCCTCCGCCAGTTGTAGATGTACTTCCACCTCCATCTCCTCTGCCTACAGATATGGGGCAGATGCTTACCTTCTTCCAGCAGATGCTGGAGACTCAGAGAGCCCAGGCCGAGGCTCAGCAGAGGCAGACAGACGCGATGCGTCAGGGCATGGAGGATGCCCATCAGTTGGCCCTTGCAGCCGTGGAGCAGAGGGCTCCTCATCCGGAGACGCGTACTAGGTACGGAGATATCCAGGACTTTAAGATGGCCCCGTGACTTTAGCGGGATCGAGGGTGTGGTCTATGCAGACGATTGGCTCGAGGATATCGAGCGACAGATGAGGGCCTCCCGTCTGGCAGACGACCTAAAGGTCGAGGCGGTAGGTTTGCAGTTGCTAGACATTGCGCGCACCTGGTTCAGAAATGAGCCAGCCCTAGCTGGAGAGGGCCGTACTTGGGCAGAGTTCAAGCTCCTCTTCAAGGAGAAGTTCTTTTCTTCCACGGACAAGATTGACTTGGTGTGACAGTTCCAGGATCTGCAGCAGGGCAGTCTATCTGTGGAGGAGTATGCAGCGGAGTTCGGCCGTCTGAGCCGATACACAGAGTACATGGTTCGAGACCCGGAGATCAGGGCGAGCCGTTTCAGGAAGGGGCTGACTTGGGATATCAAGATCCACATTCCCTCCTATGAGACTTATACCCAGATCTACGCGGAGGCCCGCAAGGTAGAACGGGAGTGGGGCTTGAAGCCCAAGAGGGAGCGTGATCTTTTCTCGGGGGCTAGTAGCAGCGCAGTGGCTGCTAAGCGCCCTCAGCTTCAGCATCGTTCTTTCCAGCATCACCAGCCGCAGGTGCAGGCCAGAGCACCGGTTCAGCAGCAGGTGCAGCACACTCAGCAGAGACAGGCTCAGCATGGGGCTCCTTGCGGCTACTGCAAGAAGCCCGGTCACATCTGGGAGGTCTGTCGAAAGAGGCTGGGCTTGTGCCTCTATTGTGGGGAGGCTGGACATCAGTTGAGAGATTATCCTACGAACCATCGCCGTGCAGCTCAGGGAGCACAGGGTAGGCCACCTATGGCACCGCATCACGCCCTCCACCAGCAGCGGGATATACCCCGCCAGGACAGGGCTTTTGCGATGACAGTTGAGGATCCTGCACGCATTGGACTAGGAGGTAGGGTCTTGCTCTTTCTTTTACCTGTTCTCTCCGCCCATTGATTGATGATTGCTTTCTTAGTACCTTTAGTTGCATATGTGATGATCATGCTAGATTAAATAGAAAACCCCAATGAAGACTGCAATAACACGATACTGTAGAGATTTAAAACCATGCATGTGTTCTGATTTCCTGGATTACATGTTATATAACTTAGGATAAAATTTAGTAGACCTTGATTGTTGGGTGCTTGACCTAGAGAAGAGTACGACCGTTTGAATTTCGAGGACGAAATTTTTTAAGGAGGGTAGATTTATCACCCCTAGTTTTCAAATTAGGGGTATTTTCGTCATTTTTCAAGTTTTATAATTTTTAGGAATTTTTATTTATTTTATGTGATTTTTTGGGATTTATTTGGTTTGGTTTGGATTTTATCCAATTCGGACTCAAATTGGAGACCCGGATAGCCTGGACCCTAGTGGGACCCACATACTAGCTGGGCTTAGCCCACATACCATCCTAATTAGGTTAGAAATCATAAACCCTATTTTCATGGCTTAATTAGTCATTTTAGAGCTTAATTAGTATTTAGAAATTAGACCGAACCAACCCGAAACAAACCGAACCCAACCTAAGTCTATTGGGTTTGGGGCTATTGGATCCTACCCAAAACCCACAAACCCTTTCCCCCTACCATGGCCGGCCACATATAGGAGCACCCTCTTTTTTTCTTCTTCATTAAGTAATTCTCTCCCTCTCTCAAATTTCATTTCTTTCCTCCAAGCTCCTTTCTTCTCCAAGGAAACCTAGCTTAGGTAAGCTCTTAAATTCTCTATTAATTCCTCTTTTCCATTTAATGTCTTCACAATAATCGGAGTGGATGAGATTCTCTATACTTTGCCCACAAATTTTGTAGGATTCCCTAGAATCTAGGTTAAGGAAATTATTGGGGATTTTCTAATTAAAGTAGTATATATATATATATATATATATATATATATATATATATATATATATATATATATATATGTGTGTGTGTGTGTGTGTGTGTGTATATTAATATGTATTTGTGTGTGTAGAGGAATGAGAATGAGAGTGGTGGTGGTGGTATGTGAGGGTGTGTGTGTGTTGTGTTGTGTGAGGGTGTGGGTGTGTATTTGTATTTATATATTGATATAGATATGTGTATGTATTTATATGTATATGGATATGGGTATGTATGTATATATATATATATATATATATATATATATATATATATATATATATATATATATATGTGTGTGTGTATGTACTATATATAAGTATTTATGTGTAGAGTGAGAGAGTGGTGGTGATGGTGTATGAGTGAGAGTGGTAGTGGTGGTGTTTGTGTGTGAGAGTGGTGTAGAGAGTGGTGGTGGTGTTGTGTGAGAGAATGGTAGTGTGTGTGTGTGTGTTTGTGAGTGTGTGAGTATTTTTGTGTGTGTGTATATATATATATATATATATATATATATATATATATATATATATATATATATATATGTGTGTGTGTGTGTGTGTGTGTGTCTATGTATATATATGTATATCTATATGTGTGTGTGTATATATGTATATATATAGATAGAGGGATGGATATTAGATTATATATATATATATATATATATATATATATATATATTTATATTTATATATATATATATATATATATATATATATATATATATATATATATATATATATGTGTATGTAAATAGATATCTATATATATATATATATATATATATATATATATATATATATATATATATATATATATATATATATATATATATATATATATATATAGAGGAAGAGGAGAGGAAGTGAAGTGATGAAGAAGTAGAGGAGAAGAAGAAGTGAAATCAGCAGTAGCAGCAGCCACATAGCTGCTGCTGTGAATAGCAGCAGCACAGCAACTGTAGCAGCTGCAGTAGCAGTTAGGACCCCCTCCCCCCCTTTCACCCCTATTTTACCCCCCTTTAACCCCCCATTGTATATATATGTATGTATATATATATATATATAGATATATATATAGGTATATATATAGATAGTTACATAGTAGGAAATTAGAAGAAGAAGAAGTTAGGAGAGGAAGAATTAGAAGAAGTTAGTAGTTGAGAAAAAGTAGAAGATTAGAAGAGAAGAAGAAAGGAATAAGAAGGAGTTAGAAGAAGGAATAGGAAGAAGAGTTAGAAGAAGAATGAGGAGAGGATTAGAAGAGAATAGGAAAGGAGAATAGAAATTAGTAGGGAGGAGAAGAATTTGAATGGGAAGAAGAAGTTAGAAGAGGAAATTAGAAGAGGAATTAGAGTGAGAGCTAGAGAAGGATTTTAGAGGAAATCGAGTTAGAAGGAGAATTTGAGCTCCGAGTATCGGATCGCGACGAAACTTGGCGTGGAGTTAGAATACGTGAATTAGATTTTGCGGGTAGGCTCCCGAGTGGAAATCGGGGTCGTAGGGCGCCGGTATCGCGCCGTACCATTGCGTATCTTGAAATATTCAAGATATCGGCAATGGGCCGTAAGATGGACTAGACGTCCACTTTACCTAGGTATTTTGGTAGGTAATATATCTATAGGCTAGTACCTTACTACCCTAGGGAGCTCGGGTCAAAATACCAAGCGTAGGTAGGCTAACTAGGTTTCCACCTAGGCTAGAAATTTATCTTAGAAAATGGTAAAATAGGAAATTGGCCTACGGCCAAGATTTGAGTTTCGAAGTCCAAGATGGACTTGGATATGGGTTGTAGAGGTTGGTAATAGTTAGAAATAGTCGCCTAGACCTAGTCTTGACCCCGGTTGACCACGGTTGACTTTTTGGACCAAAAGTCAACTATGGGTCAACACTTTACCCAATTTAGTCCCAAATTCCATTAAACTTGTGTAGTTGACCGAAAGTCAACTATTAGTCACCATTGACCTAGGATTGACTAGAGTTGACCAGGGTTGACCAGAGTTGATCAGTTGACCAAAAGTCAACCATTGACTCAAATCGATCTAGATTAATTCCGTTTGACTTGCATTGACCCAGTATGACCTAGCTAGACCTAATATGACTTAGGTTGACCTCGTACAGTCTAGTTTGACGTGTCTTGACCTATAATGACTTAATAGGATTTAAATTGTATTGACTTTATTTCCTAAGCATAGTATTGATACGTCTTGTTCTCTATAGGTCCTCGAGACGCTGCATTTGCTCCGGTTGACATATCATACCATATTACAGGCGAGTACATTCTCTGACACTTTTCCAATTTATAATGATTGTTATGATTCATGTAAGTGTGGATATGCTTGTTCTCGACACATTGGTCACACGGATTGGTATTCATGGATCCCGACATGAGATGTTATTCCTCGTTATCTTGGTATATCTTGTGCAAGACCCCTTGTAGTTATTGTGCAGTATATGGACACCGATTCTCGAGAAGACTTGCTCCCTTCTCGTAGAATCCCGTGTCGTAACGTGTCTTGCTTGGATCCACTCTACCAGTCGGGGACGGGAAGTACTAATGTAGATGTGTGGTCATTATCCACCTTGTTTATTCTTGTAGACCTTAAATGCTACCAATCCTACACTCCACGTAGGATTGGCTGATCAGTAGACCTTGTGCAGATCCAAGCCGGCCACATGTTGTAGCTAGTATTCACACACCTAGATATATGACTCTTGATTCTTGTACATGCCATGATCAGTTTACTTCCCTTGTTCTAGCTCTAGTTTTACAGCTTACCTTGCCATGATACTCACATGTACATTCCATGATTTCCTTGTATATACTCTCTATTTACAGTCTTATAGCTTTTGTCATATCTTGTGAACTGTTGTTAGTAGATTGTACTCGTTCCATCCTGACAGGATATGTTGAAAATATTACAGATACAGATGAGGGAGACTACTGCACCTACTACGGTCCGGATGACGTAGTGGGCCTAGACCTTGAGACTTTGGTCCAGCAGGGCTTAGCTCCGCCTGGCGAGACCTTACCTATTGCTTAGTTAGAGTAGGTCTTTTATACTGGACTTTGTCTCCAGCTACTTTTGAGACCGTTATTATTATGGATTGTATTAGAGACTTGGACTTGTATATTATTTGGTGTTTGGACTTGACAGGTTATTATTTTATCGTCTTGTTGTCTTTATCTTTCAGTCTTTACTTTATCATCTTAGAGTTGTGATTGAGCACTCATATATATATTCATTGCTTGTCCTCCGTTCGGAGTTGACCATATTCTCGACAGGTTTTTGATATATATATAACTGTTTAGAGTAGAAAAACCTACAGCGTTCCACGTCGTTTTTACGGTGAGGGCTGGGCGTTGTCACGTGCACGTGCCCTTATAGCGGGTGCGGGTCGTGACACCAAATAAGGACCGGGGTTGTAACCCTTCGTCTGAACAGAACTTGGTTTCTCCCACCATTTATCGGCAAGATAAATATAAGAAATCGAGACATGTAACAATCTTGTACAAGATCAAGACGAGACTAGACTGATTGAACCCCATCCAACATTCACGGCCAAGCAATAAGTACGACTTGCTACTTTAACTAACTAGGGTTATCACAGGCCTAGTTACTAGCAAATGCAATGAGAATTCCAAGTCCGGTTACCTGTTTGTTACTACCTGAGTGATCCCAGCAAGAAAAGGAAAAGATAGCTGGATATAGCAGACACACTGTAGTAAGATACATATGTCCTAAGGTACCACACTCGACGGCGGGCTGGAAGTGCGCTCATCTCGACGGATAGCAACAAATCCCATGTATATATATACATATAAGGCCGGGACCAAAGGGGCAACAGGTAACTGGGAAATTCTCCATGAACTATTTGATCAATCTAGTCATTAACCTAGCCAGATTCAGTATGAATCCTTGACCGTGGTACTCAGGGATCATGCCCTAGACATGATGCAAGACACACAGGACTCGTAGTTTATACAAGCACAATCCATGCAAACAACCACGGTGTCCAGACTAATAAATTAATTTGTCAAGAGTGCGCCACGACGGGCCACTATCATGCATTGTCAGGGTACTTGTCAAGAGTGTACCACCACGGGTCACTGTCATGTCATGTGTAGCAGGTCAAGTTATCAAGTCAGGAGTGTACCACGGCGGGCCACTATCAAGCATTGCTCAATTATGATTCCAAACATAATAAATAAATACGGGATTATCAAGTTCATGACAAAAGGCGTAAGGATATAAAATGGGTGCAAAAATCATAAAAAGGGGAATATGGGGACATAATACGCCCAAGGGGGGAGCAAGGGGTACTATGGCCAACAAGTGGCATTAGCCAAGTTGTGCCAGGGTAAGTAGGGTCAGGTCCAGTTGCGCCTAAACATCAGGTTGCGCTCAAGTCAGGCTACGCTCAAGTCAGGCTACGCTCAAGTCAGGTTGCGCTCAAGTCAGGCTACGCTCAAGTCAGGCTGCGCTCAAGTCAGGCTACGCTCAAGTCAGGCTACGCTCAAGTCAGGATATGCAAGACATACGCCTCCAAAAGGCAGCGTATGTACTCCATACGACTCCTCTTCAAGGCAGCGTATGAGGTCCATACGACTCCTCATCAAGGCAGCGTATGAGGTCCATACGACTCCTCATCAAGGCAGCGTATGTACTCCATATGACTCCTTATCAAGGCAGCGTATGAGGTCCATACGACTCCTCATCAAGGCAGCGTATGTACTCCATACGACTCCTTATCAAGGCAGCGTATGAGGTCCATACGACTTCTCATCAAGGCAGCGTATATGTCAGACTGCGCTGCGCTAAAGAGCGCGCGCAGCTCAGTGACACAAGCTAAAAGCTCGCGCACACTGCTCACTGTCTTCTCCAAATTAGCAAGAACTCCATGGTTTGAACCCAAAGCTTCAAAAGTCCATAACTTGGTCAAAACAAGTCCAAATCCAACTTTTCAAAGGTCAAAATTGGGTAGAATAATATTCTCTATAATATGGAACCATCAAAACTCGGAAATAACAAGATTAAATAGATCAAAACCCAAAAATTCCAAAAATAAAGTAAACTTAGATCTACAAGAATCTAGCCATGAAAATTAGAAATGCCAAGTACTAAAGTGTTTTAGAATGTAGTAAAGAAGAGAATGGAGCAATAAAATCAGAGTTCCTCCATGAAGCAAGTTGTATTTGCCTAGACCTCTCTCTTCTCTCTCTGGTAGGTGAAGGGAGTAAATGGAAGAAGAAGAAGAGATTAATGAAGAGAGAGAAGAAGAATAGGTAATAAATATGAGTGGTGGTGGTAGGTAGGGGGTTCACCCCTTGGTTTATGATGAACCAAGAGCAATCCCAAACCGAACCAAGCCAACCCAAACCAAGAATAAACCAAGCCCAGGGAGAAAATTAAGCAAGAAAATCATGTAATACAAGAATAAATACATACACGTATTCCAGAAATACGTAATACGAACCACAGGCATTACACTTGAAACAAGGCATCTAAGACTTTACATTCTTTTGCTTGAAGGAAGTCCCCTTCACGTTCAGATTGTTAGGGTCCTTCTTCTTGCTGTGGGAAGCCGTATGCTTTTCCCTTGGTTCCTTGGTATGAACCAGATTGGCGTTAGCCAATTGCTTGGACAGTGCGTCCACCTTCAGTTGAGCCCGCATATGGTCCTCAACATAGATTTCCTGCAAGAGATCTTAAAGGCTGATCTCAAGCTTTGTCACCCCCAGTTTTCGAATTAGGGGTATTTTCGTCATTTTCTAAGTTTTATAATTTTTAGGAATTTTATTTGATTTTATATGATTTTTAGGGATTTGTTGTTTGGTTTGAATTTTATCCAATTTGGACTTAAGTTGGAGACCCGGGTAGCCTGGACACTAGTGGGACCCACATACTAGCTGGGCTTGGCCCACATGCCATCCTAACTAGGCTAGAGACCAATAAACCACACTTCCATGGTTTAACTAGTCAATTAGAGGCTTAATTAGTCGAATTAGAATTAAACCGAACCAAACTCGAACCGAACCAAACTAAGTTTATTGGGTTGGAGGTTTAGTGGATCCACACCCAAAACCCACCAAGCCCCCCTTTGGCCGGCCATGATAGGAGCAACCCCCTCCCCTTTGTTTCATCACAAAGCAACCTCTCTCTCTCTTCATTTTAATTTCTTTCCAAGCTTCTTATTCCTCCAAGCAAACCCATTTCTAGGTATGCATTCAATTCCCATTTAATTCCTCTTTTGCAATTATCCCTTCACAATAAATGTAGAGGAGATGATTCTCCACATTTTACCCATAGAATTTGTAGGTTTCCCTAGAAAACTAGTTTAAGGTTTTAATTAGGGGTTTTCATATATAGAGTGTATATATATGTATATGTGTATATATAATTATATGTATTTGTGTGTGTGTGTAGTAGAATGGTGGTGATGGTGTGTGAGAGTGGTGGTGGTGGTGTGTGAGAGTGGTAGTGAGAGTGCGAGTGTGTGTGTGTTTATGTGAGTGTGTGTAAGTGTTTATATATATATATTTAAATGTGTGTGTGTATGTATATTTACATATAGATGTGTGTGTGTGTTTATATATATATATATAGTGAGATAGATAGATATATGTTAGATGTATATATATATATATATATATATATATATATATATATATATATATATATATATATAGAGAGAGAGAGAGAGAGAGAGAGAGAGAAGGAGAAGTAGAAGAATTAGAAGGAGAAGAAGAAGTAGCAGCTGCAGCAGCATATGGCAGTAGCAAGTAGCAGCTGCAGCAGCAGCAGATCGCAGCAGCAGCAGCAGCAGTATTTGCAGGAGTAGCAGCAGTAGAGAATGCAATAGCAGCAGCAGCAGCATCAAGCAGGAGCAGCAGTAGCATTAGGTGTAAGGGAGAAGGAAAGGAAGAGAAGAAGAGATTAGAAGAAGAAGAGGGAATTAGAAGGAAAGAATGAGAAGAAGTTAAGAAGAAGAGATTAGAAGAAGAAGAGAAGAAGAGAAAATTAGAAGAAGAAGAATTAGAACAAGAATTAGAAGAAGAAGAATAGGAAGAGAATAGGAAAAAGAAGAATAGAAAAAGAATGAGAAGAAGATTAGAAGAAGAATGAGAAGAAGATTAGAAGGAGATTAGAATTAGAATAAGGAGAAGAAGAAGAATTAGGAGGAAGGAAAGAAGAGTAGAGTTAGAGTGAGTGTTAGAATGAATGTGAGCGAAGTAGGAATTTTGTAGGATAGTGAGTTAGAGGGTGAAATTGAGCCCCGAGTGTCGGAATGAGTTGAAACTTGGAGGAGACTTAGATTATGGGAATTAGACTTTGCGGGCAGGCTTCCGAGTTAAAATTGGGGTTTCAGAATGACGGTATCGCACCGTACCATTGCGTATCTTGAGATATTCAAGATATTGACAATAGGCCGTAAGATGGACTGGACGTCCACTCTACCTAGGAATCTTGGTAGGTAATGAATGTATAGGCTAGTATCCTACTACCCTAGGGAGCACGGGTCGAAATACCAAGCGTAGGTAGGCTAACTTGGTATTCACCTAGGCTAGAAATTTACCTTTGTAAAGGATAAATTTAGGATATTGGCCCACGGCCAAGATACGGGTTTAGGAGTCCAAGATAGACTTGGATATGGGTTGTAAGGGTTGGTAATGATTAGAAATAGTCGTCTAGACCTAGTCTTGACCTTGGTTGACCACGGTTGACTTTTTAGACCAAAAGTCAACTATGGGTCAACACTTTACCCAATTTAGTCCCAAATTCCATTAGACTTGAACGGTTGACTAAAAGTCAACTGTTAGTCACCATTGACCTAGGATTGACCTAGAGTTGACCAGAGTTGACCCGTTGACCAAAAGTCAACTGTAAGTTAACTTTTGACCTAGTTTGATTCGGATTGACTTTCAATGTTCTCCTATGACCAAGGTTGACCCAACTAGACTTGTCTTGACCTAGAATGACTTAATAGGGTTTAATTTGATTTGACTTTGCTTCCTAAACATAGTATTGATATATCTTGTTCTCTATAGGTCCTCGAGACGCTGCATTGGATCCCGTTGACATACTTTATCATATTACAGGCGAGTACATTCTCTGACACTTTTTTAATTTACGATGATTGTTATAATTCATGTAATTAGTGTAGATATGCTTGTTCTCGACACATTGGTCACACGGATTGGTATTCATGGATTCCGACATGAGATGTTATTTCTCGTTATCTTGGTATATCTTGTGCAAGCTCTCTTGTAGTTCTTGTACAGTATATGTACACCGATTCTCGAGAAGACTTGCTCCCTTTTCGTAGAATCCCGTGTCATAACGTGTCTTGCTTGGATCCACTCTACCAGTCGGGGACGGAGAGTACTAGTGTAGATGTGTGGTCAATACCCGCCTTGTATATATTGTGAACCTTGTGAATGCCAATCCTACACCACACATATGATTGGCTAGATCATAACCTTGTGCAGACCCAATCCGGCCACATATTGTAGCTAGTACTCACACACCTAGATATATAATTCTTGATTCTTGTACATGCCATGATCAGTTTACTTGCCTTGTTCTAGCTCTAGATTTACAGCTTATCTTGCCATGATACTCACATGTACATTCTATGATTTTCTTGTATATACTCTCTATTTATAGTCTTATAGCTTTTGTCATATCTTGTGAACTATTGTTAGTTGATTGTACTCGTTCCATCCTGACTGGATATGTTGACAAAATATTACAGATGCTGATGAAGGGGATTACAGTACCTACTACGGTCCGGATGACGTAGTGGGCTTAGACTTGGAGACCTTGGTCCAGCAGGGCTTAGCTCCGCCTGACGAGACTTTACCTATTGCTTAGTTAGAGTTATTTGTACTGGACCTTGTCTCCAGTTACTTTTGAGACTGTTACATTTTGGCTTGTATTAGAGACTTGGACTTGTATATTATTTGTGTTTGGACTTGACAGGTTATATTTTATTGTCATGTTGTCTTTATCTTTAGTCTTTACTTTATCATCTTAGCGTTGTGATTGAGCACTCATATATTATCATTGCTTGTCCTCCGTTCGGAGTTGACCATATTCTCGGCAGGTTTTTGATATTATATATAAACTGTTGTTAGAGTAGAAAACCTACAGCGTTCTACGCTATTTTTACGGTGAGGGATGGGCGTTGTTACGCACACGTGCCCTTACAGCGGGTGTAGGTCGTGACACATTTTTAGTGGTGGTCCACGCAGGTCCTAAAGTCGCAATTAGTGCGATGTCGTAGCGGCACTCGTCTTAGAGTGTTGACTACGAGCCTGTGTTATACATAGGAGGTAGTAGGCTAAGAGTACTCAATCACAGTAGGATCTTTCCTTGCTTATCTTGCTTACCGTCTTTGATATTGATTTTACATTCTAATTGTCCTCCTTGATATTATATTTTCTGTGCCGTATTGATTTCCTTCTTTTATTCTATCTTCAGGATGGTACAGACCAGGTCCCAGCATCATGAGTCCACGGACGCGGAGAGGTCTGTTTTGACTCGCGGACCTGATCCGGACACTCCTGCTGCAGTCGGGGTGTCGGCAGCAGCTCTTGGGGGCGCTCCTCCGTCAGTTACGAGGGCTGACCCCAGGGTTGCTATAACTTTTCCGGCCGCAGTACCAGTGGTTGATACGGGAGCTCTTCCTCCTCCTGCGCAGCGGATTCCTCCGCCAGTTCCAGACATACTTCTACCTCCTCTGCCTACAGATATGGGATAGATGCTTACTTTCCTCCAGCAGATGCTGGAGACTCAGAGAGCCCAGGCCGAGGCTCAGCAGAGGCAGACAGATGCGATGCGTCAGGGCATGGAGGATGCCCATCAGTTGGCCCTTACAGCCGTGGAGCAGAAGGCTCCGCATCAGGGGACGCGTACTAGGTACGGAGATATCCAGGACTTCAAGAAGCTCGGGCCCCGTGACTTTAACGGGACCGAGGGTGTGGTCTATGCAGATGATTGGATCGAAGATATCGAGCGACAGATGAGGGCCTCCCGCCTGGCAGACGACCTGAAGGTCGAGGCGGTAGGTTTGCAGTTGCTAGACATTGTACGCACCTGGTTCAGAAACGAGCCAGCCCTAGCTGGAGAGGGCCATACTTGGGCAGAGTTCAAGCTTCTCTTCAAGAAGAAGTTCTTTTCCCCCATGGACAAGATCGACCTGGTGCGACAGTTCCAGGATCTGTAGCAAGGCAGTTTATCTGTGGAGGAGTACGTCGCGGAGTTCGGCCGTCTGAGCCGATACGCAGAGTATATGGTTCGAGACCCGGAGATCAGGGCGAGCCGTTTCAGGGAGGGGCTGACTTGGGATATCAAGATCCCCATTCCCTCCTTCTATGAGACTTATACCCAGATCTACGCGGAGGCCCGCAAGGTAGAACGGGAGTGGGGCTTGAAGCCCAAGAGGGAGCATAATCTTTTCTCGGGGGCTACTAGCAGCGCGGGGGCTGCTAAGCGCCCTCAGCTTCAGCATCGTTCTTTCCAGCATCACCAGCCGCAGGTTCAGACCAGAGCATCGGTTCTGTAGGTGCAGCACACTCAGCAGAGGCAGGCACAACATGGGGCTCCTTGCAACTTCTGCAAGAAGCCCGGTCATATCTGGGAGGTCTGTCGAAAGAGGCTGGGCGTGTGCCTCTATTGCGGGGAGGCTGGACATCAGTTGAGAGATTGTCCTACGAGCCATCGTAGGGTGGCCCGTGGAGCGGTGGCAGCTCAGGAGACGAAGGCGAGAGTTCCTGCAGTGCAGCCGAGGGGTCCACTTTCGATCCAGCAGCAGCGGTTTGTACAGCACCACCAGCAGCGGGGTGGTCAGGGTAGAGCCTTTGCTCTTGCAGCCGAGGAGATGGAGCCTATTACAGATGTCGTCGCAGGTTCTATTCTGCTCGATTCTTTTCCAGGTTTAGCCTTGTTTGATTCTGGTGCTACGCACAGTTTTGTGTCTGTTTCTTTTGCTCTTAGGCACGATATCATTGCTAAGTATCTTGGTAGGACTTGTAAGATTATGACTGGAAATGGCATCATCCTGGTTAATAATATTTGCAAGGGGCGGAGAGTTTCTTTGAGAGGCCGGGAGCTGAGTGCGTGTTTGCTCGTAATGCCACTTCCGAGTTACGATGTGGTACTCGGTATGGACTGGTTGAGCATGCACCACGCTAGCATCGACTGCAGAGGGGGCAGAATTTTGTTCTGGCCGCCGGAAGAGCCGGAGTATGAGTTCACCAGGGGTGCAGCGGAGCCAGGAGATGGATTCTGCAGAGCGTTGTTGGCGGGGCCGGTGTTGCCACATCCACTCATTGCTGAGTTCTTGGATGTCTTTCCCGAGGAGCTGCCCGGGATGTCGCCAGATCGCGATATTGAGTTTTCTATAGACCTAGTGCCGGACGCTGAGCCTATCTCCCAGCACGTCTATAGAATCAACAACAGTGAGTTAGCGGAGCTGAAGAGACAGGTCGACGAGCTGGAGGACAAGGGCTTTATTCGATCTAGTTCTTCACCTTGGGGCGCGCCAGTTTTTTTCGTCCCTAAGAAGGATGATACGGTACATATGTGCATTGATTACAGGGCGCTCAACAACCTTACCATCAAGAACAAGTATCATTTGCCAAGGATTGATGACTTGTTCGACCAGTTGAGCGGGGCGAGGGTGTTCTCGAAGATTGACTTGCGTATCGGGTACCATTAGTTGAAGGTGAAGCAGGATGACATTTCGAAGACTGTCTTTCGGACTCGCTATGGCCAGTATGAGTATACTGTCATGCCATTTGGGTTGACCAACGCCCCGACGGTATTCATGAACTTGATGAACAAGGTATTTCATCAGTACCTTGACAAGTTCGTGGTGGTCTTTATTGATGACATTCTCATCTATTCGAAGACACCAGAGGAGCACGAGGAGCACCTGAGAATTGTGTTGGACACTCTCATGAGGGAGCAGCTGTATGGGAAGCTGTCTAAGTACGAGTTCTTCTTGGATCGCGTGGAGTTCCTAGGCCATGTTGTCTCTGGCGAGAGGATTTCAGTGGATCCGAAGAAGATTTCTGCAGTCGAGTCCTGGTCTACGCCGAGCTCAGTAGCAGAGGTTCGGAGTTTTCTGGGTCTGGTAGGTTATTACCGGAGGTTCGTGCAGGACTTTTCCAGGATTGCCCAGCCGATGACCCGCCTTACCAGGAAGGACGAGGAGTTTGTTTGGTCCGAGGAGTGCCAGGTCGCCTTCGAGGAGCTGAAGGCGAGGTTGACTACAGCTCCTATCTTGACGCTGCCATCTGGATCTGGTGGTTATACGATCTACAGTGATGCTTCAGGATGGGGTTTGGGTTGTGTACTTCAGCAGCACGGGAAGGTGATTGCCTATGCATCTAGGCAGTTACATCCTCGTGAGAGGAACTACCCTACCCACGATCTGGAGCTGGTAGCGGTCATCTTTGCTTTGAAGCTGTGGAAACACTATCTGTACGGAGAGCGAGTTGAGATCTATACAGATCACAAGAGCTTGAAGTACGTGTTTACCCAGAAGGAGCTGAATATGAGGCAGAGGCGATGGTTAGAGCTGATGAAGAATTTTGATATATTCTTACAGTACCATCCGGGGAAGGCCAACGTGGTTGCGGATGCTTTGAGCAGGTATCCCGTGGCCATATGTTTGACGATGGATCATCACCTTCTGGCAGATCTAGAGAGTTGGGCATAGAGGTGATAGTTCCAGGGTTCGAGACGCAGATGTGGGGTCTCCAGGTGCAGTCAGAGCTGATGGACAGAGTCAGGGCAGCTCAGTTTGAGGATGAGGCTCTGAGGGTCATCAGGGAGCAGGTCCAGGCAGGACTGTTGGATGAGTTCTCTATAGCGGGGGATGGGTCATTGAGGTATGGTACCAGATTGTGCGTGCCGAGCGGAGGACTTCGGGAGGAGGTTCTTTAGGAGGCGCACCATTCTCAGTACTCTATGCATCCAGGAGCCAACAAGATGTATAGAGACTTGAGACAACATGTTTGGTGGTATGGCATGAAACGCGAGGTGGCTCAGTTCGTTTCGAGATGCTTGGTGTGCCAGCAGGTGAAAGCTGGGAGGCAGAGACCCGGTGGATTGCTCCAGCCACTACCCATTCCTGAGTGGAAGTGGGATCATATCACTATGGACTTTTTATCTGGGCTTCCGCGCTCTCCAGGAGGGAAGGATGCGATTTGGGTCATTGTTGATCGATTGACCAAATCGGCCCACTTTTTGCCTTTTAAGGTGGATTTGTCTACGAAGAGGTTGGCCGAGATGTACGTGCGGCAGATAGTCCGATTGCACGAGGTTCCAGTGAGTATAGTCTCGGATCGGGATAGCCGATTCACTTCCCACTTTTGAAGGAGTTTGCAGCTTAGCTTGGACACATCGCTCAAGTTCAGTACCGCATACCACCCCCAGACAGACGGGCAGTCGGAGAGGACGATTTAGACCCTCGAGGATATGCTGCGTACCTATGTCTTAGACTTCAGGGGATCTTGGGAGGACCACCTTTACTTGGTAGAGTTTGCTTACAACAACAGCTACCAAGCCAGTATAGAGATGTCACCTTTCGAGGCTCTATACGGACGGAGGTGTCGTATTTTCTTGTCTTGGGATGATGTCGGCGAGAGGGTTTTGCTTGGCCCTGAGATGGTAGTGGATGCTGCGGAGAAGGTCAGGATTATCAGAGATCGACTTCGGGTGGTGCAGGATAGGCAGCGGCATTGGGCCGACAGCCACCGGAGGTCGTTGGAGTTTGAGGTATAGTTTAGATTTTCTAGTATTTGAGTCTGATTGTGATTGTTTTAGATCAAGCTTTAAGTCTTGTATTTTTGTTCTAGGTTGATGATCTTGTGTTTCTGCGGATTTCTCCGACGCGTGGCACGATTCGTTTTGGTGGCGGCGGGAAGCTTAGTCCACGATACATCGGACCTTTCCGTATCTTGGACAGGGTCGGTGCAGTGGCTTACCGACTGGAGTTACCGCCCGCACTAGAGGGAGTGCACTGCGTGTTCCACGTGTCGCAGCTGAGACGGTACGTGGCAGATCCCAGTCACGTCTTGGACCACTCTGAGATCGAAGTGGGACCGACACTCAGCTATCCAGAGAAGCCGGTTGAGATCTTGGACCGAAGAGAGAAGGTGCTCCGGAACCAGGTCATTCCCTTGGTTCGCGTTGCATGGAGACACCACTCTCCAGGTGAGTCTACCTGGGAGAGGGAGGGCGACATGCGGAAGCGATTTCCATATCTCTTCGAGCCTTAAGGTAAAATTCTTTCTTTTCCTTCCTTGTTCAATTCATGATTGCTGTATTAGTTCTCATTCAATTTCGAGGACGAAATTTTTTTTAGGAGGGTAGATTTGTCACTCCCAATTTTTGAATTAGGGGTATTTTCGTCATTTTCCAAGTTTTATAATTTTTAGGAATTTTATTTGATTTTATATGATTTTTAGGGATTTGTTTGATTTGGTTTGAATTTTATCCAATTTGGACTTAAGTTGGAGACCCGGGTAGCCTGGACACTAGTGGGACCCACATACTAGCTGGGCTTGGCCCACATACCATCCTAACTAGGCTAGAGACCAATAAACCACACTTCCATGGTTTAACTAGTCAATTAGAGGCTTAATTAGTCGAATTAGAATTAAACCGAACCAAACCCGAACCAAACCAAATTAAGTTTATTGGGTTGGAGGCTTAGTGGATCCACACCCAAAACCCACCAAGCCCCCCCTTTGGCCGGCCATGATAGGAGCAACCCCCCTCCCCTTTGTTTCATCACAAAGCAACCTCTCTCTCTCTCTCTTCATTTTAATTTCTTTCCAAGCTTCTTCTTCCTCCAAGCAAACCCATTTCTAGGTATGCATTCAATTCCCATTTAATTCCTCTTTTGCAATTACCCCTTCACAATAAATGTAGAGGAGATGATTCTCCATATTTTGCCCATAGAATTTGTAGGTTTCCCTAGAAAACTAGTGTAAGGTTTTAATTAGGAATTTTTATATATAGAGTGTATATATATGTATATGTGTATATATAATTATATGTATTTGTGTGTGTGTGTAGTGGAATGGTGGTGGTGATGGTGTGTGAGAGTGGTGGTGGTGGTGTGTGAGAGTGGTAGTGAGAGTGTGAGTGTGTGTGTGTTTATGTGAGTGTGTGTAAGTGTTTATATATATATATATATATATATATATATATATATATATATTTTATATATATATATATATATATATATATATATATATATATATATATAAATGTGTGTGTGTATGTATATTTACATATAGATGTGTGTGTGTTTATATATATATATATATATATATATATATATATATATATATATATATATATATATATATATATATATATATATATATAGAGAGAGAGAGAGAGAGAGAGAGAGAGAGAAGGAGAAGAATTAGAAGGAGAAGAAGAAGTAGCAGCTGCAGCAGCATATGGCAGTAGCAGTAGCAGCTGCAGCAGCAGCAGATCGTAGCAGCAGTATTTGCAGGAGCAGCAGCAGCAGAGAATGCAATAGCAGCAGCAGCATCAAGCAGGAGCAGCAGTAGCATTAGGTGTAAGGGAGAAGGAAAGGAAGAAAAGAAGAGATTAGAAGAAGAAGAGGGAATTAGAAGGAAAGAATGAGAAGAAGTTAAGAAGAAGAGATTAGAAGAAGAAGAAAAGAAGAGGAAATTAGAAGAAGAAGAATTAGAACAAGAATTAGAAGAAGAAGAAGAATAGGAAGAGAATAGGAAAAAGGAGAATAGGAAAAGAATGAGAAAAAGATTAGAAGAAGAATGGGAAGAAGATTAGAAGGAGATTAGAATTAGAATAAGGAGAAGAAGAAGAATTAGGAGGAAGGAAAGAAGAGTAGAGTTAGAGTGAGTGTTAGAATGAATGTGAGCGAAGTAGGAATTTTGTAGGATAGTGAGTTAGAGGGTGAAATTGAGCCCCGAGTGTCGGAATGAGTTGAAACTTGGAGGAGACTTAGATTATGGGAATTAGACTTTACGGGTAGGCTCCCGAGTTGAAATCGGAGTTTTAGAACGACGGTATTGCACCGTACCATTACGTATCTTGAGATATTCAAGATATCGGCAATAGGCCGTAAGATGGACTGGACGTCCACTCTACCTAGGAATCTTGGTAGGTAATGAATGTATAGGCTAGTATCCTACTACCCTAGGGAGCACGGGTCGAAATACCAAGCGTAGGTAGGCTAACTTGGTATTCACCTAGGCTAGAAATTTACCTTTGTAAAGGATAAATTTAGGATATTGGCCCACGGCCAAGATACGGGTTTAGGAGTCCAAGATAGACTTGGATATGGGTTGTAAGGGTTGGTAATGATTAGAAATAGTCGTCTAGACCTAGTCTTGACCTTGGTTGACCATGGTTGACTTTTTTGACCAAAAGTCAACTATGAGTCAACACTTTACCCAATTTAGTCCCAAATTCCATTAGACTTGAACGGTTGACTAAAAGTCAACTGTTAGTCACCATTAACCTAAGATTGACCTAGAGTTGACCAGAGTTGACCCGTTGACCAAAAGTCAAATGTAAGATAACTTTTGACCTAGTTTGATTCGGATTGACTTCCAATGTTCTCCTATGACCAATGTTGACCCAACTAGACTTGTCTTGACCTAGAATGACTTAATAGGGTTTAATTTGATTTGACTTTACTTCCTAAATATAGTATTGATACGTCTTGTTCTCTATAGGTTCTCGAGACGCTGCATTGGATCCCGTTGACATACTTTATCATATTACAGACGAGTACATTCTCTGACACTTTTCTAGTTTACGATGACTGTTATAATTCATGTAATTAGTGTAGATATGCTTGTTCTCGGAACATTGGCCACACGGATTGGTATTCATGGATCCCGACATGAGATGTTATTCTTCGTTATCTTGGTATATCTTGTGCAAGCCCCCTTGTAGTTCTTGTGCAGTATATGGACACCGATTCTCGAGAAGACTTGCTCCATTCTCGTAGAATCCCGTGTCGTAACGTGTCTTGCTTGGATCCACTCTACCAGTCGGGGACGGGGAGTACTAGTGTAGATGTGTGGTCAATACCCGTCTTGTATATATTGTGAACCTTGTGAATGCCAATCCTACACCACACGTATGATTGGCTAGATCATAACCTTGTGCAGACCCAATCCGGCCACATGTTGTAGCTAGTACTCACACACCTAGATATATGATTCTTGATTCTTGTACATGCCATGATCAGTTTACTTGCCTTATTCTAGCTCTAGATTTATAGCTTACCTTGCCATGATACTCACATGTACATTCCATGATTTTCTTGTATATACTTTCTATTTACAGTCTTATAGCTTTTGTCATATCTTGTGAACTGTTGTTAATTGATTGTACTTGTTCCATCCTGACTGGATATGTTGACAAAATATTACAGATGCTGATGAGGGGGATTACAGTACCTACTACGGTCCGGATGACGTAGTGGGCTTAGACTTGGAGACCTTGGTCCAGCAGGGCTTAGCTCCGCCTGACGAGACTTTACCTATTGCTTAGTTAGAGTTATTTGTACTGGACCTTGTCTCCAGTTACTTTTGAGACTGTTACATTTTGGCTTGTATTAGAGACTTGGACTTGGACTTGTATATTATTTGTGTTTGGACTTGACAGGTTATATTTTATTGTCATGTTGTCTTTATCTTTCAGTCTTTACTTTATCATCTTAGCGTTGTGATTGAGCACTCATATATTATCATTGCTTGTCCTCCGTTCGAAGTTGACCATATTTGTAACCCCACTTCCCATTTTATAGTGTATATTTTTTTTTTATTAAATGGTTTTGCTATTTAATCTATAGGATTCCTAAACCAAAATGAATAATTCTACTTTTAGGTATGGGCTTTTTCATTCTCAGCCCATGCAATTCATTACTTATCCATTCTCAGAGCTATACAAGTTGCCTTTGGTTTTTTTTTAAAAAGAATCATACGGTTGAGGAGCTCTTCTCCCTGAGCTCAGAGCACATGGCTCAACAACCAGGCCTCCTTCCAAATTCCTTTCGATTCAAATTTTTTCCTAACCGTTTGCAACCCCACCACCTCTCTATCCAGCCTGTCCTTGAGTATTGGCGCCAAATTGTAGAGGAGCATCAGCCCTGTAAATCCTAGGATCCTATTTAATCCCCATTCCATTCCAGATCTAGAATCATTCCTTCATTATTTCCTTTCAAAAGTTCTGCTCTGTGAATCGAAGGATTGGCCATGGAGGGAGGAGGCATCACAACAAGGAGGGTCTCGTTTAGCAGCATATGGTGATTGGAGTAGCTCTTCAAACAACAAGTTCGTCTTCAACAAATCAATCGTTCTTTCTCCATAACTCATTCTAGCTCCAGGAGGTAGGTTGTCAATTTGATTTAGAAATTATGGATTATAGGACTCGATCTAGAATCCTTGTCAACTGATTTCGTATTCTTGCCATTAGGACTTTACTTGGTTGATCCTTGATCCGGTGGAGCTAGCCAAATCTAGAATTCTTCTGTGATCTGTAAGTTAATAGAAATTGATCTCGATTTTCTCGATTGATAATTCTTTTCCTGAACTCGAATGTTTGTTTCATTAAGAAACAGTTGATAGCATTTCAAGCCCTTCTTCAAGAATTTGATCTTATCAAATCGATCAATTAGGTGAGGTGAGTTTCTACATTGTGATGTTAATCCATTCTAGAGTAGTTCTGAATTTTTTTTTCTGTTCTTGAACTCCTGGTTGGACCAGGATTTAGAAATGTTGGAATAATATGTTGATCGTTTGATCATTCCTCTATTAAGCTCAAGAATACAAGTTGGACCTAGCACCAGTGTGACAGGATACTTTTCCTCTGTTCAAGTTAAATCATTGGAGAAATCTAGCAGGTAATCCTAATCTGAAGTTATTAATACATGTCTTTGATCCAAGCTCGATTTAGTTTAGTAGGGTGAGATGATGCTTGATATCGATTAATGATACCAGGTGTGATATTTAGATTTTGATTTTAGATCGTGAGGATTGCAAATGCTATAAAAACTTTGATCTCTAACCAATCTAACTGATTATGACTGATCTCAACTGAACTTTAAGTCCAGATGGGAGATAAGTTTTTAGGTGAATTCAGTCAATTTTATCATTGTGAACTTGGGATTTAATTAAGTTTACAGTGCAATACAAGAAATTGTAGAATTTAGTTTTCTAGTTTGGATATCAAGTTGTAATCCTTAAACCTAGTCTTGATTCCTGGACTGGAATATGAGTTCAGTAATTTATTGAACCTAGTGTTTGGTTTTCCTATGAACACTTTGGCATATATAATGTTACACTCTATCGTTTCCTTTCAGTTTGGTTTACTTTAATCTGTGGTGGTTCCTGTTAAGTTCCTGAGAGCTATTCCTTCATGTTCTAAACTATTTTATCTGTTAAGAACTGAATGCCACTTAAGGACTTGACTGTCCCTTTTACTCCAGGATTGAGAGTTGAATTATTGGGAATTCTTAGTTAATTGACTGAGGGGTATCAAGCAAGAGATAGGATTGGACACCAGGGTTGTCTCGAGCCTGGTTAAGAATAGAAGTTATCCATTTGTTTACCTATGTTTAACATTCCTGAATCAGAGGTTAAGTTGGTATTGAGAAACCAACAACTGTGATGTGTGATTTCCCATGGTGCCTTCTAGTGTTAGGTTTCAATAGTAGGTAGTAAATTCTGGGTATGGGTTTATTTAGTGAGTGACTGTCCTTGCATAACCTATTAATTCCAGTTTTAAGCTTGCCATCCCATTTATGCTTAGTACTGGAATTTGGGTTCTTCTAGGATAGAAATTCCTAGGTCAGTTTTGGAAATGTTTTGTACCTATAATTTGAATCCCTGCATGACACTATCAGCCAGGAGTGATAACAAATCCCTGTCCTGATTTTTCACCTTGAACCAAGGGTTACATCTCAGAGGGGAACATGAGAACAACTCAGGAGTTTTGTTGTCTCAGAAATTAGGAGACTTGAAGTCTCAGGAATCAGGAAACCTGAGATTCTCAGAAATCTGAAAATCTGAGTTTGAGAGTTCAGTTCATTCTCAGGATTTGAGAGTTCAGTTCATCCTCAGGAAATCTGGAAACTTGGGGTATGCAGTAGGTAGTTTGTATCCTATTGCATGAGTTCAATTGGTGAATGGTTTAGCTTATACAGTAACCATTATCCTGTTACTTTAAAAACCAGTTGGTTCTCGATTTTAACATGGTTAGGATTAAATCAAGTGTGGCCAGTCATATTTCCTGTTACTGTTAGATTTCAGAGAAGCCTATAAGTCTATAAACTAGACTTTATATCACTAGGTAGCCTTGAAATGATTTTAAATCCTGTCCTATAGGAATTAACTCCTATAATGTCCTGTGTGCAGTCAACATGGATGTGAAGGATAGTGAAATTAGGTTGAACTTCAGGACAGGAATGTGGACACTGTTTGGGATAGTATTACTTCATTAATGTGATATTGAATGGACATAATTTTCTATGAGTCCTGTGTTCAAACCCTGTTGAAGTTCATGTGTTTCCTTAACAAAAGGGGGTTGAATGTTACTTAAGTTTTATTACTAAATTGAGTATAGTATTTAATGATCCTTTGTATTAGATTTTTAGTAGTGGATCATAAGATAAGTTTAAATAGAGGTTTTGATTAATGTGTTTAAAGCAGGATTAGAACTTTGTGATAACCAAATGAGATTATATAGAGATTAACCAACTTGTACACATCTTTATCATGACAGAAGGATATAGCTATTTTGCCTACTTGTACTTTTCTGGAGCAAGACAAGTGCACTCTGCGGTTTTGTGCTTTACATTATATATCCTGTGCTTCCTTGATTGACACGTTACAACACGTCATGTACTTTCTGGTGCTCATGTTCTCTTGTTCTTATTACTTGTATATGGGGTGGGGAAATATACTATCTATGTGACCAATCCCAAGAAATAACTCAGGTATGTTTAGCTTAGACCCCGCATCGTGCACGCGGGTCCTAAGTCGCCCATTCATGTGCTTTCATGTGCTTACCCTAGTCGGTCACATATTTAGTTATATTTCAAATGTAGTACACACATGTTCAGGAGATTACCTTGTACTTATTTCCTGTGATTCCATGATATCATGTTCTTTCAGGTGCTTACATATCATGTTCTTTCATGTTCTTACATTCATGTTCTTTCATGTACTTTACACTGTTCTTCATGTACTTATTCACCTGTTCTTCCTGTACTTTCCATGTTCCCTTGTACTTTTATATCATGATGTCTTGTTCATTACCTAGAATTGTACTTGCTCCGCTCCTGAATAGGATATGTTGCAGGTATGCTTGCAGGACATTGATCTACTCTATGGGCCAGAGCCCAGGATTTAGCTGAGCAGGATGAGGCTTAGCTTGAGGCTTCAGGTTTAGATTACTTAGCTTTACTTTGAGACATTGACTTTAGAGTTCATAGTACTTTTCATTCCTGTTGATTCTGGTACATTATGATATCTGGATTTGTGGATTATGGTGATCATTCTGGGATACGTTTTTAGATGCTGTGATTCTATACTTTCATGCTTATCTGATTAGTTTCCCTAGCTTGGTACAGCTTACTTCATTGTGTCTAACAATGAAGGCTGGGCGTGTCCGACTCGTGTCCGATTATTCAGGAGTGGGTCGTGACATGTTTTTAGTGGTGGCCCATGCAGGTCTAGCCTAATGGTACCTAGGTCTTAGCGTACTATTGGGGGACTTAATTTACACTAGGGAAAACTTGATCACAGCATAGAAAAATCAGGAATATGGGTATATCAGGTATATCAGGTGTATCAGGTATTTTAATATTCTATAAACACTTGTTGTATGTAGGTCTAGGTTATTTTAACAGTTTTCTGTTTTACAGATAGTTCAAAAGCACGCGACACCGGGACAGTCGGTCCACCTACACTTGAAGGTCTCGAGCTTCCACCCTGCAGATCGTCTCTACTCTCCCATGGGTAGTACGTGGTTGACGGAGATGATTAAAGAGTTTCTTGATACCCAGAGAGAGAAGGCCTTCCTTTTCCAATCCAAACTTGCAAATGCATTTCCCGAGTTAGAGAGGACTTCTGATTTCCAGACGCTCAGACACTTGGACTTTTCTGACACCGAGTGCATATCTTGCACCAGGGAGCCGATCTAGAACCTGAAGCCGCCACTGAAGATCATCTCAGCATGTGAGGATCCAACTTCTCTGAAGATTAGAGCCACCAGCCTGGAGATCCAGAATGTAGCGCAGACAATGGAACAAAACCGGAAGCTGAAGCTCATGAAAGATATGAAGACTTATGATGAAGATATCAACTATCCTGGACCTGCAAAGCATCGCAACATTCAGACGGTGCTTCTTCAGCCACATCATCAGAGGTAGATTCAGGCCTACATTCACTGAATGAAGGATTGACAGCAAGTCGCAGATTACAATGATCAAGGAGCATCAAGATCTCGGCAGCCATATATTCCTGTCAGAGCCCTGCACTTCAGCCCCAACAGGAGATCCAGATTCAGATTCAGCCGACGATCATTTGAATTTCTGTCGCAGCTCAGGACACCACTACGAAGAGTGCCGCAAAAGACGAAGGCTATGCTTGTACTGCTAATCGCCTGCCCACCAAGTCAAGGACTGCTGGAGACCATTGATCACACTGCCCAAGGACGAACACGCCAGGACTACAGCAGAAGGACCCGCCTCTCTAGATTCAACAGCTATATGGAGCATTACCGTATGGACCAGTCTACGTCAGGACAGTGAAGAAGATTGAAGTGATTCCGGTCCTGGAGGAAATATTGAAGATAGATTGAAGACAGAAGATTTTTGCATGGTTGGGAAAACCATGTATCTTGATTAGCAACCTAGTTTTTCTTAAAATTCTTTTAGCATGTAGACCATTTCTTGGAACTTCTTGTTTTCTATTTTGGAATCTTGGTGGGTATTCGAAACTTAATTCGAGATATTGTTTCCTATTCGTTGATTGATACTCCTCCACCCATTCTTCGTAACCTTGCTCTTTTCGAGATTCTACTCAGAAATTTTATTTCCTATTCAGGACTAGTTACAATTTGTAAATTTTGTTTTCTTTCCGAAGTTCAGTTTTCTATTTGGGGATTGTTGGAATTTGATTTTATTCAATACTTGTTTCTATTCACCATTCAAGACATCGTTTGAAAACTTCAGTTTCGACTTGTTCCCTATGTGAGATTTCGTTTCCTACGTGGCTTGTTTTCTACTTGGAAATTGTTTCGTTCACAGCTTTGCTTCGATCTTATTCCCTATTTGAGGTATCGCTTGTTTCATGGATATTGTTTTACTCATCCATTGATTCTTTTTCCTACTCGTAACATTGATTCTATTCGAGATTTTATTTTCTAATCACGACTTTGTTGATATTGGTTTTCTAATTGAGACCTTGTATCCTATGGGAGGTTGTTTTTCCTTCGAATTTTTGTCTGAGGTTTCGTTGATTGAGATGTTGTTGAACCTTATTTCCAGTACGGAATTTTATTTCTTATTTTGAACTTGTCTCTTGTCTAATACATTGCCTCAGTTCATCATTCGAGACTCTGTTATCCTTTCGGGATAACGTCCCACATATGGAATCTTGTTACTATTCTAGATATCATTTGAAATTCTGTTATAATTTGAAACTTCGCTCCCCGTCTGAAATTTTAAATCTCCCTGGTTGCCCTTTTGTATTCATTAATTGGATCCCTTGTCATCTCTTAGTACCTAATAAATCCTTGTATTCAAACAGTCAAGTAATTTCCGTGACTTGGACTATTGAAACTCATTTTGAATTCCTTGAAACTCTTTTGAAATTCCTAAGGATAAAGTCGAGAAGCTATTCGATGATCTACTATGGCATGACAGTTGCACGCTGCAGCCATTAGCTGGATTATGGAGACTGAGGGCTCACTGCAGCCAGTAGCGCACTGGCGAGGCAGGAACTCTAAGTTGAAGTGATTTCAGACACCCATAGGTTTTCGAGTATTGTCGAGACTTGTCATATTCTTCATATCTTGATCTCTTGGGTTGTTTCGTCAATAATTGTTGGAAAATGGATAAGGTTGATAGAGTATTTGGAGACATATTATTATTTGAGTCACGGAGCCGAAAGTCCACTGCAGTCAGATACATACTGGCGGGGTAGGGATTCTAAGCAAAGTGATTTTAGATACCAACATGTTCCTGGATATAATGGAAACTATATTCCTTTTCCTATAATTATTGGTTTTCAGGAATCACAGATCTTTGCACGTTCATCCTGATTTGATACTGTATCTCCTGAGTATTGTGTACGCCTCCTCAATCAACCATTGCTAAATTTCTGTTCTAGCATTTTATCGTTAGATCATTGAATTCCTCAAAATTGTGTATTACCAGATTGTGACTCCGTACTTTGTTTGTGACTTGTCTAAACTTCGATCTTAAGTCATGTCTATCTGACCATGATTTTCTTTCTTGTTCTAGTCTACCTGTGTTAAACTATCGATTCTTGATTGTACCTAATAATTGTGTCTTCATGATTTTGATCCTCTAAGATATAATTGAACTTCATTCCATTCGTGCCTATTTACTCCTTGATCATTGTTAGATCGTATTATTTTCTTGTGTGTAATTATCGTATTTGATCTTAAAGGCTCATGGAGTCTCAGAGTTACACAGGATCGGCAGAAGCACTGGACGGACAGCAACAGACGACCATTGGAGTTCGCGAGTGGAGAGGGAGTGTTCCTGAAGATCCCACCGACTAGGGGCGTCATTCGCATTGACAGAGACGGGAAGCTCAAACCGAGATTTATCAGGCCTTTCGACGTGACTGCACGGATTGACGAGGTGGCATATCGACTGGCACTTCCAGCTAGATTGGAGGGAGTGCACGATGTTTTCCACATATTCCAGCTTCGACGATACATTCCAGACCCGAGCCATGTGGTAGACTATTCCGAGCTGGAGGTGGGCCCGAGATTGACTTACGAGGAGCAACCAGTGGAGATCTTGGACCGGAGAGAGAAGCGTCTGCGGAACCAGACCATTTCTCTCGTTCGTGTCATGTGGAGACACCACACTCCAGGAGAGTCCACATGGGAGCGCGAGGACGAGATGCGGGAGCGCTACCCTAGATTGTTCTCGTGATTGTATTTTGCATTTTGTTTTTCAATAAAATCTGGTGTTTGAATCCTTTGAGAATTGCAGAGATTGATTTGGTCATTGAATTTCGAGGACGAAATTTTTCAAGGGGGAGAGATTTGTAACCCCACTTCCCATTTTATAGTGTATATATTTTTTTATTTTTATTAAATGGTTTTGCTATTTAATCTATAGGATTCCTAAACCAAAATGAATAATTCTACTTTTAGGTATGGGCTTTTTCATTCTCAGCCTATTTCATTCTCAGCCCATGCAATTCATTACTTATCCATTCTCAGAGCTATATAAGTTGCCTTTGTTTTTTTTTTTTAAAAAGAATCATACGGTTGAGGAGCTCTTCTCCCTGAGCTCAGAGCACATGGCTCAACAACCAGGCCTCCTTCCAAATTCCTTTCGATTCAAATTTTTCCCTAACCGTTTGCAACCCCACCACCTCTCTATCCAGCCTGTCCTTGAGTATTGGCGCCAAATTGCAGAGGAGCATCAGCCCTGTAAATCTTAGGATCCTATTTAATCCCTATTCCATTCCAGATCTAGAATCATTCTTTCATCATTTCCTTTCAAAAGTTCTGCTCTGTGAATCGAAGGATTGGCCATGGAGGGAGGAGGCATCACAACAAGGAGGGTCTCGTTTAGCAGCACATGGTGATTGGAGTAGCTCTTCAAACAACAAGTTCGTCTTCAACAAATCAATCGTTCTTTCTCCATAACTCATTCTAGCTCCAGGAGGTAGGTTGTCAATTTGATTTAGAAATTATGGATTATAGGACTCGATCTAGAATCCTTGTCAACTGATTTCGTATTCTTGCCATTAGGACTTTACTTGGTTGATCCTTGATCCGGTGGAGCTAGCCAAATCTAGAATTCTTCTGTGATCTGTGAGTTAATAGAAATTGATCTCAATTTTCTCGATTGATAATTCTTTTCCTGAACTCGAATGTTTGTTTCATTAAGAAACAGTTGATAGCATTTCAAGCCCTTCTTCAAGAATTTGATCTGATCAAATCGATCAATTAGGTGAGGTGAGTTTCTACATTGTGATGTTAATCCATTCTAGAGTAGTTCTGAATTTTTTTTTCTGTTCTTGAACTCCTGGTTGGACCAGGATTTAGAAATGTTGGAATAATATGTTGATCGTTTGATCATTTCTCTATTAAGCTCAAGAATACAAGTTGGACCTAGCACCAGTGTGACAGGATACTTTTCCTCTGTTCAAGTTAAATCATTGGAGAAATCTAGCAGGTAATCCTAATCTGAAGTTATTAATACATGTCTTTGATCCAAGCTCGATTTAGTTTAGTAGGGTGAGATGATGCTTGATATCGATTAATGATACCAAGTGTTATATTTAGATTTTGATTTTAGATCGTGACGATTGCAAATGCTATAAAATCTTTGATCTCTAACCAATCTAACTGATTATGACTGATCTCAACTGAACTTTAAGTCCAGATGGGAGATAAGTTTTTAGGTGAATTCAGTCAATTTTATCATTGTGAACTTGGGATTTAATTAAGTTTACAGTGCAATACAAGAAATTGTAGAATTTAGTTTTCTAGTTTGGATATCAAGTTGTAATCCTTAAACCTAGTCTTGATTCCTGGACTGGAATATGAGTTCAGTAATTTATTGAACCTAGTGTTTGGTTTTCCTATGAACACTTTGGCATATATAATGTTACACTCTATCGTTTCCTTTCAGTTTGGTTTACTTTAATCTGTGGTGGTTCCTGTTAAGTTCCTGAGAGCTATTCCTTCATGTTCTAAACTATTTTATCTGTTAAGAACTGAATGCCACTTAAGGACTTGACTGTCCCTTTTACTCCAGGATTGAGAGTTGAATAATTGGGAATTCTTAGTTAATTGACTGAGGGGTATCAAGCAAGAGATAGGATTGGACACCAGGGTTGTCTCGAGCCTGGTTAAGAATAGAAGTTATCCATTTGTTTACCTATGTTTAACATTCCTGAATCAGAGGTTAAGTTGGTATTGAGAAACCAACAACTGTGATGTGTGATTTCCCATGGTGCCTTCTAGTGTTAGGTTTCAATAGTAGGTAGTAAATTCTGGGTATGGGTTTATTTAGTGAGTGACTGTCCTTGCATAACCTATTAATTCCAGTTTTAAGCTTGCCATCCCATTTATGCTTAGTACTGGAATTTGGGTTCTTCTAAGATAGAAATTCCTAGGTCAGTTTTGGAAATGTTTTGTACCTATAATTTGAATCCCTGCAGGACACTATCAGCCAGGAGTGATAACAAATCCCTGTCCTGATTTTTCACCTTGAACCAAGGGTTACATCTCAGAGGGGAACATGAGAACAACTCAGGAGTTTTGTTGTCTCAGAAATTAGGAGACTTGAAGTCTCAGGAATCAGGAAACCTGAGATTCTCAGAAATCTGAAAATCTGAGTTTGAGAGTTCAGTTCATTCTCAGGATTTGAGAGTTCAGTTCATCCTCAGGAAATCTGGAAACTTGGGGTATGCAGTAGGTAGTTTGTATCCTATTGCATGAGTTCAATTGGTGAATGGTTTAGCTTATACAGTAACCATTATCCTGTTACTTTAAAAACCAGTTGGTTCTCGATTTTAACATGGTTAGGATTAAATCAAGTGTGGCCAGTCATGTTTCCTGTTCCTGGTAGATTTCAGAGAAGCCTATAAGTCTATAAACTAGACTTTATATCACTAGGTAGCCTTGAAATGATTTTAAATCCTGTCCTATAGGAATTAACTCCTATAATGTCCTGTGTGCAGTCAACATGGATGTGAAGGATAGTGAAATTAGGTTGAACTTTAGGACAGGAATGTAGACACTGTTTGGGATAGTATTACTTCATTAATGTGATATTGAATGGACATAACTTTCTATGAGTCCTGTGTTCAAACCCTGTTGAAGTTCATGTGTTTCCTTAACAAAACGGGGTTGAATGTTACTTAAGTTTTATTACTAAATTGAGTATAGTATTTAATGATCCTTTGTATTAGATTTTTAGTAGTGAATCATAAGATAAGTTTAAATAGAGGTTTTGATTAATGTGTTTAAAGCAGGATTAGAACTTTGTGATAACCAAATGAGATTATATAGAGATTAACCAACTTGTACACATCATTATCATGACAGGAGGATATCTAGCTATTTTGCCTACTTGTACTTTTCTGGAGCAAGGCAAGTACACTCTACGGTTTTGTGCTTTACATTATATATCCTGTGCTTCCTTGATTGACACGTTACAACACGTCATGTACTTTCTGGTGCTCATGTTCTCTTGTTCTTATTACTTGTATATGGGGTGGGGAAATATACTATCTATGTGACCAATCCCAAGAAATAACTCAGGTGTGTTTAGCTTAGACCCCGCATCGTGCACGCGGGTCCTAAGTCGCCCATTCATGTGCTTTCATGTGCTTACCCTAGCCGGTCACATATTTAGTTATATTTCAAATGTAGTACACACATGTTCAGGAGATTACCTTGTACTTATTTCCTGTGATTCCATGATATCATGTTCTTTCAGGTGCTTACATATCATGTTCTTTCATGTTCTTACATTCATGTTCTTTCATGTACTTTACACTGTTCTTCATGTACTTATTCACCTGTTCTTCCTGTACTTTCCATGTTCCCTTGTACTTTCATATCATGATGTCTTGTTCATTACCTAGAATTGTACTTGCTCCGCTCCTGAATAGGATATGTTGCAGGTATGCTTGCAGGACATTGATCTACTCTATGGGCCAGAGCCCAGGATTTAGCTGAGCAGGATGAGGCTTAGCTTGAGGCTTCAGGTTTAGATTACTTAGCTTTACTTTGAGACATTGACTTTAGAGTTCATAGTACTTTTCATTCCTGTTGATTCTGGTACATTATGATATCTGGATTTGTGGATTATGGTGATCATTCTGGGATACGTTTTTAGATGCTGTGATTCTATACTTTCATGCTTATCTGATTAGTTTCCCTAGTTTGGTACAGCTTACTTCATTGTGTCTAACAATGAAGGCTGGGCGTGTCCGACTCGTGTCCGATTATTCGGGAGTGGGTCGTGACAATATTCTCGACAGGTTTTTGATATTATATATAAACTGTTGTTAGAGTAGAAAACCTACAGCGTTTCATGCCGTTTTTACGGTGAGGGCTGGGCGTTGTTACGCACACGTGCCCTTACAGCGGGTGCGGGTCGTGACAAGCTTCTTCCTATGCATGTTTACATAGAACTTACTCCACCCAACGGGGAGCTTTGAGACAATCCCTCCAACAACAAACTTGTCGGGGAGGGGCATCGTCTCGTCTTCCAACTTCTGTCGTAGCTTCAGAAATTCCTTCACATGCGGCAGCATGGACTTCTCGTCCTCAAAGAGCCATTTGTGATATTTTTCAACCACAAATATCTTGCTCCTGTTTTTGTCTTCTTCGTACAGTTTCTCCAGAGACTCCCATATGTCTCTGGCAATAGTCTTCTTACTGTAGGATTCTGCTAGGAAATCCTCCATAGCATTAAGGATAAGCAGCCTGCAAATGCTATTCTCCCTTCTTCACTTGGCCTGAAGTTTAGTAGCCGCATTGATTGCGACAGCATATCCAGTATCTAGAACAGTAGGTTCCTCTTCAAGAAGCACGTGATCAACGTCTCTGAGTTGAAGAGTGAGATAAACCTTCATCTTCCAGACTTGATAATGCTCTCCATCAAACTTTTCTAACTTACAAAAGTCAGTATTGAGGAGAAGCATTAAAGTTTTCCATCGTAGCAATATAGCTTTGAGATTGTTAGTGCCGGAACACAATTTTTTCGATGAAAAACTGAGAAGATGAAACAATTGTAAAAATAATGTTCCAACGCAACACTTCTAGGAAGGTTGCGCAAGTTTAACGAAGATTTAAGAAGATCTCGTTACAGCAGCGTATGATATTACGAGAATCTAAAAAGATTTCGTAATCCATAACAGCGAAGAAGATGACAGGCTAAAGATGGAAGATGGCCTGCTGGGGTGAATGATCACCGTTGCTCAAAGCTATATTCGCCCCACACGAATAGCTTCCAGGAACCAGCAAGTTTGTCAGAGAACTTTGGAACACTTCTGCTCTTCTGACTCCTCGGATCGTACACGGACTCCCGTGCAAAAGCAACGTTGGTGCAAAGCTTTTCTTCTGTCTCACAGCCTCTGTTTACTTGTGTTAAGAAACACTTGTAAACTTTCGTAACTCTGTATATGCTCTGTGTTTTTTGCTTGTGAGAGAGAAGAGACCTTTTATAGGCCCGAGTAGCAACTGTCCGGTTAGCACAACATTCGGGACGTGGTAATAACCACTCCGAACGTGCAGTAACCGCTCAGATCATGCTCAGGCACGATCTGAAGCAAGTTGCGCCACTCGCGCACCCCGCGCGCAGTACGTGCACTGAGCCACTTGCGCCACCTGCGCACCCTGCGCCACCCGCGTAACTGAGCGCACAGCTGTGCGCGCAACTGGGCGCGCAACCTGGGCCGCGCAACCTGGCAGCGCACCTGGCCTACGCAACGAGCGCATCTTAAGCGCACTATGCGCCTAGCGACGATGCAAAGTGCAAAGTGCGCCAACAAAACGCCACATTATGCCTCACGAGCCCATGAGCCCGAGTCGCTACGGGGCTTAGCTCCCATGGAAATAAATTTTCCAAGAGCAAAAAACATGAATGCTTTCAATTGTTGATTTAGCATTTTTTTTATTAGAAAAATAACCCCACATGGCACACCCATGTGCGCCTCTACACCACATGTGCATTTCTAAACTAGCATAGCTAATATATAAAGATACAACTCCTTTGGCCTAGCCGATGTGGGACTAAAGTTTCTAAACAAAGGCCAAAACGCCAACATATATTACGTAGCACGTATTTTATATTGTTTAAAAAAACAAATAATCAATTTTGTTATATATACACACATTATGTACTACTAATATATATACACGTAGCACGTATTTTATATTGTTTAAAAAAACAAACAAATAATCAATTTTGTTACTGCTTGAAAAGAGCAAACTATTATATATAATTATTTTTCAACACGTACACAGAGCCCTTCTTAATTCTGACAGTAACATAAGTTCGTCCCCCCTTCCCTCACTATTTTGCCCCTCCCCTTTCTTCTCCACTCGCTCGCTGTGTCGTGTTTTCCAAAACCCACATACAATTCCTTCACAATTCCATCAGGAAATTCTAATCTGCAATTTTAGGGAAGATGGTGACGATTTTTTTGGTCGCTTCGTCGACCCCCGCTTCCAAAGCCGCGTTCTTCCCGCCCCCATTCCTCCCACCGAAGCCGTCGGGGAGAATATTCACAATCAAGGCCAGCGGCAACCAGAGCCAACCCCTCCCGGAGCCGCCGAAGAGCGCCATCTCGGTCGCGCTCGGCGTGCCGCGGACCCTGTGGAGGCAGGCGCTGCAGCCGCTGGGGGACTTCGGGTTCGGGCGGAGGAGCGTGTGGGAAGGAGGGGTGGGGCTGTTCGTGGCCTCGGGGGCGGCGCTGCTGGCGCTGAGCCTGATGTGGCTGAGGGGGTTCCAGCTGCGGTCGAGGTACAGGAAGTACCAGGCGGTGGTGGAGTTCTCGCAGGCCTGCGGGATCTGCGTGGGGACTCCCGTCAGGATCAGGGGGGTCACCGTGGGGAGCGTGGTCCACGTCGATTCGTCGGTGAAGAGCATCGATGCGGTCGTCGAGGTCCGTGCTTTGCTCCTTCACCTTTGATTATATGTTTGAATATATGATCATCGTTTTTGTTGTTGTTGTTGAGAATTGCTTAGATAAAGGAACAACTTTTAAGAAATGCGCGTAGATGATCGAATGGCGATAGATTAAAAGATACTCTAAGAATCTGTTGGAAGTTAGAGAGTGAGGGAAACGTGCAATAGAGGACCAATAGACGCACCGGTTTGGAGTAGGAATTAGGTATGTATAAGTAGTTGCTATGAACTAGGGTAGAGCTTAGCAAACTTCAATTGGCTCAGCGAGGAAGGGTATAATATATGTCCTAATATTAACATAAACGAACGATAGCTCGACCCAAATTTTGGAGGAATGCGCGTTGATGATCGAATGGCGATAGATTAATAGATACTCTAAGAATCCGTTGGAAGTTAGATAGTGACGGAAACGTGCAATAGAGGACCAATAGATGCCACCAGTTTGGAGGAGGAATAGGGTATATAAAAGTAGTTGCTACGAACTAGGGGGTAGAGCTTAGCAAACTTCAATTGGCTCAGCGAGAAAGGGTATATCATCTGTGCTAATGTTAACAGAACCAAACAATAGCTGGACCCAAATTTTTTGCGAAGGCGTAGGAGTTCTAAGTTCGAGTTGAAAAGATGAATCGGTGAAGAGCATCGATGCCGTTTTTGAGGTTCCTGTCCGTTCTTTTACCATGATAATGTTTGAAATGTAATCATCTTTTTTTCTCTCGGGATAATTTGAATTTGAGTTGCTAAGATGAAGATATAACTTGCCGACCATAGCTGAAACTCGAAGCGCACTTACATAATTGAGTGGCAATAGATTAAAAGATCTAAGCAAAAAATGCAGGGAAATCCATGGAAAAATCTATGGAATTTTGGAGAGTCACAGTTAATGATAAGTTGGGAGAGCTGCGTGAGATAGTTTGGGAATGTGCAATGGAGGACTGAGAGATGCACGGGTTTCGAGGAGGAATAGGGTATATAAGTAGTTGCTAGGAACTAGGGGTAGACCTTAGCAAACTTCAATTGATGCAGTGAGAAAGGATATGACATTCGTGCTAATGTTAGAGAAACCGAACAAAGGATAAGTATTCACGTAGCTGAACCCAATTCTTAATTCTCGTTGAAAATTTCAGTTAGCAAACATAAAGTGATTCTGTAGGCTATTTTCAACCTTGTTAGGCTGATAGGAACACATTTCCTCTATTTGGTAGCAACTACGTGTACAATTTTGTCTTATAAGTTGGGGTTAGGGCAAAGATCTCACATTTAGTTTGTTGTTGTCTCAAAGAAATCAAATAGAGAGATCATTGTTTTTTCTTGAGTTTCGCTTAGATAATTTGGTAGCAAAATATGGTGAAATTTTACTTTATAAGTTGGGGTTAGGACAAAGATCCCATGCAAGGTTTAAAGTATCGGCCGATACCGATATGTATCGGCCGTATCGGATCAGATTTGAAGGTGTCCGATCCGATACTCGCAAAAAATATCAGTATCGGCCGATTCACAGTGAATATTTATGGTAGGATAAAATATGATATTAGTGTAAGCAATGTTTTTGTAACATTTTATTATTGTATGTAACATTTTTACAAGTATAATATTAGTGTAAGCAATGTTTTTGTAAGTGTAATATGATTGTATATAATATTTTTTATTATTGTATGTAACATTTTAAATAACATTTGTAGGATAAAATAATGTCGCCAAAAAGTCGTACGCTTGCGGAAATGGATGATGATTATGAATGAAACAAAATTTCATTAAATCTTTATTCTTTTATGAAAGTAAAAAAATAAAATACAGACAAATATAATTATTGGTCTTGTGACTCTTGACTATTGTGTCATTTGCATTGCTTCTAATCTCTTGAGCGTTAAGTGTATCTTCTGCATCTCTCTATGCGCCTTAATTCGTCAAAATTGAAACCTATATAGAACAATGTAACTATGTAAGATTCAATTAGTAAAAATATAATGAGATAGTAAAATTGTAAAAATATGTAAAGGAAGAAAACTTATATACTACATGTAAATCAATCAGCAAAGGTGACTATTGTTTCATTCAATTATAATAAAAGAAATAACACAAAATACTTAAATAATACATAAATATGTAGACTATTGTTTTTCTAATTTTCTACTATTTTATTAATAATTATTTAATATTGCCGATACCAGAAAATCCGATACTCCGATCCGATACTGCCGTTACTACCGATAATGCCAATACCGATACTCATACAAAATGTCCGATACCGATACCGATACTTTGAACCTTGATCCCATGTTTAGTTTGTTGTTGCCTAATTGGAATCAAATTGACAGATGTAATATATCTTGGGTTAAGTTGGAATTATGACGAGGAGACCATTAACCCCTTATCTCAACAATACATCATGTAGTGGTGTAACTAAAAGACAAGGGGAAGTGATTCATATGAGCTCTCCGCTTAAGTTGGGATATTCTCTGATTAGTTGACAAGATTACGGGTTCTGACATGACAACTCTTCAAAGTCAGACATGGAGACATGACTATATATCATTTGTCTTTGTAACTATAAATATATCAAACATGAAAAAATTGTGTGGTTGAGTTTGTATGGATATTAAGGAACTTAATAAGTAAAAAAAGTGGGCAAGCAGATTAATATCTTGTACTTTTAGTTAGAGTGGCATGATACTATTTTCCTTATTATTATTATTATAATTGTGCTGAGGACCGGTCTCAAACTGAGGACCTCACCAATAACCCCCAACTGTTGGGACACCCCCCTGGTGGCTAATGTCCGAAACCACCTTGATGCTCCCCCACCCCCCACCCCCCATGGTGGCTAATATTTTATGATGTATAAAAAAAAACTTGTGTATTGTGCGGGGCACACAGATGTTGGATGAACATGACGTAGTTTAGTAGGGAGAGGCATCCTACACATTGTAGTAATAAGGACTAAACAATATCCTTGATTGCAAACATTTTTTCTCAATCACTTTGCCAAGTCGCCAAATGATAGTACGAATAAAAGGAGAGACATGTTGCATCGGAGTACCGAGTAGATAGCTTTGGCAAGTGTGATCTTGATATGATGCTTGGAGTTCCTCTTATACATTTTGTTATATGATCCTAATCTCAGCATATCTGAGACTGAAAATTCAGTAGTTTGTGACACATTACTTTATGGTTTGTTTATCATTTTTACATTCCAATCAAGTACTTTGATCCTTACTTCCAGTTCCAGTACAGTGGAAGTTCTTTACAGTTTCCCCCACTTTTCAGTGCAGTAGTATACAGATGAACAACAAGATTGTCATTGAGATACTGAAAGTAAGATTTTACTTAAAGAGATTACACTTTAAAGATCATGAAACTGAAGGTCATTCTAATTTGTGTGATTATAATATAGCATATTTATCTGTATATCACTGTGTTCTACATCTCAAGGGAAGAGTCTTGATTCATTATTGAAGCTAATTATCACTTATTCTTTGGCAGATTGAAGATGATAAAACTATTATTCCAAGAAATTCCTCAGTTGAGGTGAACCAGTCTGGCCTTCTTATGGAAACATTAATTGATATCACTCCACGAGATCCACTTCCAACACCTTCTCTAGGCCCTCTTGATCCAGATTGTCGTAAAGAAGGTCTTATTGTCTGTAACAGAGAGAGGATCAAGGGCAAGGAAGGAGTAAGTTTGGATGCATTAGTTGGGATATTTACCCGCATTGGACGAGAAATGGAGGAAATCGGCGTCAAGAGAGGCTATGAATTGGCTGAAAGGGTTGCATCTATTGTACAAGAAGCACAACCCCTGATTGCAAAGGTGCGAATTTTCTTTTATTGTGTCGAAATTTATATCGTCTTAACACTGGTTTTCTTACATGCCTTTCCAAAGTTCGTTTTGGCATTTATCAGTCTACTTCTCTACACAAACATGGTTTCTTCCTAAGTTCATGAAAGAAGGATAAGTACAAGTAAAAAAAGGGTAAAGTGCAACAAAAAAAAACTTACAAGATTCACACTTTTTGCAACAAAAAAAAGACTCGCAATTTAAAAACCCTCTAATTTTTAAATTGGTGCAATTTGTACCCAAATTGGATAACGACGTCAATGGACCATCAATTTATCGTCAACAACCTTATTTGGGTTATTTACGTAGGAAAGGAAAAAAAACTAACAATTATACAAATGTGGAACATAGTGAGATATGGGAGAGAAAATGGAGATAATTATGAAATATGGGCTGTTATGAACCTATATATAGAGAATGGCAAGACCGTTGCAATCTTTAATGGTCACGTGTGGGGAATTTTGGATATTTCAAGCGTTTTTTTCAGTCAAAACTTGAATCTAACTTTCAAATTGCAATGGCTAGTGGACAGAGGGGATGATTTGATCAAAGTACCCAAATGTGAGGATTTAATCGATCAATTTATTGAGTCTTTTTTGCAAAAAGTGTGAATTTTGCGAGTTTTTTTTTGCACTTTACCTAGTAAAACAATTACGAACTTGATCAAATTGACTCTGATGCAGAATTCAGAAAGAAAATATGACTCTTTTTTCAACTTTTCCTCAAACAGGCAAGGACAGCTATAGGGTAGTTATTGAATCAATATTGCTCAATTTGCTCTGATACATGTTAAAACTTAAAAGTCCCTACCACTGCAAAATGTTGGTGAGGGATGAGGGTTATATATTTATACTATTCAACAAGACTGATATTAGTTTTTTGGTGATGAATACTGAAGGTTATGAACATGGCGTCAAGAACTTCCAACTGCGCAAGCTTACCTAATATTTATTTTCTTAAGTTATCAGCTACGCACTTTCTTTTCTTTGTTTCCGGAGTCTGGACTCTGGAGGACTTTACTGTCACGTTCCGATTCCGCAGGATCGTTCGTCCTCGCTTGAGCGTGATGTCATGCAAGTCTAAGTTGTGCTTGCACAAGGCCAGAACTTGTACAATGACAGAGGACTTGTACAATGACAGAAATAGATTATTCAGACAACAACGCAGCAACACTTTTAAAGTACAGAGTTTGCTGCAACGGACAATATTGCAGAAAACCAAAGTGAACACAATGATATAAGAAAACAAATTTCTTTAATAATAACTTGAATCAATTACAAGGCTCTCAAAATCTCTCTGATACATGCCATACTTGGCTTAAAATCTCTCTTGAACTATACAGAATTACAATGATACCGTTCCATACATCACATCCCTTTATATAAAAAACCGTCTCTTTGCATCTTTTTATGATTTTCGGCTCCCGAGGATGAGGATCTAGCTATCGCTTGGGACTATCCATTCGAACATCTCGCACATGCGAACAAACTGGTGGGGATTCAGTACATTAACATACTGGTGAAAGACAAATGCTACACCGTCTGAAACGATCACCAAGTATTTATGTGGAAAAAAATGCTGCATTATTAGTGATCTTGCTATCTTTTACCTACGTTCATTTCATGCAATACAACATAAGGGTCAAATTACTTCTTTTGAAAATATTTCGAAACCAATTTCATATCTTTCATTCAAGACAACTATCGGATCAATTCCATGTACGATGACAATTCTATCTATCTTGAAGTGCGCAGCGTGTTTCAGGGCCATATCAGTTCTTTAGGGTCATTAGCAGCAATATATCATGTGAAACAGGTTATTCTAGAAACAGTTCATAATAGAAAATGTAATAAGTAACAGACATCACTATTGAGTAATTTTTACACATGACCGACGGTCCATCCCTGCACAAGACAAGGATATGAATAAACATATTATTTACATTAAGTTTTCTGTTCGTCTCTGCATTATTAGGCTTACAAATAATTCTTATTTACATGTGACTCAAGGCTCACCTCTGCACTAATACATACATATACCAGCAATTGTGACTCCCGGTTCAGCTATTCATTGATATACATAGTTACATACGTACTAGCAGCTGCGAGTCATGGTTCAGCTCTTCATTAATGATACCAATCTATATGTTGGCCCATGGGTTACTCCTCATGATTAGCAGTTGGGATGTATAAGTCCATCTCACTAATAGACTAACACCCCCTGATCGCGAGGACTTGTAGCCTTAGGGTGTCATGTTCCCTCCTAGGCCGAGCGATTCCAGTGCCCCGGAGATTGGTCGAGACTCGAGAGATTACTTCCTTGTGTACAAGTTGTCCAAACCAAATGCATGAATACAACTTCTATCAGATAAAGTCTATTATGCAACAATTTATCGATCGATCATCAATATTCTATCTATTCTCTTCTTTTCAATCACAGAGCCAAAAGCTCCTCTTTTTTATTTTATTCTTTCAAACTACAGAGTCATAACTATGCTCTTCTCTTTTTTTTATCAATCTCTATATAGACAAGCCGTATCATCTCTTTTTTGCAACAATCAAATTCATTCACATGGTTCCATCTTTTGCAGCATACGATATAGTAAACATGTGATCATTCTCACTATACTAGCATGGTAACAGTTCTATAACATTGAGCATGTAATTCCACTCTTTATTACGGACATGTAAATAATCTCTTTTCTCTTCTTATTAAACATGACAATGTTCTTTTAATCATAGTGACAATCTACTTTAGCATGTAAACTTCTTATCTTGATTAGCAAAGCGAGGATTTGTTCATTACGCAAGCATTCATTCAAAAACAACGGATTCTTTATTAGGCGTGAAAGAATTAGAAACTGAAGTCCTTGTCTACTCACTCAGATCAATCGTCTTCTATTCCAGAGCCAACAATCCGATTTCTCTGCCTATATAGTGCCTTCGCGGAGCGGGTTACTACATTTACAGTTAATTGAACTTTATCTAATCCTTGTCATCAATGAATAAATAATTCCTATGCATTTATCCATCTCTAAATCAAAAATTATATGGACATAGACTGTGTTCCTATTAGGTCATGCATCAATGAATAAATAATTCCTATGCATTTACTCCTCTTCAATGTTAAGATTGAATAGTCTTGTCAGAAGTTACAAAGTATGTTAACTGCTCTGGGTCAAAATGTTATCCCTTGGATCATAACTATACATATCTAAACTCGGCAGTACAACTTGAACTAAGGTACCTTATTTCTTAGAGTCGACCATTTGTGTAAGCTGTATAAGCACATATACATCATCTAGCTTGTGAATCTAAGTTAACTTATATTTTTAGTATTGGAGCTCATTTGTGGATGTGCATGGTCTATATCAATATCATCCACAATATTCAACAACTACTGCAATATTCATTGAAATCGGTGATGTAGGACAGTCATAGAGGACCTCTAGTATCTTATGTTATTGTTTATGCAGTGATTATGACTTGAAAGCTATATAATGCTGCTTTGTACATAAAATAGACACTTGACCTCTGTGGAAATGTGCCATTCCTTTTCTTTCTGTCTTAATGTGCCATGGAGATGAGAGCTATTTCCTATAGAAACATTGCACTGTATTACCTCTTTGTTTACACTCTTTTATAGTCTAGTGAAGCAGATGCTCCTCAATAGAGCTTAAAGTGCAGGACGCAAAGGGTATGTGCATGACCCAAAACATAGGGTTGACATCAGACAATCGGTCATTATCTTCATCGCTTTCTTTATGGCGCTCTCATGCTCCACAGCTGACCCTATTCCTCTGATGGGAGAAAGCTTAGATGATGATGATCACCTATATGGAAATGTATGTGCATGACCCAAAAGGTAGGTTTATCTACGCGCCAAATGTCCTTGTAGGTTTTATGGCAAGACCCTCTCTTGTTCATAGCTACCTTGATTGGGAATTTGACAATAAAACATAGAGTTGACATCAGGTTGACGGTCGCCCATAAATATTCGTCGATTTCTTTATGGAGCTCTCATTCTCCACAGCCGACCCTATTCTTCTGATGGGAGAAGATTTAGATGATGATGGTCATGTACATGGAAATTTATATGCACATGATAGAAATCATTCGAGAATTGGTGATGTCATCATAAGAACATAGATTTGATCACATGAACATTAAATCATATGCAACAAAATTATTCAACAGCTGCTTTTAGAGAATTATATGGTTTCACAATTGTGGATCAGATTTGTCATGAAATTTCTTCCTACTTCTAAACAATCTAAATGTGTTCCACAAACTAAAAAATCTGCCAAAAAAGTAATACTTAAGTTATGGCATAAGTATATATATGTGGAAGCCATAGTTACTCGTGAGAGTCGTTGGAACAATCAAGTCTGGATGAAAGTAGAGGAACAGAGGCTCAGCCAAAGGAGGGTTATTACCCGGAGAACTGAATCACAGTATTAAGACCCATTGATCCATAGACATCATCAGAGGCTCAGGTGCTTCTTAGACTGTACACATTGAGGCATCTACATTCTCTTAGCTATCTAAGTATCTTCCCTTGTCTTATGAAATACTCTTGTTTCTCTGACCTTATATAATTTATTCGTGTTGGTAAAAATCTAGAGTCAAAATTTCATGCAATTGGCGACCTTCCTACCATAATTTTTTTTTTCTTATCTACAGATTGAGGCCATGACTGAAGATATTCAACCATTGCTTTCTGAGGTTCGCGATAGTTCTCTCTTGAAAGATGTCGAGAATTTAACAAAAAACCTGGCTGTAGCAGCTGAAGACTTGAGGTATGGTTGATATGTAGAGCAAATTGGATATGATAATTTGAATATTTATTAAATTGCAGCTCTGAGACAGCATGGTGGTTCTACTTACCACAACTTGACCCTCCCCAGACTGTGCATAAGTGGGTGCCTCTAAGACGCCCTTTTGTAGTGTATATGTTACTACAACTCTTAAAAACTTTAAATTCCGATTTTATCCAAAATAAGATATTTGAACTAATAACAAGATTTTAAATATATCGGAATTAGATGGCCACAAGAAGTGTTATTTTATTGATGCTAACTGCTAAGGTTTATGATCAAATGGTACTTCGAACTTTAAACGAAACGTGATGAGTAACTATACATCTTTATTAGTTGAATTCTTGTGACCGATCCGTCGCACAAGATCTTTGGTCTTCACCTAGACTCGCAATTAGTTATATCTCACTTATCAATTGCACGGTACTTATTGGATTTACATCACTGTAACTGATTGTTTATGAGATTGCATAGGCTTCTCCATATCAAAGCATTTGCTACTCACAACTATCCTCCCGTTTTGCGTGTAGTAGGAGCTGCTCTGTGGGCAAGTTCCTGGTAGGCAAACAGCCAGTGAACAGGGAGATTTTTTACCTCATTCAAAGTCCAAACACGTAACTGTTGAAATAGTATAAACATTTAACCCTCAAGCTCACTGCAATTCTGGATTTCTGGTGAAGTGCCAGGGACTTAAACATGGTATGAGAGCAACCTAGGTTATAGTGTCAGATCCATTTGGTGCACAATTTTAAGCTGATTAAAAAATATATATCTGTTGTGCATTTCCAGCGATCAGACCATAAAATGGGTTTTCATTTTTCAACATGCGGGGCATGTTGAATAATATGAATATTTAACCCTCGCCACAACCATGGAGTTCTGTTATAGTGGCAGGGACTTTAACAGTTACCAAGTTGCGGTACATCCCATATTGAAAAATAGTGTCCTCCCTTTGGTGCTCAACTTTGGTTTTTTTTTTTCTTAATCAGACATTTACAATTGAAATTTAAAGTGTAGCTTTCCCAAAAGTATTGTAGTCAATCAAAAGTTTTACTACTAAAATGGCATAAGTCTCACATAACTATAGTACTAACCTGTTATTTCCATATTCTGTTTGTGGTTCACAGTAATACAATCATGTGCTTAGATTTATGGAGCTAGAAAATAAAGATTTTGTTGCAAATTATTTGAGATCAGTCATGTTGGTCTTTTCAATTGCAATTCATGATTCTAGTGTATCAATTCTCATGTCTGTGGTGAAGTTGTTAGATTTTTGTCCTTACATTATAATGTTAGAGATTTATGCATGCATTTTGCATTGCAATTGATGATTAGGATGCGAGAATTCCATATTTAAGGGAATGTTGTTAGATTCATCTGAACCATTGAGACTTTATTTTATATTCTGTTAAAAAGGTTTTGTTCTTAAGGTGCATGCAAAAATATGCTCCGACAGAATAACAGGATGGCACACACTGTTTACTTTTCAACCCAAACTAGCTGCAATCAGTTTTCTAATCCAAAATTCTCTATAAAGTTTGGCACCCTCAGATTTTCTGTCTTTAGACGATTTAATAAGCAGCTTAAGTCGTACAACAAGAGGTAAATTATTTTAGAAAGCTGACAAGGTTATATTTGAATGAAACTTTTCTTAGCTGACACACTTTTGCAAAAAACTAATATTTTGCATTTAGACATTAAGAGATTCTAGATTATAATATATAAAATGTTATTTACAAAATTTGGAAGTTTGATAATGTAGATGTTCCCTTCATGTAATTGTAGGACTTCTAAGGATGGTAGCCTGTAGCGAGGGCTTGTAGAAAAGTTTTTTTTTCCTTTTCATCTTTGATGGATTCTCTTTTGTGAACTGACTGACAATTTGGTTCATTAGGAATTAGATATCATGAACTCTTAAATTTAATATTTGATATTTTTTCAGGGTGGGAAATACCAATAATACAGAAGCAACAACTTTACATTATATTACGCGGCATCCTAATTAACAAATCAAAATTCGGGCTATGCTGGAAACCAAAATTTATTAGAGTTTGCCCGGGAAACAGTGGAAGCTAGCAAAGACGATATGATACTGTGGTGTGCCTATTACAAATCGATTTTCTGAAACTCGCACGTTGAAGCTTACTCCAACTAGCAGAACATAATCTTGTTATATATGATGCTTCTGACTTACTGATTATGTGCTCATTTCAAATTTTAAGATGTACTTTTTAACTATGAATCTTAAGGTACCGTTTGGGAAGGGTGGAAAATGGAAGGAAGGAAAAAGTTGAGGGGAAAGTGAGAGGAAAATTTTAAATGATGGTGTTTGGAAAGGGGGAGAGAACATGGGGGAGAAAAATTTGAGAGGAAAAAGTAGGTGGGTCCCACCAAAATTTTTTTCTCCCAAATGTGGGAGGAAAATGGAGAGAGATGAGAGGAATTTGAGTGAATTTACCCCACCACCCCTCAAAAAGTTAAAATTAAATCATCATTTGAGAATACCAAGGAGAAAATAGTAATTATACCTATATCCATAAACAAATAAAAAATTGTTTTTAAACTTTTCCTTCCCCTACTTTTTGTCCATCCAAACAAAGGAAGAAAAAATTAACTTTCCTCCATTTTCCTTCCCCTCCATTTTCCTTCCCCTCAAATTTTTCTCTCCCTCCTCGCAAATGTTCCCAAACACAGTGTAAATAACAAGGAGCAAACAGGCAGGGTAGTGCGAGATGAGTCGCAATTTGGTGTAGCATTGACTCCAAAAAGTACCAAATCTAGTTGTAGTCAAATTGTGCTGAGATCTAGCGTAGCAGGAAGAATTAGTTCACCTTTGATAACAGCCTATCCAGACAGCTTCATGATGATCCCAAGCTGGGAGCTATTATTTGACTGTTGGTTCCTCTTTTACCCTTTGATAACCATTGCTTTCTGAGGTTCGTGATAACCCTTGATTGCTTCTGTATCGGTTGAGCGTACAACTCCTTCTGACTTAGGGATATCCTCTTTATTAAACATTATACTTTATTCATGATCCTTTATGGATGGCCTCTTTACCTAAACATATTTATGGGACAATAAGCCCTTAAACAGAAAGAACATGGTTCAAGAAGTTCAAATCTGTTCTCTTAGTACTTACTGACTCTCTCGTCTTGCAGGAAGGTGCACTCTTCCATTCTAACCCCTGAAAACACCGACTTGATTCGCCAGTCTATTTTCACCCTTATATTCACATTAAGAAATATTGAGGTGATATATTTGTGCTCATCTCAAAGTTGTCACTACTATAATGGAGTATAGTCTGATTTTTTGCTTCTCCTCTATTTTCAGAGTATAAGCTCCGATATTTCAGGCTTCACAGGTGATGAGGCTACAAGGCGAAATCTAAAGGTGCTTATCAAGTCCCTAAGCAGACTGTTGTGACAGCTCTTTGAAACCGAACCAGACAATGAGTACTGAGACCAAAATGGAGAAAACAAGAAGAAACATGTGTTCCTTCTCACATCTGTTGCCTGGAAAATTTTCCATATACCTCATACGAGATAGAACTTTGGTTGTATGAATACCGAAGATTAGCATTTGTAAAACTTAGATTGGATCAAGGGATGACAATTAAATCTCCTTTTCCAAACTTGTTCTGAATTCAATTTTCTTGCGACTTTGTTTGGTCTTGAATGAAATTTTTGTTTTGAGAAATGAGCATTAGTTACATGAATGATCTGGGTGGATAGGCATGCATCAACTATTTTTTGAAGTAAATATGTGCTTTCTAATTGTAGATTTTTGTACTGACATGTGAAAATTGATTTCAGCTTGCAATTAATAACTGACTAATATTTGGTGGCAGATGTAAATTTAACATCTGATCTAAGTAAATCTAACATATACAATCTAATTGACATATAATTAATCTAATTCAGAATTTCAATTCTAGTTTAATTTAATTTAATCTATAATTTAGTTATTTTATCAATGTAATAATAACTAACATAATTAAATTAGATATAAATATATGAATATGTGAGAAGATGGATGTAGTTAAAAAAAAGGCGGTTAGATTTGTATTTATTTATTTATTTTTAAAAAAATTAGTCCTGGGTTCAAAGTTCAAACTGGGCCATTCTCAATAACCCCTATCTTGCTGTAGCATTGTAATATAATAGTTTATATAAAGTTTTCATCCATTGATCTCATGCTTTAATTCTTCGTTCTGTGTCGTTCGTCACTGTGCCTTGATCAACCATCACCGAAATCAATAGATATTGGCATCTCTATTCTAAATTCTTCTCCAATTGCCAATGATACTATTTCGATTGCGAATGAGACTTGTTTTTGTTACAGAAGTCCCCAGCTTGCTTGAGCACTCAATTTAATTTAGCACTCTCTTGTCAATTGTTTGCTCTATATTTTTTTTTCAGCTCGTTAGGTACACAAGAGGTCCTGTAAGAATGGGCACGGTTCGGCGTTGCTCGCCAGCCCCAAGAAAAGGACACCTTAAAAATAAAAAAATTAATTGAGCTTTAGCAGTTCCAGAGAACTGTCAGCCCAAAATCAGAGCTCAGAATTATGGTATATCAAAATATTCACATTGGTGCACAATATGCATATTAACAAGATTTGTAAAATCTCTAAAATCATTTGCGGAAGATGCTTAAACCTCCTATAATCATTTGCGGATGATTTGTTCAGGCTAACCAGCATATTTATTTCAGAGAATAAGGCAACTAGTAGAAAAGAATTTAAGCAGATCCTCAAACTTATTGAAAGCTCTTCATAAAGGTCAAAATTTTAGCAAAGAAGAACAAAATTCTTTCATTTCACCCTACCATTCAGCAAATAATTTAAAGCTGTTACAAATTACTAATGTATTCAAGATAAATCATTTCTCCAGTAACAGCAACTAGGATCCTTTGAAAGAAATTAATCAGGAGTGGCAACACCCTGATTGAGTTCCGCAAATCTCATGCCCACCCTCATAGAGTGCTTCAAGAATTTCTCGGCACATCGTTTAACGCAAGATTCTTCTTGTTTGTCGAGAGTCTTACGGCGGAAGTTTTCCACACAATCCGTGAAGCACCTCTCCACCAGTGAATTATACATTCTCAGACTGCAAGATCAACACAAGAAAAAAAAAAGTCATCAAAATAACTTATTTGCAATCACCTTCTAAACAGTTGAGGATTATTGTGGAGCTGTCAGCTCTTAATGGGTACACAGCAAAACGAGGTAAGCGAGTATTAAACGAATAATGTTGCATCTCTTGTTGCTGTTCCTGGGGCTACAGGGCTAGATAAGTAGTTTATACTCTTCCTGGATGCTGAAAAACTATGCTACCGTAAGATTGTCATTGATTATATATATATATATATATATATATATATATATATATATATATATATATATATATATTAAGGCTGCTAGTGAATGGACTGGTTTAAATGATTACTTGTTTGTGAAATTCTATGTTTCCAGGAAAGATGTTGAAATTCTATATTTCCATTTTGAAGATCAGATGATTCATTTTCATTTCATCAAAACCATTACCCCGAAGGGTGTCACGATTAACTGGAAATGCATGGTGCAGAGTTTTGTTGCAGGAATATGTACATTTAAAAGGTTTTGACAAGAACAGGGACAAAATTTTAGATTCAGAAAATGCTCGAGTATCTTATATCCTTTGGGTTTATGTTATATGGAGATTTGGATGTATCTATGAATTGATTGACAAGTTCTACCCTTTCCCAAATAATTTACGGTCTCAAAAAGCAGCCAAAAGGAGATGAAGAAGGATAACATAAAAAGAGAGTTACCAGTGGGACGTGGCGAGAAAAAGCAGACAGGAATTTCTAAACGAGGAATCTGCTGATTTGAAATTAATATAATTTTGAAGATGCACACAAAATGGGTTTGAAGATTTATCTTAACAAAGATGAAAGATCAAACAAGTTAACCAAATTTAAATGTCTTCTTATGGACTGGTTTAAGAGTCTCCTTAAAACTTATAAAACATCAAGACTGCTTAGTTTTATTACAAGTCCTCTCCTACCAATTGTTGCCTCAACTATAAATCATGTTAGGACATGCAAAGGATCGAGGCTGGGTTCACAATGAATAGATGATTAAAACTTCGTATCCTTCATATTCCATCCACAATTGTTTCTAGTTTAGGATTTAACTCAGTACACATCTCCAAGATAAAACGATCACTAGATTTAACCATTATATCAACAGTCATCTGGTAAAAGATTATGGCGCTAACAGAGGGCATAAGTAATGGCCATAGTTGATTTAGGCATAACAAAGGCCGGGCCTAGCAATGAATCTCATTCTCACTATATAAAATTTTTGTACCTATAATTACAGCTTCATAGTCCATACATAACATTGATTTCTCAACATCTTCCTCTCTTATACCTATAAGACTGTCTCCTCCGTAGTCCAAATATTCTCTTTGAGTGAATGATCAATGAGTTAATCTTTCACATCCCAAAACATAAATACGAAAATAAGCTAACATGTTCTCGATAGGAAAATTTTGCCTCCCAGGTTTAGTTTAGATTCTAATCATACTACCAATAACTTCTTGAAGAATGTTAACATTCTTATTTCTACACTATTAGGATTTAACTCAGTACACATCTCCAAGATAAAACGATCACTAGATTAAACCATTATATCAACAGATATGGCACTAACAGAGGGCATAAGTAATGACCATAGTTGATTTAGGCATAACAAAGGTCAGGCCTAGCAATGAATCTCATTCTCACTATATAAAAATTTTGTACCTATAATTACAGCTTCATAGTCCATACATAAACATTGATTTCTCAACATCTTCCTCTCTTATACCTATAAGACCGTCTCCTTCGTAGTCCAAATATTCTCTTGAGTGAATGATCAATGAGTTAATCCTTCACATCCCAAAACATAAATACTAAAATAAGCTAACATGTTCTCGATAGGAAAATTTTGCCTCCCAGGTTTAGTTTAGTTTCTAATCATACTACCAATAACTTCTCGAAGAATGTTAACATTCTTATTTCTACGCTATTACCCTTGTGGACAAGTTTTTGCCAGTAAAAAATGACAATAATCACAACACAACCTCGAGTATAATAGTGCTAGTTACAAAGGCATAAAATGGAATAGAAGACCCTTTCTTCGACTTGAGTCACAACATGCCTAAAGCATGTCTTCGATTCTATGGAAGTGAGGAAGGTGACTAGAAACTACTAATGTAAGACAAGGCGGACAATAAACAGAGCACTTCAAGATAAAAAATCGATGCATCTAGCTCTCTTAACTTGGTATCAGAGCATGCATATATTCTCTCTTGAATCCTATTATCCATCATTCGCAAGGGGAACTTGCTCCAACGCGTCACGGCTAGTGGTCAATCAATAATGATATATAAGAACTTTCTCATAATTTTATTAGTAGCAAAATAGTACACATTATATTAGGGTGTCTCAAGTAATTCCAGAATATAACAAAATAATGCCATAGCACTTCATGTCCATTAATCATATGACCACTGTATATAATAAGATTGAATGCTTCTGATAGTACTAAACAATCTTCAAGTCTTCTACAGTGAAGTGAACATCAGAGTGCACAAGGCTGGTAACTTCTAATGGTTTCACGAGTTAATGAAAATTACCAATATATCTTCTTGAAACACCCATAAGCGCAAACCACCATTAAGTCTTAACCTTCTTATCAAACAAACTATAACGAGGCGGTGACATGGACCTGACATTATTTTGGTGTGTGTCAAACATGACGTGAGACAAACAATCGATGTACCAACAGTGTGACCGGACCGGTCGATCACCCGGTTGACCGTGAACCGGTAACTTTTCTGGACCGGGCCAGTGTTGACCCACTTTTTTTTTTCCCTTTCAAAAACCGGTTGTATCTGACCCACCTTTTTTTCTTCTCAAAAACCGGTTGGTGTCCAGAAGGGAATGAAACTGGGCCACCTAGGTTAACCCAATGGTCGAACCACTGTTTGAACCAACTGGTTGAACCGGTTTGACCCGACCCAGTGCCTTGTCTGGGTCGATCTCCGTCCGGTTTTTAAAACACTGCCAATAACCGAGCATCCATGCTTCCTACGCCACAACATTAGGCCAAGGTTTTCATTTCGATCTAACCATTGACATACTTCCTCCATCCATGATCCACCCGGGTTCCAAACACCATTGAATCTATGGTTCTTATTCTAAAACTCCTCTCCATCATACCTCTCTCTTCTTCACAACTTTGACAATTCACATCGCAGATCAACCTATGCTGCAAGGGCAGCTCTCCATTGGTTCTGCTTCCACTATAAAGTTTTGGAGTGTACGTGTCATGTCCGGATTCGTGTCCTACATGAAGTGACACGAGCAAGACACCGATTTTCGGAGTGTCGGCGATTCCTAGTGCAGAACTATCAGTGTGATATGTGATTATGAACGGATCTAAACCTAAAGATACCACCCCTAGTACCAGTACATAGCGTAATTAATTGATTTTATGCAAAATTTAGCTAAAGAAAACCCTAAATGAAACTTAAAATTAAAAGATCAATCACAGTAATTTCATCACTTTCAAATTGCAATCATTTGAATTAAGAATTAGAGGGAGGATGGAGAAAGGTCGTGGAGAGACAGGAGGACCTGTCACGGATCTGGAGCTGGTCGATCATGGAGGACATCCGGAGCTTGTCCTCCTCCGGGAGTGAGTCCAGATCACCGAGCATGCTCTTGTCCATCTCAAGCTCCTTTCTCCTTCCGCCAATTGCTGCTCCTTTTCCTAGGGTTTTGGGAGAGAAGGTGGGAGTCTTGGAAACCCTAATTTCTGGAAGCCCAGTATGTATACGGTTGGGGACGGATAATTTGGACCGACGGATCGGATATAAGAAATCACAAGAAACTTGTGTATATAGTATAGATAGAAATAAGGGCGCGGCTATCCGCATCCCATGCATTAATGCTGAAAAATAGATTAATGTTAAAAGACCCATATACCCACATGACCTTCCTAGCACACCCCACCAGCCTCCCCATTGTTCGACAAAAACAGGTCGAACAGGTGATCTTCCGTTCGACCCACTTTGGTCGAACGTGCATAACAATGTTCGACTGTCGTGGGTCGAACACCAGTCTGTGCGCTCGACAGACCAGGCTCGAACAGAACTGTGAATACACCCAAAAAAATTTCGAAATTTATTTCGTTCTAACAATCCGAAAGCTCATCGGCATGAGTTTTGATGTGTGGTGTGTTAGGGGTGAGTATTCGGTTTATTCGGTTCCAACCGAACCGAATAACCGAAAACTGAATTGGACCGAAACCGAATAAGCAAAACCGAAACCGAACCGAATTTGTCAACAACCGAACCAAACCGAACCGAATTAAATCGGTTCGGTTTTCGGTTTATTCGATTTTTGGGTTTATTTGTGTTTTTTTGTTAATATATATATATATATATATATATATATATATATATATATATATAAACTAAATTTTCTTATTCGGTTTTTGGTTTTGGACCGAAACCGAAACCCAAAAGCGAAACCGAATAAGAAAATTTAGTATTTTCAAAACCGAAACCGAACCGTTTTTTTTAAAACCGAACCGAATCTCTTATTCGGTTCGGTTCGGTTCGATTTTCGGTCCAAAACCGAATAATGCTCACCCCTATGGTGTGTGCTTATGAATGATGATAGGTTTTAGGTTAGAATAAAAAAAAATATTTTGGTCATTTGGTGGGGTGTTGTAAGCCCCCTGGATTTTAGAGATTATTTTAAATTTTATTTCCAATAGATATTTTAATTATAATTATTTTGATCATTAAATATACTTTTTCGTGACTTTGATTTTTGGAGCGCAAGAGATGTCATTCTCTCGAAACGCCCTTCATGAGTTTTGATCTTGACAAGTTTATCTTCATGTTGATATATTATGTCCCACTCAAACTTGTTCCCTTGTGCCCTATTTGCATCGCAGAACTTTCGGGTCAATTTAGGCCATTTGATTTTTTTAGTTATTATTAAATTTCCACTTTTATTCTTGATTATCATATATACGTTACCGTGACTTTCAATTTAGGAGCACAAGACTAGTCATTTTCTCCAAACCAACTTGTCATACATGATCTACTCGAGACACTCTTCACGCATGACATTCGTGTCCCACTCAGACACACAATCTTGTGCTTCATTTTTATTGCACAACTTTTCGGACATTTGACCCAATCTCGATTTACCCCACGGAGTCACATTTACTTCAAACTTGAATTGGGGACACCATTTCGACCCAAACTTGTCGACCCAAGATATGGACACGACCCATTTTAAGCCAACTACACACATGCCACTTGTGTCCCATTCATTTGATCTCCCGTATGCTCCTATTTTATCAATGATTATAAATAATTTAAATTTGTATTATGGCTAAATTCTAGCCCAAACTCAACCAAACTTGATCCAACACCCAACCCAATTTTATGTGACCCCTATCATGACTACCCATATACCCCACTATTATATCACTCCTTCTCCCTACACAAAAATATCTCTCTTCCTCTCTCTACTTTACATAATATCTTATTTTCACTCTCTTTCTAAATATATATAAAAATCTCTCTCTCTCTTCACCCATCACTATCACCCTCACCCCTCTCCCCTACATTCAGCCGAATACACCCCCCATGCCAGCTGAGTACATCTCTCTCTCTCTTAACTTCTCTCTCTTTCTCTTTCTAAAAATCTTTCTTTCTCTCTTTATATATATATATATATATATATATATATATATATATATATATACACACACACACACATATATCACACACACACACACACACACTCTCTCTCTCTTTCTCTCCATACTCACACATACACTCCCTCCATCACACCAGCACACACAACCCTCCCCTCCACAGCCGAACACCATATACCTTCCTCTCTATCTACTTTCTAAATATCTCTCTCTCTCTCCCCCTCTCTTTGTCTAATATTTACACATTATATATATATATATATATATATATATATATATATATATATATATATATATATCCTCCTTAACACACCTCACATCACCTACACCCCCTCTTTCTGCCGACAGCAACAGCAGCCCATGCCCCCCGTCCTTTGCTTCTTCTTCTTTTTCATTGCATTCTTCTTCTTCATTGCATTCTTCTTCTTCTTCTTCTTCTTCTTCTTCTTCTTCTTCTTCTTCTTCATATTCCTCTTATCACCATCCCTACCACCACTACCACGAACACCACCATCACCTTCTCCTCCCTTCGTGGTGGCGACCAGCCCAGGCTCGTGCAGCAGCAGTAGTAGCTGCCATAACAGCAGCAGCAAGAGCAGTGGTAGCTGCGAGAGCAGCAGCCAGTAGCGGCTGTAGCGGCGCCGGCGGTCACCGCACGGCCGTCGTGGCCCCCCTCGGCCGGGCGCACCTCCGACGAACCCCCCCATGGCGCACACTGTAGTGCCCCATCCCGTTCAGTCAATCGGAGGAATCAAAATGCCGACGGCGTTCGGACTTAGCCTCGTAACGGCTTGCTCGAAGACTCGCTCAGGTGGGATAGTTTCGATGAACTTGCCTCATCTTAGCCTTCACATAATAACTCGTATGTTTTCAACTTGCACAAGTTAGGCTTGATAATAAAAAAGATGCATCCACATAGCTAAGCAAATAATCCCGACGGATCGGAATGTGTTAGAACATGGAAAACGGTCCCACGGTCTGCTTAGAAGTCTGCTCAGCGTGCTTTCAAAATGACACTCGGTCCTTCGTCCCGTGGCTTGGAAGAAGGAAGTTGGCCTAAGTTGCTAAGTTGCCACAACGCTCGAATTAGCCTAAGTCATAGGCGTCGCCCGCGTGAATGCTTGATAAAGCATGCACGGTCCCGTCGTCCAAGGCTTGGCATAGCCTTCGTCCGTCCCGTGGTTTAAGTCGTGTTGCACGACTTATGGCTTAAGTCTAGGCACCTAAAGAACTTGGTTGTTCAATTCAAACGCGTGCATGACACGTTCTTCCGATGCGAAGCTTGGCGTAGCCTTTGCTCGTCGAGTCGTTGCCCGAATAAGTTAGACAAGAGTTTTGCTGGGCTATCAAAGTCATAGCAAGCACTATCCCATGTTGGCTGCGGTTGTCAAGTCACATAGTCCCACGAGAACAAGGGTCGTCATATAAGTATGTGACTGGAGCGATAGCGTCGCCTAGAGAACAAGGTCTGTCTAAGGCACGAGCCACGGTTGGTTTAATAAAAAGCATGCCACGAACAAAGAAAGTCCACGCGACTGGTTGTCGTCGAGATCGGTCCCGCTACTTGGGAGTCTCGATAAGTCTCATTCACGAGATTGATCCCGCTACTTGGGAGTCTCGCTAAGTCTCGATAAGGAAGCATATGAGATCGGTCCCGCTACTTGGGAGTCTCGATAAGTCTCGTTCACGAGATCGGTTCCGCTACTTGGGAGTCTCGATGAGTCTCATTCACGAGATCGGTCCCGCTACTTGGGAGTCTCGATAAGTCTCGTTCACGAGATCGGTCCCCTACTTGGGAGTCTCGATAAGTCTCATTCATGATATCGGTCCCGCTACATGGGAGCCTCGCTAAGTCTCGATAAGGAATCACACGAGATCGGTCCCGCTACTTGGAAGTCTCGATAGAAAGATGGAAAGCATGATCATGATTAAGGAAGGACTTGATAGATCGAGTTGAGTCTTGCATGGTCATTGGACAACTTGCGCGTAAGGGCAAAATTCCTCGAGCGATCCCGGGGCGCCGGGTTCGTGTCGGCCTAGGAGGAATTACAGATATTGTACGGCCTTCATCGACGGTACGACTTGTTGAAGTGAACCGTTACAATATAGGCTGCGGGTCATTTGGTGGGAGCTCGTACCTCGCCACACGAATGGTCACCGTATGCAAAATATCCAGGATAGCTTGTGTCACGACCCGCACCCTAGAGTAAGGGCACGAGACGTGGGAACGTCCAGCCTACGTCGCAGAATCGACGATAGAACGCTGTATATAGGGTCTGTAAATACTACGACTAAAACAGATAAATGTACCTGTACAGTATATACACTCCGAATGGAGGTGACATAGCAATACAGTCTCAATCACAAATATAAAACTAAGGTAGATAGCATGGAAAAGAAATATGATAGATAAAACAGTAAATGAGTCCAAGATCCACAAGTCATAGCTATACACAAACATCCAGAGTCTCAAAAATATATATAATAGATACTACAAACTGAAATATACTAGCTGGCTCGCAGGCCAGGCAAACCTAACTAAACTATGCTACTCAGGGTGAGCAAAGTCTAGTGGCTCTATCAACAAGCCACGGTCTAAGTCTACTCCGTCAGACTCAACCCCATAGTAGGTCGGGCAATCAGTCTCAGAGTCATCTGTAATATATCAACGGTATCCTGTCAGGAAAATGAGCAAGTACAAACACCAACAGCAGTTCCATATGAGTTAAGAAATACTATAAGAGACAGTATAATGAAATACAAGACAAAGATATAGGCGACTTGGGAACCATTTGAAAGCCGAGTTACAACCCTTGAACCAAACAAGGACCGGAGTTGTAACTCTTCTTTCAAATAGAACTTAGTCTCAAATCATGGTACAGTATGATGGCAGGTAGAGCATGTGAGTAATGGAAACATAGCATGGTGAGAAGTACAGAAAGTAAAGCTGAACTGGAATATAAGATATGACAATAAATGTAAAAGGTGATTTGAACTATTAGAGCGATATGTGATCGGCTAGGGAGTCAATAGAGAGTTATCCACTTGGCCCGGCAATCCGCGGTGTCCTCAACGGAGAGTCATGCCGTCCAACCTGGATAACTGGCAATGGGGTATCTGCTACACCCTACGTGACGTGAGGGTGGTGCTAGCAAAATAGTTACAGGAAGTCTTTGATCACATAACCCTTAATAATTCCCCCATCCCCGAATAGTATCACGGATCCGGACATGGCACGTCATGACACAGGGTTCGAGAGCAGAAGGCCAGCCCACTCCAAAATCAATATCTATATAAGTACAGAAAACATAGAAATATCACATACCCATATACCAAGAAAGTCCAGGAATAACATCTTATGACAGGATCCGACGTATACTAGTCCGTGAACCGTCGTGTCGGGAATCATGTAAAACACTACAACTGAATCGGATATAGTAGATATCAAGACAATAAAAACTATCAATGAATGTACTCGCCTGTGGTCCTGAGCTGATAAGGTGAACAGACGCTCAGAGTGATCACAGACCTAAAATAAGATACTATGAGTCAAACAGGGTTTATACTGAAAAGGAAACTAATTTAAGTCATAAATGCAAGTCTAAGTCAAAACTAGGTCAATCTAGGTCAGACTGAATCATACTAGGTCATACTGGTTCATACTAGGTCATACTAGGTCACTGGAAGTCAATCCAAGTCAAACTAGGTCAAACGAGGTCAAAGGTTGACTTACAGTTGACTTTTGGTCAACTGGTCAACCCTGGTCAACTCTGATCAACTCTGGGTCAACCCTAGGTCAAACTAGTCTAATGTTGACCAACTGTTGACTTTCAGTCAACTGGTCAACTCTGGTTTGGTTTCGGTCAAATCTAGTCGCTTAAAGACTAAGTTTGACTCTCGGTTGACTTTTGTAGACTTTTGGTCAAAATGGTCAACCGACGTCAAAACTAATCTATGACAACTATATTTGATCATTACCAACCAAGGGAATCAAGTTCTAACCCTATCTTAGACTCTAGACTCAAATACCCTATTTCTAGGTAAAACCTATATTTCCCTTACCATTACCTTACCATTACCTTACCATGTATCATATACCACTCCTCACCTTATTCTAGCACTCACCCACACAACTCACTCACATAGGCTTTCCTATAGGTTTTCTATTAGTTTACACATAGGCTAACCTATAGGTTACTAGCTACACTCATTTAGTCTCACACACACACACACAAACTCATAAATACACACTCACACATAGGCTCATATTGTGGACTGATTTTAGGGGAAATGAGGACTGATATTGGTGGTATATGGGGCTGTGGTTTGGGACTTCCTAATGGCTCATACTCACACACATACTTAGGCTTATAGGGCTGTCCATTGGACTGGAATGTAGGGGCAAGTTTGGGGCTGTCAAAGGGCCAATACATAGGCTAAGTATAGGACTTAAATGTGTGTCCTGTGGGGACTGGTTTAGACTGATTTAGTGGGGCTGCTAAGGGGGTTTAAGGAGGGTATACATGGGACTGAAATATGAAGCAAGGGGCAGCACATGGCTGTGGTTTAGGACAGGTTCTTGACAGCCAACATAGGGACTGAAATGTGATGTATTGGGACAGCAATGTAGGTGCTGTTAGGACTTGTATTGGGCTGAAATTTAGGGGCAACCAAGGACTGTAATGTGGTCAAATAGGACAGCCATTTGATGGCCAAATTGGACTGATTACAGGGCTGTTTGAGGGTGGTGAATAGGCTAATATATACTGCTGTCCTGCTGCTGTTAGCAACAGGATTTGGTTGTTTCCTCCCCTCCAAACACTCTCACACCAATCCCCAAACACCACAACTACACACTCTCTAAACTAACACAAACACACACTAACTCTCCCATGCTTGGCCGAACCCTCTATGTACCCACAACCAACACAAAATTCCACATACACATACCATAGTATATATATACATGTAATTCCAGAGAATTAACTCATTTCCCTTAAACCTGAGATTGAGACTATGTCATGTAATTCCAAATTGAACCCTCTATGTCCTGCTGCTGTTAGCAACAGGATCTTGTGAGTATTGTTGAACTGTTAGAATTAATATTGGATATCTGAGTTGTGTGTAAGGCAGAGAATTAACTCATTTCCCTTAAACCTGAGATTGAGACTATGTCATGTAATTCCAGATTTTAAATGTATGTGTAGTTCACTGTTTTCCTAACCTGTCAACTGTTTCGATTTCCTAATTCTGTATACTGTTTTACAGTGACACAAGAACACTTTAGTCTTCACTGTTTTCCAGTTTTCTTCATGTCTATGCATTTACTAATTTTTCCCTACCTTCCTTAACATATGAACACACAGGTATCTTATTCACTGTCATTTCCAGTTCACCATTTTTTGATTAGTTCCTAAAACTGAGAATTTGGGGGTTTGAATGTTATTAAACCATTAGCTAGGACTGATTTCCTATTTTTCCAGTTTCATTAGTGTTGTTTCACTTGTTTAACTGTCATGTCCTATTTCCTATTTTTCCTGTTAGCACACATTCTATTGACACAAACACATTCTATTGACACTTTCATGTCTCACCCACTCTTGACACCTCACACACACACACACACATGTACACCACACACTCATATGTTTCACACACACACAAACACATTCTTTTCCTATTCATTATGCTTATGAGTATGTGAGATTCTATTTTTAGGTATCCTATATAGGTGTGATATACTATAGGTACCTATGTGCTAATGTGTGTTACCATATCATATATGGATATATAAAATGTATGAATGGTATGTATATAGTAGCCTATAGGCTATGAATATTCTAAGTTAGATTATAATATATCCTTCTGTGTATTATTTTAGATATAAGTTTTGTCATATAGTCATGTGTTATGGTGTGGTTCATAGGCATGATAGCCTATAGCCTATAGCCTATAGAAGTGTCTGTGTGTCAGTGTAGAGCCTAGATTAGACTTGTTTAGTTTTGTTAGACCTAGAATAGACTAGTTAGACTAGTATAGACTAGTTTGACTTAGGTTTGACTTGGTTGACCTAGTTTGACTTCTAGGGTTGACCAGAGTTGACCAAAAGTTGACTTTGGTCTAGATTGACCTAGAATCATATAGAATGCATAGTAGGACTTTATTATATCATTTTAGACTTGTTGTGACTTGTGTTGCTCTAACTAGCAGTCAGGTATCTCATCTCGGACAGTACATTTACTTCAGATATTCAGATACGAGGCAAGTACATTCTCTGATCATTTCATATCCTGCTTAGAATTATTTCCTGCAATAAATTACTTTACTGATACTGTCACGTTGGTCACACGGATTAGTACTATACGGATCCCTTCTTGAGATGTTATCCCTTTAGGGAGCGTCGGGTACTCTATGTTCTGTGCGTTTCACTTACATAGCGTATCATATGCTTTTTTGGTTCTTTGATCACTTGTGACATATACTCATATGATCACAGAGTCTTCTTTGAATTCTTATCCAATTTATTGGGTCTATCAGAATTCCCATTTTTGGAACTACTATGTACCACCCTTCGGGGGCTTACCACCCTTCGGGGGCTTACCACCATTCGGGGGCTTACCACCCTTTGGGGGCTTACCACCCTTCGAGGGCTTACCACCCTTTGGGGGCTTACCACCCTTTGGATCCTTGTGTATTAGTTGGGGGTACGGGGGAGTATAAATAGCCATGTGAACAAATTCCAAAGTAGAATAGCCATGTACGCCTCTTTAGTATAGCCATGTACAATCAAGCCGTTCACATGTCGACTTTGTACTCTAAATCACTAGTCACTGTTAGCTCTCTACTTATAGTAGATATTTCTATTACAGTTCTCTCTCTCTATTTATATACTGCATTTCTTTCAGTATCTATATCTTACTTTACTGCATGATTATATTTTCTAACCTGCTATGAACTGTTGAGATGTACCTGTGCTCGCTCCCGTCCTGACTGGACCTGTTAAAATTTTTATAGAGGATGATGAGGAACCATGCACCCCTTACTTGGAGCTTGCCTAGATGACACTCGCGACCTGGACCCCTGGGGAGGTTCAGGCAGCTGCTCAGGATGATACCTTGTATAGTGTAGATAGCTTAGACTATTCCTTTTCATATTTAGCTGTTGTCTTTGTTCAGAGTTGTATATTGTAGAGATGTTGAGACTTGTATTTCATTTCTGTTGTACCTCAGTTGAGGATTCCTTTATCTATTTCATCGTGCCATATTCTATCTATAGATTGTGATTGAGTTTTACCTCTGTGTTGGCCTCTTTATGGAGAGTATACATATGATGTTAGTTATAGTTCATGACCTAGAACAGCGTTCTACCACCGATACTGCGACGTAGGCTGGGCGTTGTTACGTTCTCGTACCCTTACAGTGGGTGCGGGTCGTGACATCTCCGTCCGTATAGAGCCTCGAATGGCGACATCTCTATACTGGCCTGATAGCTGTTGTTGTAAGCAAACTCTACCAGGTAAAGATGATCCTCCCAAGAACCCCCGAGATCTAGCACACACGTGCGAAGCATATCCTCCAAGGTCTGGATAGTCCTCTCCGACTGCCCGTCTGTCTGGGGGTGATAAGCGGTACTAAACTTGAGCGAGGTGCCCAAGCTAGCCTGCAAACTCCTCCAGAAGTGGGAAGTGAAACGGCTATCCCGATCTGAAACTATGCTCACAGGAATCCCATGCAATCGTACGATCTGACGAACATACAGCTTTGCCAACCTCTCCGTAGACAATCCGACATTGAAAGGCAAAAAGTGGGTCGATTTGGTCAATCTATCAACTATGACCCAAATCGCGTCTTTCCCTCCTGGAGATCGTGGAAGTCCGGACACAAAGTCCTTGGTGATGTGCTCCCACTTCCACTTAGGAATGGATAGTGGCTGTAGCAACCCACCAGGCCTCTGTCTCTCGGCCTTCACCTGCTGACAAACCAAGCAGCGAGATATAAACTGAGCTACCTCGCGCTTCATACCGTACCACTAAACGTGCTCCCTCAGATCTCTGTACATCTTGTTGGCACCAGGATGCATAGAGTACTGAGAGCGATGTACCTCCTGAAGAACCTCCTCCCGAAGCTTCCCACTCGAAACGCACAGTCTAGTACCGTGCCGCAGTGACCCATCTTCGGCAATAGAGAAATCGTCGAGCAACCCTGCCCGCACCTGCTCCCTGATGCTCCTCAGGGCAACATCATCATACTGTGCTGATCTGACTCTGTCCATCAACTCAGACTGAATCTGTAAACCCCACATCTGTACCTCCATGTCCGAAATAATCACCTCGATTTCCAAACTATCCAGGTCAGCCAAAAGATGACGGTCTGCTGTCAGGTACATAGCTACTGGATACCTGCTCAAGGCATCTGCAACTACGTTGGCCTTTCCTGGATCGTACTACAATACAATATCGAAATCCTTTATCAGCTCGAACCAACGTCTCTGCCGCATGTTCAGCTCCTTCTGAGTGAACACGTACTTCAAGCTCTTATGAACAGTAAAGATCTCAACCCGCTCTCCGTACAGATAGTGCTTCCACAACTTCAGGGCAAAGATAACAGCGGCTAGCTCTAGATCGTGAGTCGGGTAGTTCTTCTCATGAGGACGTAACTGCCTAGATGCATAGGCAATCACCTTTCCGTGCTGCTGAAGTACACAACCCAGACCCCGGCCAGAAGCGTCGCTATAAATCGAGAAACCACCAGTCCCAGACGGTAATGTCAAGATTGGAGATGATGTCAACCTCTTCTTCAGCTTATCGAAGGCGGCCTGACACTCCTCAGTCCAGACGAACTCTACGTCCTTCCTGGTGAGTCTAGTCATCGGCTCCGCGATCCGTGAAAAATCCTGGACAAACTTTCGATAGTAGTCCGCCAATCCCAGAAAGCTCCAAATCTCGGCAACTGTACTGGGCGTAGACCAAGACTCTACCGCAATAATCTTCTTCTGGTCTACTGAGATCCCGTGCTCGGTCACAACATGACCCAAGAACTCGACCTGGTCCAGGAAGGACTCATACTTCGACAGCTTTCCATACAACTGCTCCTTTCTCAGAGTCTTGAGCACAATCCTTAGATGCTCCTCGTGCTCCTCTGGCGTCTTTGAGTAGACCAGGATGTCGTCTATGAAGACCACCACGAACTTGTCAAGGTACTGATGGAATACCTTGTTCATCAAGTTCATAAACACAGCTGGGGCGTTGGTCAACCCAAATGGCATCACAGTGAACTCGTACTGGCCGTACCGAGTCCGAAAAGTTGTCTTTGGAACGTCTTCCTTCTTCACCTTCAGCTGATGATAGTCGGACCTCAGATCTATCTTTGAAAACACCTTGGCATCGTTCAACTGATCGAACAAGTCATCAATCCTCGACAATGGGTACTTGTTCTTGATAGTAAGGTTGTTGAGCGCCCTGTAATCGATACACATACGTATCGTACCATCCTTCTTCGGTACAAACAGGACTGGCGCTCCCCAAGGCAATGAACTGGATCTAATGAATCCCTTGTCCTGCAGCTCGTCGACCTGCTTCCTCAGCTCTGCCAACTCACTGTTGTTGACCCTATAGACGTGCTGTGAGATAGGCTCGACACCCGGCACTAAGTCTATAGAGAACTCAACATCTCTATCCGGCGACATCCCAGGCAACTCCTCGGAAAAAACATCCATGAAGTCAGCTATCAATAGATGCGGCAATGCCTGCCCCGCCAGTAAAGCTCCGCAGAATCCATCTTCCGGCTCAGCTGCTCCTCTAGCAAACATAATATCTGGCTCTTTCGACAGCCTAAACAGAATCCTACCTCCTCTACAGTCTATAGTAGCATGGTGCATGCTCAACCAATCCATTCTGAGTACCATATCGTACCTCGGAAGGGGCATTACGAGCAAGCACGCACCCAAATCTCGGCCTCCTACAGTAACTCTCCGTCCCTTGCAGATATTGTTGACCAGGATGATGCCTCCCCCGGTCAATATCTTGCAAGTCCTACCCAAAGATTCAGTAATAATGTTGTGTCTCAGAGCAAAGAAAACAGACACAAAACTATGAGTGGCACCGGAATCAAACAAGGTAAATACAGGGAATGAATCGAGAAGAACGTGACCTGCCACTACATCGCCTACTGGCTCTGCCTCTTCCTCTGCTGTCAGGGTGAACACTCTGCCCGTAGGGGCTCCCCTCTGGTGCTGCAGAAAGCGCTGCTGCTGAGTCTGAAGTGGAGGACCTCTCTACTGAACTGCTGGTCCTCTGGTCGGCTGCGCTCTGTCCTGGACTCCTCGGGCTCCCCGAATACGACAGTCCTTCAGCTGGTGATCGGGCACCCCACAGTATAAGAAGACGCCCAACCTCTTCATGCAAACCTCTCTAGTGTGCCCTGGCTTCCCGCAGAAGTTATACTGTGTAGCCGACCTCTGACCCTGACCCTGGTGCTGCTGGGCACGCGCCGGTGCCTGCTGGAACTGCAACTGAGGCTGCTGCTGCTGGAACTGTCTCTGCTGGAGTGGGCGCTTCGCTGGCCCTGCACTCGAGCTAGCTCTGAGAACGTCACTGCCCCTCTTCGGCTTGAGGCCGAAGTCCTCCTCTGCAATCTGCGCCTCCATCAAGATCTGCTCGAAGGTCGCGTCACGTCTCCCAGAGGTACGAGTACACACTGTATGTATAAGGCCCCTCCGAAACTTCCGGGCCTTGCACCCCTCATCCTGGACCAAACTAGGTGCCAACCTGCTCAGACGGAAGAACTCCGCTGCATACTCGTCTACCGACGAGTTACCCTGCACCAAACTGGCAAACTGCCCCTCCAAAGCTGTCAAGGCTACATCCGGGTAGAACTTCTCCTTAAAGAGCTTCCTGAAGTCCTCCTAAGTTAAACCCCTCACTGACGTACGCGGATCCGTGCAGTACCAAGTCAGCGCTATGTCGAAAAACTGGCTCGCTGTAGAAGTCACCCACCGACCTCTCGGGACCTCTGCCAACTCCAGACTCCGCTGGACATCCTCTAGCCAGTCGTCCGCGTATAGGATACCTTCGGTACCCTTGAACTCTCGCGGGTTCATCTTCCTGAAATTAAGGTACGTACCGGGCCTCCCCTGACCCTGCTGCTGTACTGGTGCTCCCTAAACTGTAGCCGGTGCACCTCTCTCTACTGCTGCCATCGCTAGCTGATGCGAGTTCTCCATTATCCGCCGTAACAACTCCGCCTGTGTGCTCTGAGTCTGTAACATCTGCTGCAGAAGGGCCATCATCCCCTGGGTATCTGTCGGTAACTGAGGCGGCGATAGAAGAATATCAGGAATGACCATGGACGGTCCTGCTGCTGGAGGTGGAAGACCTCCTGGAACCGTCGCTGCTGTTGCTCCCGCCTGAGGGGCAGGAACTGAGGTGGCAGCTCCCTCAGCTGTAGCTCCCGCAGTCGGAGGTGGAAGACTTCCTGGAACTGCCACTGCTACTCCTTCCTGAAGGGTAGGAACTGGGGCTGCTGCCCTTTCGACTGCTACTCCCGCAGTCGGAGCTGGAAGTCCTGCCGGATCGGGCCTCTCCGGAACAACACTAGATCCGGTTGCCTGAGAGTGAGTGATCGTCATCCTGAGGATAGATTGAAACAAGGAATCAATATGGCACATGATAGGAATATCAAAGAAGGACAATTAAATTCAATGCAAAAGAATTTGTCATGGTAATCAAAAGATCAGAAATTTTCTAAAATATGATTGAGTAACTCCTATCATACCCTAGATCCTACGTCCTAATTGCAGGCTCGTAATTAGTACTCTAAGTCGAGCATCATTACGAGATCGTACTAGTTGCGACACTGACCTGCATGAGCCACCACAAAAATGTGTCACGACCCGCACCCTAGAGTAAGGGCCTGAGACGTGGGTATATCCAGCCTACGCCGCAGAATCGACGGTAGAACGCTGTATATAGGGTCTGTAAATACTACGACTAAAACAGATAAATGTACCTGTACAGTATATACACTCCGAATGGAGGTGACATAGCAATACAGTCTCAATCACAAATATAAAACTAAGATAGATAGCATGGAAAGGAAATATAATAGATAAAACAGTAAATGAGTCCAAGATCCACAAGTCAGAGTTATACACAAACATTCAGAGTCTCAGAAAATATATGTAATAGATACTACAAACTGAAATGTACTAGCTAGTTCGCAGCCCAGGCAAACCTAACTAAACTATGCTACTCAGGGTGAGCAAAGTCTAGTGGCTCTATCAACAAGCCACGGTCTAAGTCTACTCCGTCAGACTCAACCCCATAGTAGGTCGGGCAATCAGTCTCAGAGTCATCTGTAATATATCAACGGTATCCTGTCAGAAAAATGAGCAAGTACAAACACCAACAGAAGTTCCATATGAATTGAGAAATACTATAAGAGACAGTATAATGAAATACAAGACAAAGATATAGGCGACTTGGGAACCATTTGAAAGCCGAGTTACAACCCTTGAACCAAACAAGGACCGGAGTTGTAACTCTTCTTTCAAACAGAACTTAGTCTCAAATCATGGTACAGTATGATGGCAGGTAGAGCATGTGAGTAATGGAAATATAGCATGGTAAGAAGTACAGAAAGTAAAGCTGAACTGGAATATAAGATATGACAATAAATGTAAAAGGTGATTTGAACTATTAGAACGATATGTGATCGGCTAGGGAGTCAAGAGAGAGTTATCCACTTGGCCCGGCAATCTGCGGTGTCCTCAACGTAGAGTCATGCCGTCCAACCTGGATAACTGGCAATGGGGTATCTGCTACACCCTACTTGAGGTGAGGGTGGCGCTAGCAAAATAGTTACAGGAAGGCTTTGATCACATAACCCCTAATAATTCCCCCATTCTCGAATAGTATCACGGATCCGGACATGGCACGTCATGACACAGGGTTCGAGAGCAAGGGGCCAGCCCACTCCCAAATCAATGTCTATATAAGTACAGGAAACACAGAAATATCACATACCCATATACCAAGAAAGTCCAGGAATAACATCTCATGACAGGATCCGACGTATACTAGTCCGTGAACCGTTGTGTCGGGAATCATGTAAAATAGTACAACTGAATCGGATATAGTAGATATCAAGACAATGAAAACTATCAGTGAATGTACTCGCCTGTGGTCCTGAGCTGATAAGGTGAACAGACGCTCAGAGTGATCACAGACCTAAAATAAGATACTATGAGTCAAATAGGGTTTATACTAAAAAGGAAACTAATTTAAGTCATGAATGCAAGTCTAAGTCAAAACTAGGTCAATCTAAGTCAGACTGAGTCATACTAGGTCATACTGGTTCATACTAGGTCACTGGAAGTCAATCCAAGTCAAACTAGGTCAAACGGGGTCAAAGGTTGACTTACAATTGACTTTTGGTCAACTGGTCAACCCTGGTCAACTCTGGGTCAACCCTAGGTCAAACTAGTCTAATATTGACCAACTGTTGACTTTCAGTCAACTGGTCAACTCTGGTTTGGTTTCGATCAAATCTAGTCGCTTAAAGACTAAGTTTGACTCTCGGTTGACTTTTGTTGACTTTTGGTCAAAATGGTCAACCGACGTCAAAACTAGTCTATGAGCACTATATTTGATCATTACCAACCAAGGAAATCAAGTTCTAACCCTATCTTAGACTCTAGACTCAAATACCCTATTTCTAGGTAAAACCTATATTTCCCTTACCATTACCTTACCATGTATCATATACCACTCCTCACCTTATTCTAGCACTCACCCACACAACTCACTCACATATATTACTCTCATAGGCTTTCCTATAGGTTTTCTATTAGTTTACACATAGGCTAACCTATAGGTTACTAGCTACACTCATTTAGTCTCACACACACACACACAAACTCATAAATACACACTCACACATAGGCTCATATTGTGGACTGATTTTAGGGGAAATGAGGACTGATATTGGTGGTATATGGGGCTATGGTTTGGGACTTCCTAATGGCTCATACTCACACACATACTTAGGCTTATAGGGCTGTCCATTGGACTGGAATGTAGGGGCAAGTTTGGGGCTGTCAAAGGGCCAATACATAGGCTAAGTATAGGACTTAAATGTGTGTCCTGTGGGGACTGGTTTAGACTGATTTAGTGGGGCTGCTAAGGGGGTTTAAGGAGGGTATACATGGGACTGAAATATGAAGCAAGGGGCAGCACATGGCTGTGGTTTAGGACAGGTTCTTGACAGCCAACATAGGGACTGAAATGTGATGTATTGGGACAGCAATGTAGGTGCTGTTAGGACTTGTATTGGGCTGAAATTTAGGGGCAACCAAGGACTGTAATGTGGTCAAATAGGACAGCCATTTGATGGCCAAATTGGACTGATTACAGGGCTGTTTGAGGGTGGTGAATAGGCTAATATATACTGCTGTCCTGCTGCTGTTAGCAACAGGATTTGGTTGTTTCCTCCCCTACAAACACTCTCACACCAATCCTCAAACACCACAACTACACACTCTCTAAACTAACACAAACACACACTAACTCTCCTATGCTTGGCCGAACCCTCTATGTACCCACAACCAACACAAAATTCCACATACACATACCATAGTATATATATACATATATATAAACCATAATATATATATATATATATATATATATATATATATATATATTATATATATATATATATATATATATATATATATATATATGTACATAGAGAATAATATATATATAAGCCATATATAGATATATAGATATTAGATAATATGATACAATATGATACTTAGGAAAACACATTTCTAAACACATGAAAATCTGGAATAAATATTAGAACAAAATCAAATCAATATAAAAATAAATCCACATGTGTCCAAATAGGGGTTTTTCCCATTAGGACACGATCCTACACATAGGACACCTCTATAAGTGTCCAAATGGACCCGAAATGGACACGAAACCATGGGGGTCATTCCTATGGGTCAAAACCATTCTAATGTATGAGAGAAATGAGAAGGAGAGGGGATTTATACCTCTCGGTGACTCGAATCGAAGAAAATGCCTCCCGATACGCCACCGACACGTAGGAATCCCAAACGGACACGGACAAGCTTTGAATCCTCTCAAACTTGGGTAGCTCCCTCCTTGGCTAGAATGGAGAAGGAAAGAAGAAGATTTGGTGGAGAAATGGAAGGATTTTGTGGAGAAATGATTAGGGATTGCTCTCTAACTAATTTGGGGAAGAACAAGAGAGAGAATGAAAGAGGGATAATGATGAATGTGGCTAAGCCTATCTACATGAAGTGGCCGGCCAATAAAGGTGGTTTTGTCCTATTGTGAAAAGTCAAGAAAGCCCCTACACTAATCTATTTGCTAATATATTGGAAAGGGATTAAGTCGGGGCTAGTTTGGTCATTCCTAAAACACTAATCCAAATAATCCTAACCAAAATAAATTAGTCTAGTCACTAACTAAAATAACTAACATGTGGGCCATGGCTAACTAGTGTGTGGGCCCACTAGAGTCAACACTACCCCGGGTCCCCAATACAAGTCGGAATGAGTTGAAATTCGAACCCGACTCAAATAACCCCAAAATAATACCATAAATAAATAAATAATTCCAAAATAATTTTAAAGTGAAAAATTACCAAAATACCTGGGGGTGACAGCTTGACATTGCTAGTGACCACTCATATAGATGTGTCGGCAAGAGCGGCTATCCGCGTGTATGCCTTTGGATTGCGTCGAGTACTAGCAGGTTACGAGTTGGGTTAACAAGTTACGCTTATAGCAAGCACTAACCTTGAATCGACACGGGTTAAGGTGTGCACGGTTGCATCACCATTCTGGAGCCTAAGAGTTAGCTATAGCAAGGACACGTGCTTTAGCACGAATGTGGCGTCGTCTCGAGTTAAGTCAGGAAGGGTCGTAAGGTAAGTTGGTTAAGTCTGGTTGATCCTTAGGAGGCACGACCTCGATCTCATGGCACGATAAAGTATACTGGCACGACCTGTACGAGTTATCCCCTTGACGTCGTTGGCACAAAAAAGGTCTAGAGGCACGTAGAACAAGTAAAAGTCTTGGCACGGCCGAGTTGCATAAGTTTCTACTCGACAAGGCACTACCTCGAATATATGGAAGTCACGAATAGAGTATCGCACGACCCTGTCGTTGCGTTACCAAGCATAGGCCAAGGCGTCGTTGTCTTAAAATTGATCCTAAGGCAAGACTAGAAAGACAATCGAAAGGGATTAAGTTGCACAAAGTAAATGAACGTATCAGTTTTGTATGGGTAGGCGAGGAGCTCACTCCACCAGTACAGTTGAGTACTGATACCCACATAGTTTTCCATGTGCAAGCACAGGTAGAAGCTCGTGGCAAGAAGCTCGTTTGGATGCGTCGAGGCACGGAGTTCCTTGGCGATTCGAAGCGTGCGGCCGCATAGAGTCAAGACTTATACGGAACATAATGTATGGACATTGCCATCCTCAGAATCTGCACTCGTCGCCTTAAAACATTGTATCGAGAGATGAAAGAGAGCAGAGTGACTTGTAAAATGAGAAAAAAGTGAGCTTGAGAGACTTGTAATCATGGCCTTGCGTCCCATTGTAATCTTATTGTTCAATATCAATAAAAAGCACTTTTAAATAACTTGTTTGTTGCTTCTGAATTTCTGTTGCATGTTTAATATTTCTGTTTGGGACTTCTATACGACGACCCCGTCGCAGCCACTGTAATCGGCCGTTATGAAACTGCCTTGTACGAGTGCAATCTAGGCTCGTGCGACATGTAACGCCCCAGTCCCAAAATATGTAGGACTAAGTATGTAGACATGCCAGCTGTATACATACGAAGTACATGGGCCTTGTATATATACATAAGCTGTAAAATACAGTAAACCACAACTAACTAATCTCATCCACAAAATAAGGGAATAAAAGATATCATATAATAAATTATTTTGGTACAATACGTTGGGTGGAGACACATCCACTACCAACTAAAATAAAAAGGAAGAAGTACATGATATATAAAGGGACTAGGTGGAAGTAGCAAGGAGGAACCCAGTCACGTCATCATCGAATAAATGGAGAAGACCACGATCCCGGCTAGGATACCTGCGGAAGACATGAACACACACCTGGGGAATAACCAGGTCCTCAGAGGGACGTAACAAGATACAGGAAGAACATGCTAATATGAACTGTCAGAATAATAAAATAATATATAAAAGACTATCCTAGACACAAATATGCAAAGGAGATTCTAACCGCCTAATGTGCAATTTAGAGGACAACTTTCATGCACATTGTCACTCCCCGTTCCCAGAATGTGTATTTTTATACGTATACCGCTTGCCCAAATTTATTTAGTATCTGTCATGCATTTATTTTGTATTTAATTCTTTTAATTTCATGCTAATTATTTTTCTGTATTTATTTTCTGCTTTTTCTTGGCTCTTGGTTCATTTCGGTTCATGGTAAACCAACTTGGTTTGGTTTGGTTCAACATAGAAAGGAATGGATGGCTTGGATTTGGTGGAGAGAATGAATGGTGGAGATCCACTTGACCTTGATATAAAACTTCTTATTTCATTCTCTCTCTTCATTCATTCCCATTTACTCCTCCACTAAACCCTAACCCACTTGTGAGAGGCAAGTACATCTTGTACATCATGGAGGATTTCATGCATCTCTATTTATTTTTAGTCCATTGTGTTTGTCTCTTCTTTCTCTACATGTTTAGGTCTTGTAGTTTTTGTTTTCCATGGTTAGTTTTGTGTAGATCTAAGTTTTTCTTCTTTTCAGTTTTCTTGGGTTTTGATCTATCAAACTTCATCATTTCTATGTTTTGATTGTTCTATGTTGTAGAGAATTCAATTCTACCCAATTTTGGCTTTTGAAAAGTTAGATTTTGACTTGATTTGAGAAAGTTATGGCCAAAATAATTTTGGTCAAACTTCTATGTTCATCTGTCCTGATTCTGGCAGGGACGATAAATAGTGTCGAACCGCATAAGCATTTCTGGCCGCATGACTATTTCTGGCCGCATGAATATTTTTGAGCCGTATAAGCATTTTTGAGCCGCATAAGAATTTCTGACCGCATGAGCATTTCTGGCCGCATGAGCATTTTTGAACCGCATAAGCATTTCTGGCCGCATGAACATTTTTGAGCCGCATGAGCATTTCTGTCCGCATAAGCATTTCTGGCCGCATGGGCATTTTTGAGCCGCATAAGCATTTCTGGCCGCATGACTATTTCTGGCCGCATGGGCATTTTCGAGCCGCATAAGCATTTCTGGCCGCATGACCATTTCTGGCCGCATGAACATTTTTGAGCCGCATAAGCACCGCATGAGGCTGATTTTGGCTGATTTTGATTGTTTGATGCTCTTTTTGACTGTTTTCTGGCCCAAATTTCTCCTAGCTTCCAACATGAAAGTTGTAGATCTTTTTCTTGGCTTCAAGAATATGTTACCAACTATTTTATGCAAGTTTCTCTTAGTCTTGATATAGAACTTTTGACTACCATGCCTTGTCACGAATTGACAATGATTGTTATCCTGACTTAATATTGATCATACGTTCCTATGTCTGGAACTAAGAGACTGGCTAGTCGTCTTATTGTACTGAATGGGACACGTTCATGTATGAACCATTAAGAATGACTGGCTGATCCCGATCATTGATAACGTAACCGTGCTGATCTCCAACTTATAATTATGTACATGAATTTGAGTAGGTGCTATGGCACCGATAATTAATTTCGTATTACAAAAGCAGCACGTGTATCCTACTGTCAAGGCATAATTATCCCGTGGATAGGTTTGATTGTTGTATTACGCTATGCAGGACCTACAACCTAACCGCACTGGCATCGTTGTAGAGTTACGCATATCGTACCTTGTACGAAAGTACTCATACGAAATACTCATGATCCACGGCATGAGATTTCAATTAACATAGGGCCAGCTAAGCTAAATAAAATAATTACTGCATGGAGAGAATGGATTTCCGAGTTCTTACATGACGGCCGTCCTTGGGACAAATAGTGTCCTGACACGCCGACTGGTTCCCACGGATACTGCATATCTACTACACGGGCAGGGAGTGGTATCCGGTTTACTTTTCCCGATCGACGAGCGTCCCGCTGGGACTCGTTTCCCCGCATGGCGCAACTGATTATTGGATCGACCAGCCTTGTTTGTCTATAGTAAGAACTGAGAAATTCCCTAATGCATGGTTCCAGGATAACTTGGAGCTCACTAGTAGTAAGCCGTAATAATTGCCTGGCCGCTTAAACTGATTTGATTGTGGGTTGTATCCTACTTTGCCAACTATTGAGGTAAGCTGAACGTCCTGACATGACGGGCCAACTTCTGTCCTTGTTTGGTTGGGGAGTTGGTTCGGAGTGTCAAGACGCTAGGCGTACCTTAGTAAGAGGCAAAGACCTATTTATCTTATTTATATCCTTAACTCTTATTACTGGTTTTAATTCTTCATGTCGTGCTTCCTTTGTGGTACTTGCTATTGGAGGTCTAACCTCTCTGGTTTTGTATGGCCAGATCTAGAGCCAGCTCCCGAGGACTCAACTTACTTCTACCCTCAAGATGGTCAATACTAGAAGGATGACCGCAGGAGGCCACGAGTGGGTTCCTTGACTCCCTACTCGTCTTGTTCTTTACTTTACTTTTACCGTTTGGCACCGACCTGTTAGTCGAACTGTCTAGCACTTGCTTTTACATAATTGTACTAAATTCAGACTGCAGCTGATTGCGATTGTGTATACCTTATCATATCATTTGGCTATGTTTTGTAAAGCCAGATCTCAAGAACATTTTGACCGAGCGTTTGGGACGCCTTATTGCTTTATCATATATGCTCTTTATTTACTGCTTCTTGATTCATTGATTGAGACAATAGATGTCATGTGACCCTAGCGAGACTTGTAGATAGTATGCACCCCTTTGTCTAGTTTACAGCATTGATCGTATTATTTGGTATTTCTTCTACCCGTAATACGTAGCTGGCCAAGTCCGTCCCCGTCCCCCAGTATTTCGGGTCTGGGGCGTGACAAGGTTTTAGTGGTGGCCCATGCAGGTCTGTTTTCAGACTTGTGGGGTGCTTTTATTTTATAGGAGGTCTCAATCACACATGATTCTTCCTTTGATCTCATGATTCGTTGCTCTCGATCCCATCTTGACATCCCGGTATCCCTTGACTTCGTTGATCTTTCCTGTCCGGTCGTTTGATTGTTCTCTTGTCCCTTGTATTAGGGGATCCTCGTCCGCGTCAGAGCAGCAACAACCAGAGCAGCAGGACCATGTTGGTCAGCAGCAAGGGCCAGTACTTCCCCAAGAGCACGTCCAAGCAGAGGTGATAGTAGAGCCAGCCGTTGGGGCACAATATCCGGAGGTTCTGATCTCACCGATGATTCCGCCCACTCCGGGGGCAGTAGATACACCAGCCCTTCTAGAGATCATCAGAGGGATGATGGCCACGCAGCAACATCAGATGTTGGTCCAGCAACAGATTCATACCCAGCAATAAGAGCAGAATGTGTTACTTAATCAAGGCTTGCAGACGGCATTAGAAAGAGGAGTGAGGACTGATTCAGGAGCATCGACCCAATTCTGCAAGTATAACCCCCGACGTTTCGAAGGTACAGAAGATGCTATCACAGCAGATGTGTGGCTCAAGGATATTGAGGCCATTTTGAAGGCAGCCAAAGTTCCAGCGAAGGAGCAAGTGGACCAAGTAAAGTTGTTACTCCAGGATCTCGCCCGTAATGGTGGGAATCAGAGGAAGTAGGTGCCAGGCGTCCTATTGCATGGGACGATTTTTCTACCAGATTCAAGACCAAGTACTATGGAGTGGTAGCTCAATTCGAGCTACAACAGAAGTTCATCAGCCTCAAGCAGGCTGGGAAGACCGTAGATGCTTATGCAGCAGAGTTCTGCAGATTGAGTAGGTTTGTCCCAGAGATGGTAGCCACGGAGAGCCAGAGGGCCATGAGGTTTCAACAAGGGTTTCATCTTGAACTCTTGCAACTGGTAGAGGGGCATAACTACCAGACTTTTGATGAGGTATTGACGGTGGCCCGGAGGCATGAGATCACTATCCAGAGGATGGCGACTAGGGCTGGGGGCCAGAAGAGGTCTCACAACCAGATGGAAGGAGGAGGGGGAGCAGCACCCCGATCGACAACACCTTCCCCTGGCATCCGCATTCATGATGTGGCGGTGCGAGGGCCAGCACCACCAGCCAGACAGTAACAGCAGCAGAGGAAGAATCAGTAGCCACTCGCAGGTTGCACTTATTGTGGGAAGGTAGGGCACACTAAGAATATATGTCGAGCATTTAATAGGTTATGCTTGGTATGTGGGAGTCCGGATCACCAGGTTTCCACTTGCCCTATGAGTTCGAGGCCAGGAGGGCCAGTGCAACCATTTCCTGCCCTGCTAGCACCAGGGGCAGGCCAGTATCGAGGGCCATCGGTAGCAGTAAAATTGTTGGCTCAACGCCCGTTATTGACACAAGCTCAGATGTTTCGGCAGCAGGGACCGCCGATACAGCAGCAACACCATAGACCACCCCAGCATCATCGAGACAAGGGCCAGCAGCAACACCGGGCAGGGCTGCAGCAGGGAAATTAGCATGGAGGCCAAGGGCAGGCGTTCAATCTGTCCTTGGAGGAGGCATTAGCATCGGGGAACGTTGTGGCAGGTAATGTTCTTGTCTCCTCATTTCCCGCAGTAGCATTGTTTAATTCAGGAGCATCACATTCATTTGTATCTACACGATTTGCAACACGACTAGGATTGGAATTTGAGGCATTGCCAGAGAGGTTGAATATACTCACTGGTAATGGGCTTGTAGGAGTTAGTAGGATTATTCCAACATGTAGAGTCGTAGTGTGCGGGCGTTCCTTACCCGCTAGGTTGATAGAATTTCCTATAGGAAATTTTGATGTTATCTTGGGCATGGACTGGCTAAAAGACAGTCATGCTACAATAGATTACCATAGAGGGAGCATATCTTTTGATATTCCAGGCATGGAACAGTTCGCTTTGGTCAGGCTGGGAACAGAACAGTTGGCAGGCGGAGTCGTAGCAGCATTGGAAGGAGTTCAAGTCCCGAGGGTAGTGGGAGAGTTTCTTGATGTATTTCCGAAAGAACTACCAGGTTTACCACTGAAGAAAGATATCGAGTTCAGTATAGAATTGGTGCCAGGGACCGAACCGGTGTCGAATCGAGTTTACAGAATGCCAGATTCAGAGCAGGCCAAGGTGTACCAGCATATAGAAGAATTGAAGGCGAAGAAGTTCATTCGGGATAGTGAATCACCATGGAGAGCACCAGTGGTACTTGTAGGGAAGAAGGATGGGTCATCCCGATTGTGCATTGACTATAGGAAACTCAATGCGGCAACAGTAAAGAACAAGTACCCACTACCGAGGATCGACGACTTGTTTGATCAGCTGAGCAGAGCCAGAGTATTTTCCAAGATAGATCTTCGGTCAGAATATCATCAAGTTAGAGTTCGGAAGGAGGATATTCCCAAGACAGCATTCAGGTCGAAGTACGGGCATTACGAATTTTTAGTTATGCCGTTTGGATTGACCAATGCTCCAGCAATATTTATGGATTTGATGAACCATATTTTTAAGCCATACTTGGATCAATTTGTCGTTGTATTCCTCGACGACATTCTCGTTTACTCAGCCAGCGAAGAAGAGCATGAAGGTCACCTCAGAAAGGTATTACAGGTTTTGAGAGAAAACCAGTTGTACGCCAAGCTCAGTAAATGTGAGTTTTGGTCGGATCGAATTTTATTCCTGGGGCATATCATATCAGGGGCAGGAGTATCAGTGGATCCTAAGAAAGTGAAGGCCGTAGAAGGTTGGCCAGTACCTAAGACAGTAGCAGATGTGCGGAGTTTCTTAGGATTGGCAGGATATTACCGAAGGTTTGTGTCAGATTTTGCAAGAATTTCAGCACCCATGACCCGTTTGACACGTAAGGATGTGCCATTTGTCTGGTCAGCAGAGTGCTAGGCATCCTTTGAGAGTTTGAAGCAGAAATTGATCTCGGCACCTATACTTACATTGCCCGTTGGACCCGAAGGTTTTACTGTATATTGTGATGCATCAGGTAAGGGACTTGGATGTGTCCTCATGCAACATGGAAAGGTGATAGCGTATACATCTGGACAACTTCGGGACCACGAGAAGAATTATCCGACTCATGATTTGGAGTTGACGGCCGTAGTATTTTCCTTGAAGCTTTGGAGGCATTACCTGTACGGCGATCGAGTAGATATATTCACCGACCACAAGAGCTTAAAGTATATTTTTACTCAGAAGGAGCTGAATATGAGACAGAGGAGATGGTTGGAATTGATCAAGGATTACGAGGTAGAGCTTCAATATCACCCAGGCAAGGCTAATGTAGTAGCGGATGCCCTCAGTAGAAGGGGCAGTGCATTCATGTTGACATCACAGAAGCAGATTTTAGAGGATCTTCGAGAGATGGGCATTGAGGTTATACTTCCTAGAGATGTAGGGATCTTAGCTAGTCTACAAGTTCAATCTGACTTGGTAGACAGGATCAAGGCAGCTCAGACACAGGACCCAAGGATTCAGAAGCTCAGGACAGAATGTGAGTCAGAACTCCGGAAGGAGATGAAAATTCATGAGGATGGAACACTTAGGTATGGATCGCGTCTATGTGTGCCTAGTGGAGATATCAGACATGAGGTTATGGCAGAGGCCCATAGTTCTCAGTATTCTATTCACCCGGGAGGTACCAAAATGTACAGGGATATTAAACAACATTTCTGGTGGAACGGAATGAAGAGGAAGATAGCTAGATTCGTCTCCCGTTGCTTGATATGTCATCAAGTGAAGGCAGAGCAGCAGAGGCCTGCAGGATTATTACAGCCACTTCCTATCCCGGAATGGAAGTGGGAGCACATCACATTGGACTTTGCAACTGGATTACCGAGGTCACCTAGTGGTAAAGATGCCATCTGGGTTATAGTGGATCGACTTACAAAGGTAGCACATTTCCTCCCCTTCAGAGTAGGGCAGACTACTGAAAAGCTAGCAGAGATGTACATGCAGCAGATCGTCAGGCAATATGGAGTTTCTGTCAGTATTATGTCAGATAGAGATACCCGTTTTATGTTGCATTTCTGGAAGAGTTTACATCAGAGCCTAGGTACCAAGTTAAGATTCAGTACGGCTTACCACCCGCAGACGGACGGACAATCAGAAAGGACCATTCAGACCTTAGAAGATATGTTACGAGCCTGCACTTTAGATTTTGGAGGATCCTGGGAGAGTCACATGCACTTAGTAGAATTTTTATATAATAATAGTTACCAGGCCAGTATTCAAATGGCTTCGTTCGAGGCACTGTACGGTAAGAAGTGTAGATCGCCGTTGGCATAGGATGATATTGGGGAAAGGAAAATGTTGGGACCAGAGATGATTGTCCAGACAGTTGAAGTTGTTAAGGGAATTAGAGAGCGATTTCGAGTTACACAGGATCGGCATCGTCATTGGGCAGACCAGCATCACAGGCCGTTGGAATTTTCTGTTGGGGACCACGTGTTCTTGCGGATTTAGCCTACCCGAGGAGTCATTAGATTTGGTGTTCGCGGGAAGTTGAGTCCGCGATACGTGGGCCCATTTGTTATCCTTGATAGGGTAGGCGATGTTGCTTATCGTTTATCTCTTCCGCCTTCGTTAAGAGAGGTGCATGATGTATTTCACGTATCTCAGTTACGTAGGTATGTATCGGACCCAAGTCATATCCTCGATCATTCTGAGCTGGTTGTGGGTACCAACCTGTCTTATGAGGAGCAGCCTGTGTCCATTTTGGACCGAAAGGAGAAGATACTCAAGAACCAAACAATTAACCTTGTTCGTGTTGCTTAGGGCCATCACTCCTTAGGAGAGTCAACGTGGGAGCGGGAGGATGATATCCGATCGCGGTACCCGCACTTGTTTGACTCACAAGGTATATTTCATTCCATATGCCTTGATTGTCTTGATTCCACATGCATATCCCCGTATGATTAGTAGCTTGGTTTTATGGATTGATAGTATAGTTGCAGATTAGTGGTTGATTGGTATCATAGGGTGATTGATTGCTCGCTGTATTGCTTGTGCCTGGCCCTAATATTTCTAACCTGCTTGGATTTGAAATTTCGAGAACAGAATTTATCTAAGGTTGGTAGAGATGTCACTCCCCGTTCCCGGAATGCGTATTTTTATATGTATACCGCTTGCCCGAATTTATTTAGTATCTGTCATGCATTTATTTTGTATTTAATTCTTTTAATTTCATGCTAATTATTTTTCTGTATTTATTTTCTGCTTTTTTTTGGCTCTTGGTTCATTTCGGTTCATGGTAAACCAACTTGGTTTGGTTTGGTTCAACATAGAAAGGAATGGGTGGCTTGGATTTGGTGGAGAGAATGAATGGTGGAGATCCACTTGACCTTGATATAAAACTTCTTCTTTCATTCTCTCTCTTCATTCATTCCCATTTACTCCTCCACCAAACCCTAATCCACTTGTGAGAGGCAAGTACATCTTGCACATCATGGAGGATTTCATGCATCTCCATTTATTTTTAGTCCATTGTGTTTGTCTTTTCTTTCTCTACATGTTTAGGTCTTGTAGTTTTTGTTTTCCATGGTTAGTTTTGTGTAGATCTAAGTTTTTCTCCTTTTCGGTTTTCTTGGGTTTTGATCTATCAAACTTCATCATTTCCATGTTTTGATTGTTCTATGTTGTAGAAAATTCAATTCTACCCAATTTTGGCTTTTGAAAAGTTAGATTTCGACTTGATTTGAGGAAGTTATGGCCAAAACAATTTTGGTCAAACTTCTATGTTCATCTGTCCTGATTCTGGCAGGGACGATGAATAGTGTCGAGCCGCATAAGCATTTCTGGCCGCATGACTATTTCTGGCCGCATGAACATTTTTGAGCCGCATAAGCATTTTTGAGCCGCATAAGAATTTCTGGCCGCATGAGCATTTCTGGTCCCATGAGCATTTTTGAGCCGCATAAGCATTTCTGGCCGCATGAGCATTTTTGAGCCGCATGAGCATTTCTGGTCGCATAAGCATTTCTGGCCGCATGGACATTTTTGAGCCGCATAAGCATTTCTGGCCGTATGACCATTTCTGGCCGCATGAACATTTTTGAGCCGCATAAGTATTTTTGAGCCGCATGAGGCTGATTTTGGCTGATTTTGATTGTTTGATGCTCTTTTTGACTGTTTTCTGGCCCGAATTTCTCCTAGCTTCCAACATGAAAGTTGTAGATCTTTTTCTTGGCTTCAAGAATATGTTACGAACTATTTTATGCAAGTTTCTCTTATTCTTGATATAGAACTTTTGATTACCATGCCTTGTCACGAATTGACAATGATTATTATCCTGACTTAATATTGATCATGCGTTCCTATGTCTGGAACTAAGAGACTTGCTAGTTGTCTTATTGTACTGAATATGACACGTTCATGTATGAACCATTGAGAACGACTGGCTGATCCCGATCATTGACAACGTAACCGTGCTGATCTCCAACTTATAATTATGTACATGAATTTGAGTAGGTGCTATGGCACCGATAATTAATTTCGTATTACAAAAGCAGCACGTGTATCCTACTGTCAAGGCATGATTATCCCGTGGATAGGTTTGATTATTGCATTACGCTATGCAGGACCTACAACCTAATCGCACTGGCATCGTTGTAGAGTTACGCATATCGTACCTTGTACGAAAGTACTCATGCGAAATACTCATGATCCACGGCATGAGATTTCAATTAACATAGGGCCAACTAAGCTAAATAAAATAATTATATTATGGAGAAAATAGATTTTTGAGTTCTTACATGACGGCCGTCCTTGGGACAAATAGTGTCCCGACACGCCGGCTGGTTCCCACGGATACTGCATATCTACCACACGGGCAGGGAGTGGTATCCGGTTTACTTTTTCCGATCGACGAGCGTCCCGCTGGGACTCGTTTCCCCGCATGGCGCAACTGATTATTGGATCGACCAGCCTTGTTTGTCTATAGTAAGAACTGAGAAACTCCCTAATACATGGTTCCAGGGTAACTTGGAGCTCACTAGTAGTAAGCCGTAATAATTGCCTGGCCGCTTAAACTGATTTGATTGTGGGTTGTATCCTACTTTGCCAACTATTGAGGTAAGCTGAACGTCCTGACATGACGGGCCAACTTCTGTCCTTGTTTGGTTGGGGAGTTGGTTCGGAGTGTCAAGACGCTAGGCGTACCTTAGTAAGAGGCAAAGACCTATTTATCTTATTTATTGTAGGTCCTAAAAAATCAAGTTGCATCAATCAACAAAGTCAAAAATTCAAGATATTCATCATTTTGATGAGTTGCGCAGACAACAGATTGCGCAGACGTCACTTTGCGCAGGTTGGTTTGCGCATGTTCCCAACTGCGCAGGCTGACGTGGCAGAAGTCATCATTGACTGAATCAAATCAGATCTTTCTGACAGCTGACAACACGAATAACGAGGAGACTGTTCATTTTTGGCGCCGCACAGTGCTCGAGGACGGCTGACAGTTGGCAGCGCAATCCGTGGTTGCGCAAACGAAGCCTGCGCAGTCTGAGTCTGCGTAAACCAGTGTATGCGCAGTTCACTTTGCGCATTCTACCAACATAACTGATAAATTACATGTGGCATTCATGCCATCAATTGCTCATTACGTGGCAACTGTCTATGCAGGATCATGCGCATTTCAATCAAATAATGCCATGTGTCTCAGATAGTTGGCCCACAATCCAGTAACTGCCTGCGCAGTCCATATCTGCGCAAACCAGTTGCTGCACAAATCAGCTTGCACAGTCCAAAATAACTGAAAGTTAGTTATTTTCAGAACTCTATAAATAGAGTTTCAAGTCTTCACGGATCAAGATCAAAGATCAGAAATCAGAGAGCTCAGGAGTTCTTGCCAAAGTGCTGCTGCATTCTTCCGAGACTTTTGTCTTCAACTTCAGAGGCTTTTGCCTTCAATTTCCAGAGTTGTTTTCAACTTCAAAAGCTTCGTCTTCAAAGTTCACATCGTCCAAGGGATAAAGCAATCGTCATCAAGATTGGATTCCTATAGTTGTAATTTTCCCAGAATTCTTGTAATCTTTATTACAGTTTGTATCAATAAAGTTTTATACTTTTGTTTTTGCAAACAAAATGGCGACTCTGCTGGGGACAACTTTCTCCTCCGTCGAGGAAGTAGCAACTCAATGTGACGTAGCGTCTATCGGGAAGACGCAAAAGACGCTGGTTGTTAAGGTCAACCAGACAGCCTACGAGGCGATGCTCAACTCCAAGACCACTCCCCGTACTGCAGTCACTTCTGCCAAGAGCAAAGTGCGCTCAGTTTGGGTCTCCAAGTCTGCTGCACAATCTGACAGTTTTGCCACCAAGGATGCTGTGCCAACTGTTGCACAATCTGCTAGTCAGACTGCTGCACAAACTGCTGTGTCAACTGTTGCACAGTCTGTCTCAACAACTGCTGCACAATCTGTTGCAGTCAAGGCTGCGCAGTCTGTTGCAACTGTTGCGCAAGCTACTTCATATGCTGCCTTGTCAAAATAGAAGACTCCTATGACTCTGGCGCAATTGGCAGTGGCTTTTCCTGCGCAAAATAGCACTCCAGTAACTAAAGTGCATCCCAAGCACTCTAAGACAAGGACTCCTGATGCACTTCCTACCAAAACTTCTACTGCACAAGTAACCAGTGCACCTTTTACCCATGCGCAAACCAAGTCTGCGCAATCCAAGAAAAATAGCCTTTTGGCTAAATTCCCTTCTTCTCACAACAAAAGAAGAGATTCTGCTCCTCTTCCTAAACACCCTATTGTCCCTGCGTAATCCACTGAGGGTAGTCCTTTGGCTACTCCTCTTTCTATTTAAAGCAAAGGAAAAGGCCCATTGGTCTTTTCTCAAACTTCCTTGTCTCATGACTTGGAAGATAACAGAGGAAAACGCTCTTTAGCTAACCCTTCATCTCAAAACAAGAGAAAAGGCCCTTTGGTCTTTTCTCAGTCTTCTTCAGTCTTTACTGAAGAGGATCCATCTCAATGTGTCTCGGCACCAATCAATTCAAGAACTCTGGCAAACAAGGATTCTTCTTTCCTTTATAACAAGAGTACTTGTACTAATCAAAGAGGTATTCTGCCTACTCCGATAGCAGAATTCCAGGACCTCCCGACTCTCCAAATTTGTCGTTCCAGACAGGAAAAACTTTAGTGTCTCAAACAGAAACTCCTGGGGGTGAATTTGCTGACCTCAGAACTTATCTTAATCGACCCACTTCGGTAAAACGCAAACAGCCAATGCCGAAGGTCAAACATCATCAGAAACAAATCTCCAAGGTCAAAAATCCTGACACTTATGCCAATGAAGGGAGTACTTCCCTGTATACTCAAGGGACTAAACATTTGAAGAATCGGAATCATGTTCCAAATGTTATCAAAGAACAGATCCCTCGGAACTTTCCTCGTCCTGTTGTAGATCTTCGAGAACAATTAAGACAAAAACGGGATAATGATTCAATATCTCCATCTCAACCATCTGATCATCACTGTAATCATAAAGTCATTATCCAATGCTGTTGTCAAACGACAAAACGATCTGTCTTCGATCGTTTAACTTTTGCTAAATCTGAACCTATGTCAGAAGAAGACGAAGTTTTGTATGCTTCTGTTAACATGACTTCCCGAGACACTGGGGGTAAAAGATGCTCTAAGCATGGTAGACTCCGCAAGCCAAGCCAACGGTATTTGGAATTACTTCAAGAATCTTCTGAAGGAGTATTTCAACATACCCGTTCTCGAAGCCGAGATACAATCGGTCAAAGGAATCTTCCTCAAAACCCTTCAGGTTATCTTCCTGTTTCTCAGTCAGGAGATAATTCGTTCTCTGATTATGATGCATACAGTGAAAGTTCTGAACAAACAATATCTTCCACTGTGCCAAGAGAAGTGACGGCTTATGTTGTTACCGATGATCCGGATGTTTCAACTTCCGCAAATCAAGAACAGCGAATTGCTGCACTTGAAGACAAATTAAAAACCATGGCTGAGATGGTTGCTAGTATACATTCCATCATTGTATCACAGCATGCTACACCACCAACTGCACCTATTACTAATCCAGAGATCATAGCATCTTCGATACCTGCCAATACTGGACTGGGGGTAGTGCCTCCCCCAATACCTCCTATATAAGTACAAGTACAAACTACGCCTAGCCATTCAGGAGCTGGGGGTAGTGCTTACAATGCTGTTCCTCCTCCTACCACTACAACTCAACCTGCTCCTTCTTCTTCATCAGAAGACGCCAATGAAGCTGTCAAACTCTTACGAACCCAGTTTGAAGCATTTAAAGAGAAGGACAACTTGCAAAGGTTGGGGATTAAGCAGCCCTATCCGGTTGAATGGAAGGACGTCCCGTTTCCCCCAAAGTACAAAATCCCTACAATCTCTCTGTTCGATGGCAGTACTTCCCCGAGTCAATTCATCAATCATTTTGAGGTAATGACTGTTCAACTTCAGCCAAATGACGCTCTTCTTACCAGAGTGTTCGTCGGTTGTTTAGCCGGCGTAGCATACGACTGGTATAGAAGTTTGTCCGATGGTTGCATCACATCCTTTTCAGGTCTCAAACAAATCTTTCTGGAACGGTTCTATGAAGGATTTAATGATATGACTATGTCAGCTCTCAACAAAATCAAACAAAAACATAATGAAACTGCTGAGAGCTTTATTGAACGGTTCCGCCGTGAAGCTTTGAAAATGCCTCCAGGGACTCCAGCTGCTGTCACTATTGATACTTGTAAGGCAAATCTTTTACCTATTATCAGTATATGGATGGGATCTACCCAATTCCAAGTTTGGCCCTCATTCATCGTCAATACCAAAGCTGCTGAAGTAAGTACCGACAAGTTCAAACAATTGGGGGTACAAATGTCTAACCCTGATCGCGATGAGCATCAGAATTCAGGTGGTGGCAATCGCCAGAACAATCGCAAAGCGAAAGAGACTTTGAACATTAAGTTGAACAAAAATAAAGAATCTTTGGCTATCAATGTGGCCCCACCTACATCTACTCCTACTCCTTCTGCACCTCCACCGAGGAAACCTCGTCCAAAAGTGGAATATTCTTTTGATGAGAATGACACTGCAAGTATCTTCGAATGTTTACTCAAAAGCAATAAAATTCAACTCCCTGATCCAAAGAAACCTGATGAAGTCAATAAGACTGATCATCCCAAGTATTGTGTCTATCACCGATTCATTGGACATCCTACTCGAGCATGCTATGTGCTCAAAGGTAAGATTCAAGAGCTTGTCAATGCTGGTGTAGTCACTTTGCAACAAGATGAGAAGACTGTTACTGCAAATATGGTTTCAGTCCAGTTTGAAGATTTCCCTCCACAGATGATACAGCATGGTGTCATTCCAATTCCTAAAGCAACCCTTGAGATTGAGAATCTCCCGCTTCCATCCAATGAAGGTCTTATTCCCTTGTCTCTTGACAACGGTGAAATTATGTGGATCCATCCTGATCTTGCTCCAGAATTTGAGATATCTTCCAAGAAGAAAACTCGTTCTAAAGGCAAAACCAAGATTTGCAACATGGTATCTTTTGATCCCATTGTTGACGAAGAGATTCTGTTAGGCACCAGATCAGGGAAAGCTTATTTGAAAGATCATTCTGAAGGTCAAAAGGATCCTGCTTCTTCTTCCGAACCTGCTCTGGCACAACCTGCATCTGCTGAAGAGGTCCCTTCTACATCTTCACCAGTTGTAGTATCAATTCCTCCTAAGCCAACAACGGCTGACAAAGGCAAGCAATAAGTTCGATTTGACAAACCTCTAAAGAAGTCATCTCCTACTGGGCTTGAGAAGCCTTACAACTTTGATATATTGGCTCAATTAGCCAATACACCAGCTAGGCTGTCAATCTTTGAACTCTTGCGTCTTTCCAAGGAGACATGAGAAACTCTAAGTGAAGCTCTGATGCAGGCTGAAACTTGCTTAACTCTTCTCAAGAAGCCAGAATCAGAACCAGTCTCTTGTCATCACTGTCATAGTGTCTTGGAACTGATCCCAAACATTACCTTCACTCAGGATGATATGCTAATGGAAGATAATAGACATGATCGTCCTCTTTACTATACAGGATATGTAGATTCAATGAAGGTCGATCGTATCTTGATAGATCCAGGATCTGCACTTAGTATTATGCCAAAGACTATGCTAGATGCGTTGAAGATACCGGTGCATAGTCTTTCAACTACAATCACTACTATCTTGGGATTTAACCAAGGAAAGAGTGAACCTTTGGGTAAGATCCGCCTGAAACTTCAAATAGACAATCTTCGCACAAAGGTGACCTTTTATATCATCGACAATCATGGTTGTTCTTACAATGCTCTCCTGGGAAGGCCATTCCTCCATGAACACAATGTCGTTCCATCAACTCTTCATCAATGCTTTAAATATGTTGATGACAAAGGACAAGTTCACAAAGAAGTTGCGGATCTTTATCCTTTCAAGGTTGTTGAAGCTTATTGCAACGATGCTCGTATGTACAAAGACGAGTTTATGAAGGTGGTATTGGCTATGGATACTGAAGAAGATCAAAAAGCAGTACCTCAAGACACTCTTATCATACCTGTTAAGGGGCGAGTTTCTCATCCTCAATCTTCCAAGCCACTGGTTATTCACTTACCAGTTCAAAAGGAATCAGTTGATGCTGATGAAAATCAAAGGGAGCTCACCTCTTCTGAGCCACTTGTTATCGACTTACGTCGTAACAAAGACAAAAAGCAGCTCATTCCTTCTGAGCCACTTGTTGTTGATCTAAATCGCAACAAGGAAAAAAAGGAGCTTACCTCTTCTGAGCCACTTGTTATCGACCTCCGTCGTAACAAGCCTCCTCCACGTTCTTCTTCTCCCCCTCTTGTAATCAATTTGACCAAACCTGCTAAGGTTAAAGGTCCTGTTGTAAATACTGATGTACAAATCAATGAAAAAGCACCTACTTTTCAGTATATTGATGTTATTTATTATATTAAAAGTTATTTGGATATGTTAGATAGCTTCCAATCAATTACACTGGGAGTCGTACAATCTCTTCAGACAGAAGTCTCGCTTGAAGATCCAGATAATTCTTACCGTATTCACCCTTCTTTGAAGAAAGGTGAAAGTCCAGCATTTTTATATAAAAGACCGAAAACAAAGATTAACTATACGGATGATAGCAAAGTTAACAATACGGGACGTCTCCAGTTCCATCGTTATAGTCAATAATCAAAAGACATCGTCCGAAAGATGGGTTACGACTTCAAGAGCGGCCTTAACTATGGTAAAGGTAGACGAACTCCTATTCGTACAACAGTTCCAAATGGAAAATCACAAATGTATTATGGAAGGACCAAGAAAGGTCTCGGATATACTTCTCCTCCACTGTTATCCCCAGCGGCTTCTGAATCAGATAGTGAAGAACGTTCTAATTCTTCTGATTCCAGATCATGGGATTCCGATACTAGCATCGGTGAAGTCCATCGTATAATCGTATATTCTAACATGGTCTCCGTTGAACTACCAGAAGGCTGTGATGAAGATGTTGAAAAAAGTCCGGAAACAGATCCTTGGGCTCAACATATGGATAACCAATGGGTACTTCGTTTTGAACAACGTGAACCTCCTACTGAAGATCAATTAGTTCAAATTGATATAGGGGAAAGCGAGTCACCTCGGCCAATCTTTATTAGCAAGAATCTTCCAGAAGCAGATAAGCAAGAGTTGATTCTTCTCATTAAAGAATACATAGACGTCTTTGCTTGGAGTTACGAAGACATGCCAGGTTTAGATCCCAAGATTGCTACTCACAAACTGAACATTCTTCCTAATGCTAAACCAGTTAAATAGCAACAAAGGCGATTTAAGCCTGAAATGATGGACGTAATTGATGATGAAGTTAAGAAGCTCATCGCTTGTGGCTTTATTCGAGAAGAGCAGCATCCTGATTGGGTAGCCAATATCGTCCCAGTTCTGAAGAAAACTGGAAAAGTTCGAGTCTGCATCGACTTCCGAGATCTCAATGAAGCATGTCCAAAAGATGAATTTCCTCTTCCTATCACAGACGTCATGATTGACAATACTTGTGGGTTCGAGCGAATATCTTTTATGGATGGATTCTCCGGATATAATTAGATTAAAATGCATCCTGAAGATGAAAAGCATACATCTTTCCGTACTCCTCGAGGAGTCTATTGTTATACAGTAATGCCATTTGGTCTTAAGAACGCTGGTGCAACTTATCAGCGAGCTATGAGTACCATTTTCAGAGAACACCTTCGTAAAACAGTCGAATGCTACGTTGACGATATTGCTGTCAAAAGTCGTCTAAAAGAAGATCACATCCAAGATTTGAGAACAATATTTAATCTCATGCGTCAACATCAGCTCAAGATAAATCCCACCAAGTCATTCTTGGGTGTCTCTAGTGGCAAATTTCTCGGCTTCGTCATTACCTCTAAGGGTATACACGTGGATCCCGAGAAGATCAAAGCCATCCAAGAGATGCGTCCTCCACGCAACCTAAAAGAGCTACGAGGATTCCAAGGCCGACTTGCGTACATCAGGCGATTCATTTCGAACTTGTCTGGACGCTGCAGACCATTCACTCAACTAATGAAGAAGGGTGTATCTTTTGTTTGGACTGAAGAGTGTCAACGAGCATTCGACGATATCAAATAATATCTTATGAACCCACCAATTTTGGTGCCACCTATCTCTGGTATTCCATTCTTGATGTATGTCCGTGCTATGGACCATTCATTGGGTGCTTTACTTACCCAAAAGAACAAAGAAGGCCATGAACAAGCTATCTACTATCTTAGCCGAACTATGATTGGTGCTGAACACCGTTATAGTCCGGTCGAGAAAGAATGCCTGGCTCTCATGTTTGCTGTGCAAAAGACGAGGCATTATATCATTGGTCAAACTATTCATGTTATATCTCGAGTTAACCCTCTCCGGGTACTCATGAAGAAACCTAGTACACTTAATTCTCGGTTGGCTACATGGGCAATCCTGCTAGCTCAATATGACATGGTGTATGTTCCACAAAAGTCTGTCAAAGGTCAAGCGCTGGCGGATTTCTTAGCAGCTCATCCTGTGCTTGAGACATCTAAATTCTATGACGAAATTCCTGACGAGACATTAGAAGTCAACATGATCTCCGAAGAGTTTCCAACCTGGCGTCTATTCTTTGATGGTGCATCAAGAATTGGACCAAATGGTGCTATTGTGGCAGGTGTTGGAGTTGTTCTCGTTTCTCCAGACGGATTAACTATCCAAAAAGCCTACTATTTAGATGAACCTTGCTCTAACAATGTGGCAGAGTACAATGCTTTACTTGTCGGCCTTCAGCTAGCTAAATAATTGAATATTGAATATCTGGAAGTCTATGGTGATTCTAAACTGGTTGTGAACCAGGTTACAGGAACCTATGAAGTCCGTCATCAAGACCTGGTGCCTTATCATGAAGCGGCAATCAATATAGCTACATCATTCAAAGCTTTCTTCATCGACTATGTTCGACGAGCTTGCAATACTGAAGCCGATGCTTTGGCCAATCTTGCAGCTGTCTTAGCCATCCCTATTAAAAGACATCAGGTGGTGGTTATTTCTAACCGAGAACTGTTCTGTATTGAAAATAATCGTAATATTGAATTTAGCAATCTTGTCGAAGTCAATGTTATTGATGACGATTGGAGAACTCCTTTTATCGATTTCGTAGTACATGACATACTCCCTGAAGATCCTAAGGAGGCTACAAGCGTTCGACATCGATCTCTACGATTCTTTTACAATCAAACCACCAAAACACTCTATCGGCGAACTTATGATGGTCTTCTTCTACGCTGTTTAGCTGGTGATGAAGCCAAACAAGTATTGCGTGAAGCTCATAATGGCGTCTGTGGAGCACATCAACCTGGTCCTAAGTTACAGGATCGCATCCGACGCATGGGTTGCTATTGGCCCTCTATGGTATCAGATGCCATTGAATATGCAAGGAAATGTCGTGCTTGTCAAATCCATGCAGACTTCATTCATCAACCCTCGGAATTCTTACACCCGACTGCTGCTTCCTGGCCTTTTGAAGCTTGGGGTATGGACATCATAGGTCCCATTAATCCTCCTTCTTCTAGAGGACATCGGTTCATATTGGCGATAACCGATTACTTCTCCAAGTGGGCTGAAGCTATACCTCTGGCTGAAGTCAAGACTAGCAGTGTCATTAACTTCGTTAAACACCATGTCATCTATAGATTCGGTGTACCTCGAAGAATCATTCATGACAATGGACCTCAATTCATTAGTCAAAAGTTCACTAGATTCTGCGATGATCATCGGATTAACAATGTTGCTTCGACGGCCTACAATCCTGCTGCTAATGGTTTAGCTGAAGCCTTTAACAAAACCATTATTAAGCTCCTTAAGAAATTTGTATCCACTAATAAACAGAATTGGAGCGAGAAACTTGGCGAATGTCTTTGGGCCTATCGAACTACAGTCCGCAATCCTACAGGCTTTACACCTTTCTCTTTAGTGTATGGCTGTGAAGCTGTCCTTCCTTTGGAGTTACAAATTCCTTCTTTAAGGATTGCTATTGCCAATGAGCTCACCACAGAAAACAATGACCTTCTTCGACTTCAAGAGTTAGAGGCATTGGATGAAAAGCGGTTAATGGCTCAACAACATATTGAGTTATACCAAGCCCGCATTTCAAAGACATTTAATCGTAAAGTGAAGGTCAGAGCCTTTCAGCAAGGAGAACTTGTTCTAACGGTCAGACGTCCTATGACTATGACTCATATGAGCAAAGGGAAATTCGATGCGAAATGGGAAGGTCCCTATGTTGTAAGCAAAGTCTTCTCAAACGAAGCTTATCAACTTTCAGAACTTGATGGTCGAGTTGCTATGATGCCTATCAATGGCAAATTCTTAAAGAAGTATTATGTATAAATGTAAATACTTGTAAATTATCAGACAGAATCAAGTTCATAAATAAAATTCAAATTTTATTATATGATAGTACATATTAAAGGTCACTATCATCTTTTTCTACATTGGAACGAGGGCCACTGCCGTCCTTCTCAAAAATGCGGTCAGCAAAAGAGCCGAGAACCTCCTTGCTGGATCCCACAAGAAACTTGCAGGCGGCCATCCTCATGGCTTCTTCTTCTTTAGTCTTTCCTGGTTCGAGCAAGAAGTCCAAAATGTCCCGCGGTGGCTGGGGTACAGACGAACCTTCGCCTGCTTCTGCTTCCTTTGGCTGAACTGGATCGACAGGGTGTTCTTCAATACCCTTCTGAACCTTCGAGACAGTCTCAACCTTCTTAGATGCTTCTCCGGAAGACATTTTTATGTTGAAGAGTAGAAGTGTTCGTTCCTGTCAGATTTCTGCTATATTTATAGACAGAAGTTCCTCAATTAATGAAGCATTACATTCATCCGACGATTCATCCGTTCATTAATACCTGACGGTTCATCCGTTCATTTATCACATTCATCCGACGGTTCATCCGTTCATTAAATGCTTGACGGTTCATCCGTTCATTAAATGCTTGACGGTTAACCCGTTCATTTATTATCATTTGACGGTTAACTCGTTCATTTCACCATCATTTGACGATTAACCCGTTCTTTCATCATTACTTGACGGTATTCCCGTTTATTCATTTTCATATACATTGACGATTCATCATCGTTCATCTTCTACATCAGCAACTTGTCGTTTTCGATTAAGTTGTCAATAAATATATCATATCTATCTATTATTTATATCTGAATAAGATATACAATAAATAATGGAGCCACAACAAAATGTCCTTTATATCAAAAAAAATGAGACATTACAAAAATGCAGCTACAGCAACAAAACCCAAATACAAAATCAAGAAGGAGGGACAATCAGATTGTCAATTTGCTGCTTCAATGTCTGCAGCTCTTCTTCGTGTGTTGACGCTACTATCTTTCTTGCCTCCTCCATCCCGCTTTCTTCATCAAAAATGGGCATATCTACTGTCCTGCGAGTGATCTCTTCACCATGAGTGGTCTCATACTCATTCCTTTCTTCAATCAATGCATTAAATTGTTCAATCACCAGTTGGTGATTAGCAGTTTCTTCTTCAAACTCTTGTTGGAGGTGAGTAATTTCAGCCTTCAGCTCAGCAAGTCGCCGTCCTTTGCTTTCAGCCACTAGGGTAATTGATTCTATTTTAGAATTATATTCAGCTGATTTTGCTGAATGAGCTTCTAATAGATTTTGAAGAGTTAGCCTTTCCATATCAGCAGCTTGAGCCAGCCGCTCAAATTCAGCTTGTACTAAAGAGTCTACATCTTTCTTCTTGAGTTCTTTATACTTCTTGATGGAGACTTCTAATTCATCCAGTATATGTTCAAGGAGAGTGGCCTGAGCTTCGTCTCCTTGGTCTCTTATGGCTCTTATCAAAAAAGAAGTGGGCTTCCTAACCATAATGAAGTCAGCCCCTTCTTTCTCTATCATTTTACGGACGAGAGATCCCAGCGACTCAAAGAAACATCGGGTAAATGACTGGTCCACTTGCTGATTGATGGCCAGAGTTCCAGGAGTCGCTGCTACTCCTGATGAAGACGGGGTAACAGGTTGCTCGATTCTTTGAGATTAGACAATAGGCCCTTTAAATAAGGGAGCCAGAGTAGAGCTGGTTGCTCCTCCTGCTTGATCTTCTGCAAAAGTAAAATTGTTATTTTACTAATTGATTGTTGATGAACAAAAAGATCAAATTAAGAGCAATGTTACCTTGGTTTGGTCTAACAACGAGTTCATTCCTTACTGGAATGGAATACCGTTGAACAGAAGTAGCCTCAGCTGCAACAGCCTGGCTGCTGCCCGCCTCAGAGCCACAAGATAAATGATGACTACTGCTAATAACCACCGTTGGTATAGGCACCATAATCAGGTCCGTTGGAGGTGTTGGCAAAGTCTCAAGATCTGCAAGAAATTACAAATAAAGATGTTAGTTATCAGATCATTTTAAAAGAAAAAATTAATAAATCTCGTTTTATACCTTGAGGGTCGGTGGCGGGATTTTCTTTTAGCACACCTTCGTCGGCTACTTCTTCAGGAGATATTTCTATCTCAACATCGACAGCTTTTTCTGCAGATGCCTCCACTTCAATATCCTTTTTAGGATTTGAAATATCATCGACAGTATCAAGAGAATTGTGTTCTTCATTATCCTTTTTAGGATCTTGTAAATACTCATCAACATTTTCGGATGAAGAACCTTCCTCGTCTTCTTCTTTTTCTTCTTCCTCTACTGCTGTATTTCTACTGCTAGTGGCAGCCTGATCTTCCTGCAAGCTATAACTGCAATCCTCCAGAGCTGCAATCATTTCACGGTCTTCGTCCTCACGAAGAGTCCTGGGAGTAGGAGGAGGTTGAGTAATATCTGCAATAGGAGAATGAGGTCGTACAATACTTTGTTCTTTCTCTAAGATATGTTCTCTAGGCTTTTCAATTCTTGGGGCAAAATCTCCCCTCTGTTCATTCTCCTCGAGAGTTTTGCTCCCTGATTCAGAAGCAGGTATGGGAGATGCCATTAGAAGTCCTGCAGCAGCATCTACTGAAGTCAGGAGTTGTATAGAAGAAGACTCTTCCAAGACTCTTCTGGTGACTACTCTTTTCTTTCTGTGTAGAGGTCTAACAGGACTCTCTACATTTTCTGGCTCTGCTTGCTTTTGCACGGAAGTTGGTGTAGTGGCAACTTCTTGATGTGTCTCGGCCAATTGCCGGGATTGAGATCTGGTAGTCACCTTTTCAGAAGAAACATCAAGAATCAATTTCTTCTTCACCACAGGAGCAGGAGGCTCCTCTCTTCTTCATTTCTTCGCAGGAGATTTACCCACCTTCAGAGAAATACGAAGTGGTGCATTTACTTCTTGGGGGAATATAATATCCCTTGTAGTTTCCAGAGGTGCATCTGCCGGTTCCTGCGCCTCCTCATTTATAGGGATCGATGGAGCAATTCTCCCTCTTCTCAATCTTGTTGCAGTGGCGAAACTATCTGCGAGATTGAAATTCTCGGCAAAAGTATTCGCTGATGTGTAAAACACGGAGTATGTAAAAAGCATTCGAGGACCCTGAGGAGTAGTCCTTGCTGGCATGGAGAAAGTGGTTTTTGTATCACGGGCATTGTAATAAGCCCAAGCCCTAGCTCCGTCTATCAGATAACCTTTGCCTTGGAGGCAGGTAATTGCGTTCCCTACATGGAACTGATCATACCCAAACTATCGAGCAAAACGGCTTGGGAGGTATGGTTCTAAGTAGCACTCTTCTTCGAATCGGTAGACCAAATGAGATGGTCGAATTGTCTTCAACCATTCAAAAGCGACACGAGTTAGAGGCTGCAGTTTCGAAACCACCATATTCGTGGGCATCTGATCATACCCAGCAGGGAAAGGAGCGCAGCAGAAGTTCCAGCCTCTGTTCAGATTCAACATAAATCTACACTCAGTTAAGGAAGTATATTTCCATTTTCCGTCGGAATACCTTCGAAGAAAACTGCCGTCAACTGGTCCCATGCCAGGATCCATTAGGGTTGGATAGTGAAGAAGCAACCATCCAAACAAATATGTATATGGCAATTCTAAGCGAGGGAATTCTCTCTCTCCTTTCGCTTTCAACATCAAGTCAACATATAAACGAAGACTGGCGTTCAGCTTGCAGGTCATTGCTGATAGTAAGTCCATTTTATAACCGAAGACTAGCTTAACAGCTGTAAACAAGACGCCATGGTGAAAACGATCCACTGCACTGGATCCAGAAACTACGAACCTTCGCAGCCAGTATGTCAAGAATCCCGCCAATTGTGCTGCTTCTGACATGGGCCTATAGCCCATTCTCAATTAACTTTCCAAATTGTCTCCTCTCTTCAATGGAGGATATTCATGGTCATCTTTCACTTCTTTATCAAAGTGACCACTCTGTTCTATTAATTTTCTGACCTCTGTATGGCTCAAAGGTTTGAAAAAGGTTGGGTAGCATTTATCGTTCTCCTTGGTTTTCTTCTCCTCTATATGACTAAGAAACAGATATGGTAGCCACTTTGAAGAATAACAAGTATTGGCAGTGGCACTCTTGTAAAATAAAGAGCAGATCTTGTAATGGCACAATAGTTCTTCGAACACTGTCACCATCTCTGGATTCTCTTTTCTGAGCTTGTTCAACTCATCATTTGTTGGTACATACTCCTCATACGGAGCATCTGCCATGGGCAAGTACGAGATATACTTCATCTCGTGGAGTGCAAAGCCCATCTCTCCCCCTGGGGTCATGAAAGTTCTGGTCCTGTAGTTGTATCTCTCAGCTAAGGCTAAGAACATATGAGGATTGGGAGCAAATCCGTAAACAGTGGCATGCACTGCTTCATATAGGTTAATTTGTTGGAGTCTGTCTTAGAATTTTCCCAGAACCCAATTCGCGATATAACTCCATCGCTTGTAGTCTGGATTCACCAATCCAGTCATTCTTATATCTTGCTCAGGATATTTTCCTTCAACCTTCGCAAACTCATTTACGAATATTGGTGTCCTAACAGGCATTAGCATGGAGGAGTTCTCTGGTAGAATGCAGCCAGGTCTTAAGCCTCTCAGTAGGACATTATATCTGTCGGAAGAGCTATAAAACATATCCTTATGTTGTGGCCCCTTTTTTACGAAGATTTTTCCTGCCCGAGCATCCTGAAATAGAGTGATATTCCAATCCATCTTCCTAGGATAGCTTGCATGAGCGTACCGTGACAAAGGAAGACAGCGAGCGATGTCGGGTATAAAAAAAGATCTATCTTGCTGGTGAACTACCCTATCTTCCATCCTTGGCCTAGGCTGAGAGGCTCTCTCAAAGGCGTCACCGAATAGGAATAAGGGTTTCTTATGAATTACAGCATCAGCTGATTCTAAAGGCTTTCCGTTCATCAAACACATCAAAGTTTCATTGTCCTGAGAAATCAATATAGCCTGACGGGAGGCCGGCAGATCATACTGAGGGTAATGGACATGAGACAGATCCTCTTTGTATTCAGACTCTGTGAGGGTTCCCACAAAATGTTCGTAATCTGGATCTTCATTGACTTCAACTGCATCAACGAACAGATGAAAATTAGTCCAAGACAAAGATTCTGTTTTTAAACATAAAACATTAGAGTGCGCAACCTCAGACTGCGCTGACATGATTTACGCAACCTCAGATTGCGCTGACATGACTTGCGCAATATCAGTTTGCGCATCATAAAAGGTGCACAAAGCAATGGTTTGCGCTGATATCTGCGCAACTTAATTGTTTGCGCTGACTTTCTGTCAGCACAAATCAACAATTTGTGCAAGAATGCAGCCTTCATAAAAATGAAGAACTGATAGTTGATGCAACCGAAACCCTAAAAAGGGTGGCGCAATATGAACTTATCTCTAAAAAGAGATGAGTTTCAAGGGAGTCGAATCACCCTAAGAAGGGGTTTTCGATCGGTTCAACTACCTCTCAGAGCAGGGTGTGCGGATTCGTGTCGGGAAGCTCGCCGTGCAATCCTGTCAGAAGACTCGGCCGGAGCTTTTCCCTTCGCGGCGGCGGCAGCGGCAGCATTTGATCGTCGTGGGGCCATGACAATCGTCGGAGGAGAAGAACAGTGAAGGTTTTCTTCTCAAAAAGCTCGAAAGATTGCAAAGTAAAGAATTGAAAACGAAAAGAGGAGTATTTATAGTTTTTGAAATGCGAAACGGATGCCTCGGATTGCGCCTAAACTTGTGGTCTATTCGCTTTGCGCAGACAGCTCATCATATTGCGCAAAATGATTCAACATTCAAAAATTCAAAGTATTTCAAAATTTTGATTATAATCAACTTTCGAAAACTTTGAAGGGGGTCTTGTAGGTCCTAAAAAATCAAGTTGCATCAATCAACAAAGTCAAAAATTCAAGATATTCATCATTTTGATGAGTTGCACAGACAACAGATTGCGCAGACGTCACTTTGCGCAGGTTGGTTTGCGCATGTTCCCAACTGCGCAGGCTGACGTGGCAGAAGTCATCATTGACTGAATCAAATCAGATCTTCCTGACAGATGACAATACGAATAACGAGAAGACTGTTCGTTTTTGGCGCCGCACAGTGTTCGAGGACGACTGACAGTTGGCAGCGCAATCCGTGGTTGCGCAAACGAAGCCTGCGCAGTCTGAGTCTGCGCAAACCAGTGTATGCGCAGTTCACTTTGCGTATTCTACCAACATAACTGATAAATTACATGTGGCATTTATGCCATCAATTGCTCATTACGTGGCAACTGTCTATGCACGATCATACGCATTTCAATCAAATAATGCCATGTGTCTCAGATAGTTGGCCCATGATCCAGTAACTGCCTGCGCAGTCCATATTTGCGCAAACCAGTTGCTGCACAAATTAGCTTGCGCAGTCCAAAATAACTGAAAGTTAGTTATTTTCAGAACTCTATAAATAGAGTTTCAAGTCTTCATTTCAAGGGGATCAAGATCAGAGATCAGAAATCAGAGAGTTCAAGAGTTCTTGCCAAAGTGCTGCTGCATTCTTTCGAGACTTTTGTCTTCAACTTCAGAGGCTTTTGCCTTCAATTTCCAGAGTTGTTTTTAACTTCAAAGGCTTCGTCTTCAAAGTTCACATCGTCCAAGGGATAAAGCAATCGTCATCAAGATTGGATTCCTATAGTTGTAATTTTCCCAGAATTCTTGTAATCTTTATTACAGTTTGTATCAATAAAGTTTTATACTTTTGTTTTTGCAAACATTTATATCCTTAACTCTTATTACTGGTTTTAATTCTTCATGTCGTGCTTCCTTTGTGGTACTTGCTATTGGAGGTCTAACCTCTCTGGTTTTGCATGGCCAGATCTAGAGCCAGCTCCCGAGGACTCAGCTTACTTCTACCCTCAAGATGGTCAATACTAGAAGGACGACCGCAGGAGGCCACGAGTGGGTTTCTTGACTCCCTACTCGTCTTGTTCTTTACTTTACTTTTACCGTTTGGCACCGACCTGTTAGTCGAACTGTCTAGCACTTGCTTTTACATAATTGTACTAAATTCAGACTGCAGCTGATAGCGATTGTGTATACCTTATCATATCATCTGGCTATGTTTTGTAAAGCCAGATCTCAAGAACATTTTGACCGAGCATTTGGGACGCCTTACTGCTTTATCATATATGCTCTTTATTTACTGCTTCTTGATTCATTGATTGAGACAATAGATGTCATGTGACCCTAGCGAGACTTGTAGATAGTATGCACCCCCTTGTCTAGTTTACAGCATTGATCGTATTATTCGGTATTTCTTCTACCCGTAATACGTAGCTGGCTAAGTCCGTCCCCGTCCCCCGGTATTTCGGATCTGGGGCGTGACACGCATGGGTGAGATTTAGGCTATAAGTACGTAACTGGCATCCAGTCATACGTATCCGGCCGTAATGTCCAAAACGTCAGAGCGTATCTGCAAATAAAATCTCGCCATAGTTCCTCTCGAAAACTATGGTTTACCTGTTTGGCTTCCCATACGCACTAGCGACTGTCCTTCCCCAAGATTTTCCATACTGACCAAGTCATGTCCATGACCTGCCCAGTTTTTGTAACTGCTCGAGTCTCTATACCTTAATCGTAGCAGTTACGATCTATCCGTCACACGACTAAAGAGATGGCCAGTCCATAAGTCGTGCCCCTAGCAAAATGTTTCAAACCGTGTAGTGTGAGTGTCATAGCCCAAGGAGATAATATGATATCCCCCAACAAGAAGGTAGTCCGCTAAAACTAAGTTAACATGCATATAGTAAAGTAAAAATGACTAATAGAGTCGCTTGCACCCAAGTATGGCTTGGACGCGTAGTTTATAACAAAAAAAACTAACAATATGAAACAAAGTAAATAATACGAAAAATAAATAATATGACAGTTAATTAGCAAGGTATACTTGCCTGTTGTGACGCCTGGGGTGCTGCGATGATCAAGGTGGCACGGTGTTGACTTCATTGTTACAACTACTCAAGACGGTCTCTGATGACGGTACGGACTGTTCCATCGGGTCCACGAAGGCCAGATTAGTTAGGGTCGATAGGAAGACATATGAATTTGGCGTGGGAACATGAAGTAGGATTTGTTATAGGCAAGGGGATAACCAAGAAAATTGGATAAAGATAATATATGATTTAGAGAAGTTATATTTATAGTACTAGAAATACTAGTTTTTATGAGTCACAAAAATCACTTAAGCCAAGAAAATCGTTTTTAGAGAAAAAAAAAAAAATAAAAAAAAAAAAATAAAAACCATAAGTTTAAGATAGAGAAACTATATTTCTCTAGTAAAAATATTTTGGACAATATTTGAGAATATCAACAAAAGTTATTTTATATAACTTAAATAATATAATAGTATCTCTAAGGGTTTCGAATCCTATTTTGAAAAAAAGTGTAGAGTTAATCTAATATAGTAGTTGTATTTGCTAGTGATACAAAATTTACAGGTAAAGAACAAAACTAAAATTATATATATAAATATAAAATATGTAAAATATAAAATAGCAAATATCATACTACTACTACCACCAATAATATTAAAATAATAACACCAATATTACTATTAATTTTTTTTAAGGGGACACACAACCCATAAACAAAATAACTAAATAATAATAATAACAACAAAACAATGAGAGTATTACCAATGATCTATATATATTTTGAAACTAATGGTAACAAATAGCCTAAAATACAACAAACATTTATAAAAAATTAACTTTATCCCTTTTCCTGTTAGTAATAATAATAATAATAAAAATAATAATAATAGTAAAAGTATTACATAAAGTAATAGCTATTATCAGAACTGCTCTGTTCTCATACTTTAAGTGTGAAGTAGAAAGAGAAAACCAAAAAAAGAAAAAAGAAAGAAGCAAGAATCAGAAGAAGGGGAGGAAGTGAGAAGCGGAGAGGAGATCGGAAAGGGGAATCGGAGCGGAGTCGCCGGCGGCGGCTGCTTCGACGGAGAGAGGGGGAGGGGACTGGAGATCGGGGAGAGGAAGAGGGATTCATGGAGGGGAACGGGCTGCGCCGATGGCGGTGATTCGGTCGAGGGAGGCGGCTGGGCCGTGCGCAGCGAGTCGGAGGGGTCCGCGGTGAAGAAGCACGACGGAGATGGGGGCGAAGCCCGCGTACGGAGGAGGTGGAGGACCGGAGGAGTTGGGGTGCGCGGGGGAAGACTCGGGAGAGGGAGGAGTGGTAGCTCCGGACGTGGCCATGCGTGGTGGAGCGGAGAAGGAGCACGGACACCGTGGCACATGCGGAGGAGGCAGACCCGCGCGCCGGCGTGGTCGACGCGACGGTGGTTCGTCGGCGAGTTCGGACGGTAGGTGAGTCTAATGGTGGGTGATATTTGGGGTTTTTGGCCGGTGGCCGTGGTGGCGATGGTTACGGGACAACCGGCGGAGGTCCGGTGGGTTTCGTGTGTGTGGTGATGGGGTTTGATGGTGAGGGATTTTGAGTAGTGGTGGATGCCCTGCTGTCGGTGGCAGAACTGTTATGTTCGGCTGGGTTGGTCGGGGGTGGTTTGGGTGAGGTGGAGTCACCGGCGGATGGCCGAGAACTGGTGTCAGTGGATGGGGATGAAGATGATGATGGGTTTGTTACTAGTGGTGATGGGCTAGGCACGATGGAGAGGAGGAGGTCGTCTGGGATAGGGGAGCATTGGTGGTGGTGATGGGTTGGGCCGTGGTGTGGGTAGGCCAGGATTTTGGGTGGTGGTGGTGGTGGTGTCGCTGCGGTATCGATCGAGGAGGAAGGAAGGGTTGGGAGTCGTTGGCAGAGGTGTACTGCGGCAATGGCGGTGTGGCGGTCGACAAAGCAGGGTTAGGGTTAGGATTTTGATGGTGTCGGGAGGTTGTCCGATACGGGAGTAATGATGTATCTGTAAAATATGGAATAAGAATTGGACACGTACACGGACACGATGCACGAGTGGTTGGGAATTATTTGTGGAGTAATTTGGCTTGCGAAATTAATAGAAGAGGTGCAAGGAGTCTCTCCTTATAAAGGAGGTGGACTCCTAGTTTGATAAAGATTAGGAAGAATTTAAAACCCGCTAGATAATTCACTCTTAGTTTAAATCAAGTTTAAATCAATTTGAGAAATCAAAAATCAAATTTAAATCAAATTTATATTTATATAAAGCTTATATATATAAGTTTAAACTACTTTAAAAATATTTCAATAAAAATCAAATTTAAATTTAAATTGCTAAAAATGTTAAGCATTAAATTCACGAATTTCAAAATATCTTTATGATAAATAATAAAAATAATTAATTTTGAAAATGAGAATAAATATTTTAAATAGTAATAGGAAATATCTTTAAAATATATTTTTAATAATTTAGATAAAACAATTTCAAAAATAAACATAAGTAATACCTTCTTGCTAAATAATTTATTATAAATAATAAAAATTAATTTTGAAAATATACATGAAATAATTTTTATGTGCTTTACACGAGTAGAATATTCACATAAATCTAGTTTTCTAAATTACCACTATTAAAATAAGATGGCATTTTATAAATAAATAAAATAATAGGTTTTGCCAACCTCGATAGATATTTTTCACAACTTTTAATAAAAATAATTATTACATATATTATTTTGAAACTATCCTTCATAAATAAAATCTATAATCAAAATTGTTTTTTCTAAAATGTGTAGCTCGCACATATTCGCACTTGACGAGCAAATACGAAATGCAACGTACAATACGCAAAATAAAAATCCAATCAAAAAAATATATGTAGTAAAAATTAGGGGGTTTACACGGCATCACGCCTTAGCGAGGACGATCGCTCCTACGGGAGCGGAGCGTGACATAATGGTATCAGAGCACGGCTTTACGTCCTTGGACTTCAAGTCGAATCTCTCAGTTTTGAAAGCTCATCATTGATAAAGAAGTGTGCGCTGTCTCTCAAATGTCCCGCGGCATGTCCATACAATAAGTTTAAATATTTTTAAAAGCTCGTACAAGTGTTCAATTGAACGCATCGGTAGGCGATGGCCTTTGTGCCGAACGGTGTCAAACTTGAGTTGACAGAAAACACATGCTAAAGTTAGCAAGTCGCATGCGTGCCTAATTAGTCCTACGTCAACATTAGCAAAGAGCATGCCAAATCAGAGTATAGTCCGTATGGATGGCTATGCACACGGCCTTTTGGCTAAGCTGTGCCGCGTGTCGCGCACCTAGACTTTATGGTGCAAACGATTTGTGAGGGATATCAAGTATCACTCGGTCGGGAATGGAGATACACTTTGAGTGTATATCGATAGAAACGCTATCGAACTAACGCTTAGGCATACACGGATGAGTGATTTGGATTTTGAGGATTTGTTTGAACGACTTAGTACGTCGAAACGACGTGAGCGACCACGCTTGAGATTCGTCGAACGAATCTGAAAGATGTTTTAGCGAGTGTTGCGAACGTGATTGTGGACTAAATCGGATGGCTCAAATCCTGAGTGGAGTATGGTTCGTCTTAAAAATCATTCGAGCAAAAATTGAGGATTAGGAGTAACAACGAGTATGTCAGAGAGGCGATGCGATCGCGCAAAGCCTTAGAACGTGTCATGCTTATTTGGTCGTGACTTCGAATGTCCCGAACGAGATGTCGTTCGGACAATTTGTGAATGGACAACGCGAGTTATAAAAACGATTCGGGACGATAAATAAATGTGAATATCTTGATCGAGGAAGCCAAGAGGATCGCATTTGTGATTTCGAATTTGATCGAATGGAATTGTGGTATATCTAATTCGGACAATAACATCAGTTGCACGACTCTGAGTTTGTTGCAAAGGAAGATCGACAGGTTACGTACATCATCAATGGTATTGAGGCGTATCAAAGATCGATGTACGATAACTCGGGGGTACTCTGATTCGAGGAACGATGATCGTGTAAAATATTATTATTCCGATGGATGTTATACTCGGGATGTTGAAATATGTGGAGGAAAATATAGACTTGGCTCGAGGATTTTCTAGTTGAACGAATGACGGTTAGACTATCGAACTGAGATCTTGGCTTGAATAAAAATGAAATGTTTGGATTGTTTCGTCGATAACCACAACGTTAACGTTCTTGTCTTATGCGAGTGCAACTCCAGCCTCGCACATGCGTCACGCCAAATTAGGGCTATCACTCCGCGTTAGCGCTGGTATGGTGATTCATACAGCGGGGGTGATCGAACTTGCATGGCGTGGCAATTTGATTGCTTCGACTTGTGGTTGGACGCGAAGGTGGACTCGAGAATGACTCAGTGTGCTTGACGATTAAACTTGAGGATTGAGTAGGTCCAATTCACGTATCGAGAATGAATTAGTCTAGACTCAAGCAAGAGTTACGCTCCAATGAGGACGATTATCCTACGAGAATGTGGCATGGTGATTCATGTCCAACGTAGATAATCGAACTTGTGTGAGATTGGGACGTGATAAATTGTTGTGCTAGACGACCTCGTGATCGAATACATGAATTGGTTAGAATTGGTGATTCGAACATATTCGAATATGCGCAACAAATGCCTTGATGCGAATTAGGTGATCATGTTCGATGTTTAGAAATCTGAGTGACACGAACTTGGGTAGAAATCCCCGTATTATCAACCTTGGTTTGACCCTAGGATTGGGGTCAGTATTGGCATTATTGTTGGGGAACTATGATTCCAATCCTGACATTGACTTAAGCCTTGAGAAATGGCCTAGCGGTTAGGCGAGACGCCCCTGTTTCAAGAGTTAGCAATCGAAAGATTAATCTTGAGGATTGGTATGGATGGATAGAGTGAATTAAGAATATAGGAATACCCCTCACGAGATTCGACTGACATGCATATATTTCAGGGACGCCTGAATATGTGCACGATACGACTCGAGTGAGAATGACAAATTCTCTATCATGAGGTTTGGTTGAAAGCATGTATTTTGGAGACGCTTGGAATATGTGCACGATCCAACCAAGTGACATATTGAATTTAAGGGTCGAGGATTTTGAAATCGTATTATAGGAAGGATTGATACTAGTATGAGTGTGACTCGGATTGAGGAAGCGCATAAGCGGAGTGTGTACGAGAGTTCTTGGATCAAGTGGTCTAGAGTAAGTACTCAGTTAGTTTCGTGGATGAAACTTTTTCTGAGTGGTGTATGATGTAGTACCCCGTCCCGTTCAGTCAATTGGAGAAATCGAGACGCCTACGGCGATCGGACTTAGCCTCGTAACGGCTTGCTCGAAGACTCGCTCAGGTGGGGTAGTTTCGATGAACTTGCCTCATCTTAGCCTTCACATAATAACTCGCATGTTTTCAACTTGCACAAGTTAGGCTTGATAATAAAAGAGACGCATCCACATAGCTAAGGGAATAATCCCGACGGGTCAGAATGTGTTAGAACATGGAAAATGGTCCCACGGTCTGCTTAGAAGTCTGCTCAGCGTGATTTTAAAATAACACTCGGTCCTTCGTCCCGTGGCTTGGGAGAAGGAAGTTGTCACGCCCCGCTCCCGTAGGAGCGATCGTTCTCGCTAAGGCGTGATGCCGCACGAGCCTAGATTGCGCTCGTGCAAGGCGAGTTCCATAACGACTGATTTCAGCAGCTGCGACGGGATCGTCGCACAGATGTCCCAAGCGGAGATATTGAATATGCAGCAGAAATTTAGAACCAACACGTGTTATTCAAAGAAGCTCTTTATTGATATTGAAATAAAGGTTATAGTAGGGCTCAAGGCCAAGATTACAAGTCTCTCAAGCTCACTCAAGCTTACTCATCTCACATTACAAGTCACTCAGCTCTCTCTCTCATCTCTCAATACATGTCTTGAGCCAGTGGATGCTTTGGATGGCGACGTCCATACATTATGTTCCATATAAGTCTTGACTCTATACGGCCGCACGTTTCGAATCGCCAAGGAACTCCGTGCCTCGACGCATCCAAGCGAGGTCCGTGCCACGAGCTTCTACCTGTGCCTGCACATGAAAACTATATGGGTGTCAGTACTCAATTGTACTGGTGGAATGAGCTCCTCGCCCACCCATATAAAACCAACACGTTTGATTTACTTCGTGCAACATAACCCTGCAACATAACCCTTTTGATTGTGTTTCTACTCTTGTCTTAGGATTATTTTAGGACCGACGCCTTGGCCTATTTTGTGTCTCCAGACCATCCCGTGCTTGCGACAACAACGTCGACTCAACAACGTTAACCTATCAAGTCGGGCTTGCCTTTCGGCCAAAATCAGAAACGCAACTACGCGATGAGGCTCCATTTCCATATGATCGTACTAGGAATCCATCGTGCCGTGCCTCGCAACTCAGGGTGACTAAACTATATCGTCGCCTCGTGGCCCTTTCTACTTCAATCACCAACTGACCCAAATCAGGACTTGTTGACTAAATGTCACTCGACCGACTTTGCCTTGCGGTATCTCCTGACTTAAACTTAAGACAACCCAATCATAACTATGCAACTTATATACCGACAACATAAGACTCGATGCCACATCTCGTGCCGAAGCACATCGCCTACGTTGCAACCAAATCTTAGGCCAAATATTGTGTTATAACTGTACACACACATTCAACTCGACTCCTTGATATAGTGCACTTAATACTCGACTCAATCCAAAGGCACACTCGCGGATTGTCGCCCGTGCCGACTCATCTATATGAGGTCACTAGCATGACAAACTATCTTGGACACATAGCTGGTATAGGATGGACCGGTCACCGCAAGTAGCTAGCCCTGATGAGCGTCCACCGAATACTTACCTTTCGGCTCAGCTATCCCGCTCACATTCACCCTCGGACCCTCGGTTTCCTCCTAGGCCGGAACGGTCTCGTGGCCCCGGGTTGTCGTCCGAGGAAACAAATCACCCTTGTCGACAAGTTGTCCAATGACCATGCAAGACTCGACACAAACTGACGTCTTACACAGTCATTCCTCTTCCAATGTTACCATCTCTTTCAAACCAATATAAAGACTTCTATCATTTGAGACCCCTCGACGACCCACGGTCGCGAGCATTCTTTCCATGTTACCATATCATTTCATTCAACTCATTGCCTATTCGATGATCCTTTCTCCAAAACTCATTAAATCAACCGTGGTTCATGTCTTAAACACTAAGTTCGTGCATCGTGCCTCAAACCGACTTTCGTTTTACGCGACGCTATCGCCCAAGTCATACTTTATATGACGGGCCTCGAGACCGTAAGACTATGTGGTTATACCCAACCGTAAAACTCGTAGGACCGTACATGCTACCACTCCGATAGCCTAACATAACTTGCCTGACTTAAATGCACAACGACTCGACGAGCAAAGGCTGTGTCAAGCCTCGCATTGCGAAAATGTGTCGCACATGCGTTCAACTTTGATCGACCAAGTCATTTGGGTGCCTAGACTTATATCATAAGCCGTGCAACGCAACTTAACTCATGGGGCAAGCCAAGGCTATGCCAAGCCTTGGATGACAGGATCGTGCATGCTTTATAAAGCATTTATGCGGGTGACGCCTATGACTTAGGCTACGTTCATAACTTTGCCTACTCAACCAACTTTCCTTCTCCCAAGCCACGGGATGAAGGATCGAGTGTCATTTTCAGAGCACGCCGTGCACCAACTCTAAGCCGACCATTGGACCTTTCCATATTCTAACTCAATTCGACCCGTCGAAATTATTCCCTTTAGCTATGTAGATTCGTCTCTTTTATTATCAAGCCTACTTGTGCAAGTTGAAAATATGCAATTTATTATGTGAAGGCTAAGATGAGGCAAGTTCACCGAAACTACCCCACCTGAGCGAGCATTCGCCTCGACCGAGCGATGTCTCTGAGCAGCCGTTGCAAGGCTAAGTCCGAACGCCGTTGGCGTTCCGATTCCTCCGATTGACTGAGCGGGACGGGGCACTACAGAAGTTGGCCTAAGTTGCTAAGTTGCCACAACGCTCGAATTAGCCTAAGCGGGACAGGGCACTACAGAAGTCGCCCGCGTGAATGCTTGATAAAGCATGCACGGTCCCGTTGTCCAAGGCTTGGAATAGCCTTCGTCCGTCCCATGGTTTAAGTCGTGTTGCACGGCTTGTGGATTAAGTCTAGGCACCTAAAGAACTTGGTTGTTCAAGTCAAATGCGTGCACGGCACGTTCTCTTGATGCGAAGCTTGGCGTAGCCTTTGCTCGTCGAGTCGTTGCCCGAATAAGTTAGACAAGAGTTTTGCTGGGCTATCAAAGTCATAGCAAGCACTATCCCCTATTGGCGGCGATTGTCAAGTCATATTGTCCCACGAGAACAAAGCTCATCATATAAGTATGTGACTGGAGCGATAGCGTCACCTAGAGAACAAGGTCTGTCTAAGGCACGAGCCACGGTTGGTTTAGTGAAAAGCATGCCACGGACAAAGGAAGTCCACTTGACTGGTTGTCGTCGAGATCGGTCCCGCTACTTGGAAGTCTCGATAAGGTAACTAAGGAACTATTTCGGTAACCAAGTTACAAACCGTAAACCAGACAAGGACCGGGGTTGTAACCCTTCTCCTGAACAGAACTTAGTCCCTGACCGATTATCGATAAGGTAAAGCATAACAGTAAATGCACTGAAGTAACCATGTACTAGCACTGTTTAGACAATACTAGACTGGACTCCATCCATCAATCACGGCCAAGCAATGAGTATGGCTTGATACTTTAACTAACTAGGGTTATCACAAGCCTAATTACTAACAAGATGCAATGAGATGTTTCAACAGCCACAAGCCCTGCAGACTTAATCCAGGTTATCCAGTAGCAAGTTGAGAGAGTTGGATTAGGTGACTTGGGGGTACAACACATGACAGTGTGCTGAAAATGTGCCCTACTCGACGACAAGCTATAAGTCCAATTAGAGCGCCCAGATAACGGGACTACCTATAGCTGGAAAATTTTTTATGAACTACTTGATCAATCTAGTCATTATCCTAGTCAGATTCAGTATAAATTCCTGTCCGTGGTAACCAGGAATTCATATCCTAGATATGATGCAAGATGAGACATGTAGCTTATACAAGCACAAACACCCACGGTGTCAAGACAAGAGTTACTTAGCAAATCAAGATAGCCATCACAACAGCATATCAAGATTATCATGTTAGATTTACTTATCAAGAGTGCGCCACAACGGGCCACTATCATGTATTATCATGCCAAGGTTGCTTGTTAAGAGTGCACCACAACGGGCCACTATCATGTCATGTTACTTGTTACTTGTTAAGAGTGCGCCTTAACAGGCCACTATCGTGTTCTATCCTTACATTATCATGAATGAAAGAAACTTGCATAAAATAGCTAGTAACATATTTTTGAAGTCAAGGAAAAGATCTATAACTTTTATGTTGGGATTTGGGAGAAATTCTGGCCATAATTCAGCCAAATAAGACATAAAACAGTCAAAAAGGCACTATGCGGCACTATGCAAGCCATGCAACACTATTTATTCCTGCGGCACTATGCATCTATGCGGCACTATGCAAGCCATACGGCACTATTCATTCCTGCGGTACTATGCATCCATGCGACACTATTCATTCCTGCGGTACTATGCATCCATACGGCACTATGCAAGCCATGCGGCACTATTCATTCCTGTGATACTATTTATTCCTGTGGTACTATGCATCCATGCGGCACTATGCAAGCCATACGGCACTATTCATTCCTGTGGCACTATTTATTCCTACGGTACTATGCATCCATATGACACTATGCATCTATACAACACTATGCAAGCCATGTAGCACTATTTATCGTCCCTGCCAGATTCAGGACAGATGAATTAGAAAATGTCCAAATCTTATTTTGGCCATAACTTCCTCAAAACAAGTCAAAATCTAACCTTTCAAAGGTCCATTTTGGGTAAAATCGAATTCTCTACAACATAGAATAATCAAAACTTGAAAATAATAAAGTTTGGTAGATCAAAACCCAAGAGAACCGAAAAAGCTACAAACTTAGATCTACAAAAATCCATCCATCAAACCCAAAAATGTCAAATTCTAAAGAGGCTTAAAATCAAGTAAGGAAGATAATGGAACAATAAAACTTGAGATCCATTATGAAGCAAGTTGTACTTGCCTAGGACTTGGTAGGTGGGAGGAGTAAATAAAGAAGATAAAAAAGTAAATAAAGAAGTGAATGAGGAGAGAGAGAGAGAGAAGGAGTTAGGTTATATATCAACCCTCTCCATCTCAAGCCAAGCCAAACTAAGTCAAATTGAACCAAACCCATCAAATAAACCAAGTCAAGATTAAACCAAGACTAGGCTAAGCAAAACAAGTCTAACTACGGTCCACCTGATAAATGCCAGAAATCTCGTATACGCATACGAAAATACGTATAACGGGAAACGGGAGTGACAACTCTACCCACCTTAAAAGAATTCCGTCCTCGAAATTTAATCAAGAGGCTAGAGATGTCGGGGCAAGCTATATTAATCATAAGCAAGCTACAACTAGCAGTCAATCAAGCAATCATTGATGCAAGCAAGAAATTAAAAGCATAAGGCATAAGTAAGATATTATACCTTATAAGTCAAATAGGTGTGGATATCGCGAGCGAATATCATCCTCACGCTCCCACGTTGACTCACCCAAAGAGTGGTGACCCCAAGCAACACAGACTAAACTAATAGTCTTGTTCTTGAGTACCTTCTCTCTTCAGTCCAATATAGATACGGGCCTTTCCTCATACGAAAGGTTAGTACCAACAACCAATTTCGAATGATCAAGGACATGGCTTAGATTCGGGATATACCGTCGTAATTGGGATACATGGAAGACATCATGCACCTCACGTAACGATGACGGAAGAGCGAGACGATATGACACATCACCTACTCGCTCTAGAATATCGAACAGCCCTATGTACCTAGGACTAAGCTTTTCCCATACGCCGAATCGAATGACGCCACAGGTAGGCGAGATCCTAAGGAACACATGGTCGCTGACTGAAAACTCAAGGGGACGCCGATGAGAATCGGCCCAATGGCACTGTCGATCTTGGGCAACTCAAAGATGATCTCTGACTTGTCTGACCACCTCGATTGTCTGCATAACCATCTCTGGACCAAGCATTTGTCTCTCGCCGACATCATCCCAAGCCAAAGGTGATCTGTACTCCCTGCCATACAGTGCTTCAAAGGGTGCCATCTGGATACTAGCCTGGAAACTGTTGTTATAGGAGAACTCCACGAGATGCAGTGATCTTCCCACGAACCACCGAAGTCGAGTGTACATGTCCGCAACATATCTTTAAGAGTCTGGATCGTACATTCTGACTGACCATCTGTCTGTGGATGATAAGCTGAACTGAACTTGAGACGAGTCCCCAAGCTCTCTTAAAGACTCTGCCAAAAGTGCGATGTGAATCTTGAATCTCTGTCTGATATGATACTAATTGGCACTCTATGCAATCTAACAATCTTCCTGAGGTACATCTCTGCTAGCTGATCCGTCGACTGACCAATTCTGAAGGGGAGAAAATGAGCTACCTTCGTGAGTCTGTCAACTATAATCCAGATAGCATCTCTTCCAACTGGGAATTTAGGTAACCCAGTTACAAAATCCATGGTAATGTGCTCCCATTTCCATTCTGGGATCGGTAAAGGTTTAAGAAGTCCAGCTGGTCTCTGATGTTCAGCCTTAACTTGTTGACAAACTAAACAACGAGAGACAAACCGGGCTATCTCCCTCTTCATGCCATTCCACCAGAAATGCTGACAGATGGCTTGGTACATCTTCATACCATCGGGATGAATTGAATACTGAAAACTGTGAGCCTCTGCCATAATTTCCTGTCTGATATCACCACTGGGTACACAAAGATGTCTCCCATGTCGGAGAGTACCATCTTCGTGAATACATAACTCTGCTCTCCGACCTGCTTCACACTCTGCTCTGAGCCGCTGAAACTTGGAATCTGCTGATTGTGCCATCTTAATCCTCTCAACTATGCTGGACTGAACTTACATGCTGGCCATCAATGCCATATTGGTAGGAAGAACTACTTCTATTCCCATCTTCTGAAGATCTGCTAACAATTCTGGTTGTGCTGTTAGAAAATAAAATCTGGCTCTTCTGCTCAATGCATCTGTAACAACGTTAGCCTTCCCAGGATGATACTGCAAGTTGATGTCGTAGTCCACAAGTAGCTCTAGCCATCTCCTCTGACGCATGTTAAGATCCTTCTGGGTAAACACATACTTAAGATTCTTATGGTCGGTAAAAATCTCCACCCGATCTCCATATAAATAATGCCTCCAAAGCTTAAGTACGAAAACCACCGCTGCTAATTCCAAGTCATGGGTTGGGTAATTCCTCTCATGATCACGAAGCTGACGTGACGCATAAGCTACTACCTTACAATGCTGCATCAAGACGCATCCCAATCCCTTGCCAGAAGCGTCATAATAGACCGAAAATCCTCCAGTCCCATCTGGAAGCGTAAGAATGGGTGCCGTCATCAATCCTTGCTTCAACTTCTTAAATGAACTCTGACACTCTACTATCCAAGCAAACTGCACATCCTTGCGGGTCAACTTCATCAATGGTGCTGAAATTCGAGCGAAGTCTAATACAAACCGTCGGTAATAGCCAGCCAATCCTAGGAAACTTCGAACTTCTACGACGGTACTGGGTACTGGCCATGACTCTATAGCCACTATCTTCTGGGGGTCCACTTCTACTCCACCTCTGGTGATGATGTGACCTAAGTACGAGATACGATCCAGCCAAAACTCGTACTTACTGAACTTCGCATACAACTGGTGCTCTCTGAGAATCTGAAGAACTATACGAAGATGCTGCTCATGCTCTGCCTCGTTCTTGCTATAGACTAAGATGTCATCTATAAACACTATCACGAATTGGTCCAAATAGGGCATGAAGATACGATTCATGAGGTCCATGAATATGGCTGGCGCATTGGTTGCTCCAAATGGCATAACAAGGAACTCCCAATGCCCATATCTGGATCTGAATGCTGTCTTCGGGATGTCTTGCTCTCTAACTTTGATCTGATGGTACCCTGATCGCAAGTCAATCTTCAAGAATATTGCCGCTCCTCTAAGTTGATCAAATAAATCATCTATCCTTGGTAGAGGATATATCTTCTTGACTGTTACAGAGTTCAAGGTACGATAATCAACACATAATCTTGACGTACCATCCTTCTTTTTCACAAGAAGTATCGGGGCTCCCCAAGGTGATCCACTAGCACGAATGAATCCCTTGGTCCTAAGTTCTTCAATCATCTTATACAAGATCTCTAACTCTGAAGGTGCCATCCTGTAGACTCCTCCTGACACTGGTGCCGTCCCTGGAAGCAAATCAATGGTGAACTCTATCTCTCTCTGGGGGCATGCCTGGAAGCTCTTCGGGAAATATATCAGAAAACTCTTCTACTACTCTAGGAAACTGAACTGCCACTGCTACTGCCATCCGCAATACTGGGGGAGAAGGTTCCACTTCGCCCCTGGAAAATGAAAACTCTGGTTCGCCGGGAATACCAAAAATAATCCTGCCAATATGGCAGTCTGTTCTTGCGTATTGCTCCTTGAACCAATCCACTCCTAGGACCACATCATAATCGGCCATCGGAAATTCTATCAACCTAGCAGGAAACTCTCTACCGCTAACTACGATTCGACACGAGGAAAACACTCTATCTACTCCCATAAGTCCGTTACCAGTAAGTATATTGAGCCTTACTGATAATGACTCGGGCTCCAGTCCCATCCGTGTTGCGAATCGTACAGACATAAATGAATGCGATGCATGTCACGACCCGCACCCGCTTTTCGGATACGAGACGTGTCCAAGTCCAGCCTATGCCGCAGTGTCGGCGATAGAATGCTGTCTAGTACGTAAACAAGTAACATAATCTAACAAGGCAGTCTAGATCTCATCCACAGAAATATGACACAATCAACTGAATATAGAATGATAATATATAGAATGAAGTATCAAGCTCATCATGAATCCAGGTCACGTCCGGTGGACACAAATCCACTACCAGTAGACGGAATAAAATAAGACAGGAATGATACAACTGAAACCAACTACGCTAATCATCGACGCAACAATACCGTGATCTGAATGCGGGCTCAACACTGCTCGTCTCCACCTGGCTCAAGTACGGCTAACCTGAAGAGATCATCAGGTCCTCAGAGGACTAGCAAGATACATAATATACAAGCCTTTCTAACAGTTTATCATGCATGAAAGAAATCCAGGATATAAACAGGAAAAGACTATACAATCACGAGACATGAATGTATGAACGACTACGCATAAATGAACTGCAGGAAGACAAATAAATAAGAGATCAATGGAATACCAAACCCTCGCCCCTAATGTGGACTCGCATGTCAGTTTCAAGACAAGTCACCCTCGCCCCGTGTATGGACTCGTAGGTGCAAACGATCAACCCTCGTCCCGTGTGTGGACTCGCAGGTTGTAAACAATCAAAATAAAGAAATAGCAGTTCAATTTATAACGTGATCGTCCTACGATACAACTCAAACCAGTACAAGTGAAAAGCATGTCCAATAAAGCTACAAGGCTAACTGTGAGCAATGGCAAAGCACATGTCAGCAATCAACTGAATAATGAAAGTAGATAAGTATGTAAATAAAGCTGTAACGAAAGGCAAGGTATACTTGCCTGTGGTCCTGAGCTGCTGCACGATTCGAGCACTGAGTCGGAGTCCAATAAACCTATATTGTGAATCAATTCTAATCAACACATGAAATCAACCAATGAATCTACTTAACTATTACAAATTACCCTTATACTTAGTACTCTTTAATGGTCTAGCGTTTATTTACACTGGTGTTAACCTTAAGTCTCATATCTAGTATTGTTGTATAGGAATACACGTGTCCTACTGTTGCTATCTAGGTCTGACACAAAGGCAAGCTTAGGCTATCTAAAATCATGTGGTCATAAAGAGTCAATTGTGTCTATTTGTCCAATGGGTAATTTTCTTCCTGGATACTAGGCTTTTAGTGTCTGATAGGGTTCATGACTATGTACCCTAGCTCTTACAAGGTCGACCTTTAGTCAGGGTCTATTACATGTAACCCTGGAATATACTGCTAAGTGCAATAACCCACATCATAGTCTATACTTCTTCTCGAAGACTGGTATAAGACATGACACATGATACCCTGACTACCCAACATCCATTTCTAACTCTTGATGTTACAGATGGATAACATTATTGACTGGACACAAATAAGGGGTCTCTCATCTATCAGTTGATACCAAGACAAAGTTACCTGTCAAGCAATTCGAATACTCACCCAATCCACATGTTGGTATCCATTGATACACACAGGGCTTTCTAGGTAGTGTCCACTGGATATATCTGAGTCACCAAGATACAAAATCATATAGATCATTGTTCACAAGATGGTTCATGATGTAGCAGTATCTAGAGGCACAGTTCAGAACTGTCCTGAATACATCCATGGGTTAATTCCTAAATCCAGGTGTCTACACTTGGGTCCTGCTACCCCTAGCCTGTATCTATGAGAAGATGGGGTCCAGGCTTGGCTTGGATGCTACCTGCTACTAGTCCCTTCACAATGCAACTGGTAATGGTCCATATAGGCTGGTACTTCATGACAGGGGACTGAATTACCTATACAGGTTTGTGTAGGCCTGGAAATGAAAGGTTAAACTCAGCTCTGGCCCTACACTTAGCTTCCTGTTATTTAGATACTACCTACACCTGTTATTTAGACACTACAATGAATTGATGCAAGAACCTGTGTATAAAGGATTTGGACAGTTCCAATAGTGTAGGTGATTGGTCATAATGAGATGACTGAACTCAGTCTGGGTTGACCATAGAGCAATTCCCTTGTCCAATTATGGATTAGACTAAACCAAATATGTAGGCAAGAAATAAATGGTTAAATGCATAGGACCTAAGTGCAATGCAGGATGACACCTGTGTCCTGATACCTGGGTGTATCAGAGGATGCTAACATGTACAGGACAACTATCCCATTGATCCGGGCATTGTCTGCCTGTACAAACCAAAGCCTATATAGTTACTTCCCTATGTTAACCAAGCCCACACCCTTCCTGATGCATTAAACACAGAGGTGACTAGGAAGTCTCAGGCTCCAAGTTTTTAGGCAGGGCTGTAGGTGGTGGATGGTGTCCCTACAAGTCTAGATAGGAGCTGCACCTAGGATTGACAAGTAAGGCCCTGTTGTAGTGCTAATAATTGATGTAAGACTTAAATGCAACAGTTTTTAACCCTTGTACCCACAAGGAACCATGGATAGATGTAAGCCTAGGTTAACAAAGCTGCACCAGGGAATTACAGTGTGTGGTGTACAACCCTACAGGTCTGGCACTAACCAAACAATATGTAAGCTATGCAAATACTACTGATACTCACCCCCTTAGCCTACATGAGAGATATGCAGCATGTGGAAGGGTTATAGTGCAGTGAAGGGTACAACATATGTAGCAGGGGATGTAGGCCAGTGCTTCCTAATGTGTAGGACCTAATATGAATGCCATGTGCATTGAAGGTTGCATAGCTATTGCTGTCAGATACATGAGAGTGTGTGTGTCTCTACAGGGTAACAGCAAGGAGACTGAATTAATTACCCCAAGGGGCAGGACAACACATGAGTGGCTGAACATATGATGCATGAGACAATGCAAGACATGTCTAATCATGCAACGCATGCTATAAGTATGTAGTGAGCTATTGATGCAACAGCAGGTAAGCATAACACATCACTGATTTGCCAATAGGTAGCTATGTAACTACTGTTCCTATTTAGAAACCTTATTACTGTCACACCCTGACCCAGGAAATTCCTCGTCCTCGCTAGATTTTACCCGAATCATCGTCCTCGCTGGGGCGTGATGCCGTACGAGCCTGGAGTTGCGCTCGTATAAGGCAAAATAACGGTTCACATAGTGAATATCTAAAATTCGTAACATAAGCAGCGGAAGGAAAACAAGTAAAACATAAGAATCTCTTTTATTGATTCTGAACTGAAGATTACAAAGGCTCTTAATAGCCCAATATAAATGCCAATTGGCTACAACGCTCATGATCTCTCTTAGCTCACAAAGGATTACATTGTTCCATACATTATGTCTCTTTATAGCCACCAAGTAGTCTTCGGCCGAACATCTCCATGTCGCAAGTTTGAACGCCTATGCGGTAGCTCCTCTTGAACACCAAGGAATCCATGCCTCGGCACGTCCAAGCCAAGCCCCGCCCCGAGCCGATCATAACCTGAGCCTGCACGTAAACTAGTAGGGGATTAGTGCTTTCGTCCTCGCTTCGTACTGATCAAAACCCGCTCGCACCCAAACCAAGCACTAAATCATTTAGTGGAACATGCATCTTAATTTGGTGATATTTCTATTTAGTCTTAGGATCAGTTTTCACGGCAATCATTCAACATATCGACTTATCATAAATATGCCCCATACCGTGTTCCTGCAGCAGATACAGTTAGCCATAATATGAACATAACATAGTGTTCGTGCACATCTCCGTCCTATATTGCCTAGCCTGCACGGGTTAGAACTTAACATAGAATCATATCATTCACGTAACAACCAACCATAAACTTAGACCATGCATAAGGGTCGCAGGCCCTGCGCCTGCAGCCAACTCTCATCTCAGCCCACCGGCCCTAACTATATGAAGGTCACGGTGTTTCGCACCGTAATGGACTTGGCATCTCTTATGTGTAAGCCTACAATCACTTCGATACGGGTTGCTAGCCCAGTATTCGAAGGATCCCAAACTTACGGATATCAAAGCTTATCACAGCACTGGACGGTCGCAATCCGTCCGAATGGTGTGCACCATAAATACCACACATAATTCCCTCCTAGGCCGAACGGTCCCGGTGTCCCGGCATAACCGTCCAAGGGAAGCCGTACCCGTGTACGGGCCATCCGAGTCCATTGACCATGCAATACACGCCATAGCAAACACACATAACATTCCAACCAAATCCTCCATTGCATAAACATAGTCTCGTTCCATAAACGGTTTCCCGAGCCATAAACATATTCGCGTCTCATAAACATAATCCACCATTCATATGGGGAGCTCCGTCGGCGTTATGCTCCAACACATCCATATTGATGCACGATGCCCAACGGCTTAGTTCACATCGTACTCATATTCAGCGCGTACCATTCGTAGTTATTCTCATAGCCTAATTTCGTAGTTACTTAGTCTTTTCGTAGCTTAAGTGCACGAAGGCACGCTCAGTACCATAATCAATGTTCTACGCCTAGAGTTCAATGTTCTCGGAGCCGTGCACATGATGCACATCTCGATATTGTCTTTCAATGTTCTACCATCATGCCCTACCGCGACCCGTGCACTTGATGCACGTTGCTTCAATTGTTCGATTGTTCAATGTTCTATCTTAGTGTTCGACACATGCTTGGACCTTTCGTCGCCGAGCCACACTCGCTAATTCGATAACATCTTACGCATACCATAACATATTCTATTAGACGTGAAGGAATAGGGAGAGAGAGTCAAGAACCCGCACACCTTAAGCCGATACGCCTTGCCGTTTCGCCGATTGAAGCGTCTCGCTTCCATAACTCGATCGCATAGCAAACTCTCGGACTTAGCCATTCCTTTGAACCACTCGGTTGATTTAGCCTATCACGCCCATGCCACAATCCGTAATTCAGCATAAAGGCATAGCCTGTACACCAGATCAACTAACATCAGCACTTGCTCAAACGGGACTTATCCTGTGCATCGATTTGATTCATATATTCCAACCGACTCAAAGCTTACCTTTGGCCAACGTAACTCTTGCATCGATTCGCATCGATACCTCATCGGGTCAACATAACTCTTCGAGTTAACGACTCATCGAAATGCACCGATGCGGAGCGGGGCATTACATAATATACCACTCAAAATCAGGTTCGTCTTCGAACCGAAACCAACACTTAATCCAAGTGCCTCGTATAGATCGCTTCACGATCTCGTGCTATTATCGTTGAATCATACAACTTAGTTTGGATCATACACATATTTTAGACGTCCCATCAATATATGCATTTCAGCTAAGCTCAGTTGTAGGATATCGGGACAAACTAACAAGCTCAACTTAAATCCTCAAACACTAATCATTTTGTATTCGACTTAGTCAGATCTTAGCACATATCCTTAGAATCTTGCGTGCAAACATCCTCGCATATAACTTGATTCAAAACTATAACTTCGATCTCATAAGTTTCTCGCCGGCCATCTAACACATGTATTGTATTAAGCCGTTGCGCATCCGATCGCAACAATTCTCCGCAATGCCTACTCGCCCAATCGTTTCCTATCTCTCACATAACTCAAGTCTTTCATCCAATCATTCATAACACTTGGCCTTAATGACATGGACTAATTCCACATGTCTAACTTTCCTTGCCAATAATCCGTACTATGCATCGTACTCAACTATTCCAACACGATCCACGTTCTCGAACCATATACGCATCGCGTCTGGGATACCCCCGCTTGGTAATTTATCCAGACATCATACTTAATCTCTCCCGACATAAGAGGTCAACTTGAGTCTACGATGCTCAAAGGCAACAATCTTTTCGACCCAAGGTCTCTTACGATACGCCCATCTCCTATTCTCGACCGAGTATGAATCCTTTACTCAATTCTCAATCAATCCCGACTAGTTTGTTCATAACATAGATGGCGCGCTCAATACACATAGCCTAACCGTTACTCAACCGATCTACGACACACTCTTAGGGTCGTTCTACTATCCGTCGCTCTCGCGCATTGCAGAATTCTTGCAATCACCTTACCGTATCGCTATGCTAAGCACGTTCCTCAACATATACTTGATCATCGACTAACCAAGTCTATCTGCGTATCCATTCGATCGATCATAAACTTTCTAACCATATCGATCTAGTCGAAGGCTTCTCGCTAACTTTTGAAACACGATACTCACTCGCTTAGACTTATTCTCAACATGCACTACATCATTCCTTATCTTCAACTAAATTTCTTATGCGACTTCTTTAGGGTCATCTTATGGGACTCCAACATTCACTTGATTTGGCGGTCAAGTCTTCTAGGGTCATCTGCCCCGAAACTATGCTCGATAATTGAAGATCATCAACGAGGGACAGTTACAACGAACCATGCTACATCCTATCGCGGAGCCAAATCAATTCCCGATACTTCCTATGGGACTTTACCCAATCTGACATACCAATCCGTAATTTCTCTACTCCCGCGCAACTGATGCGCCGTTGCTACTCGAATGACTCATGCGCTTGCGTACCGTTACTACTCGAATCACTCGTGCATTACCGTCCGAATATTTTCGCTAGTCGTATGACATTTACTCGCCTCAAGTCCGAGTTTACCTATTCGTGATCATAGTTCGACACATTCCATACTCCTCGAACAACTTTTGCATCAAACCACAAGTCAAATCCGATTTTGCCACGCCTTGCAAGTTCGATCATCTCCGCTGGATGAATCACCATACCAGTGCTCACGCGGAATGATCGTTCTAATTTGACATGACCCATATGCGAGGCTGGTGTTGTGCTCGCTCAAGACAAGAATATCAACATAGTGGTGATCCACGAAGCAATCTAAACACTTTCATTTTCATCCAAGCAATATCTATCCACTCTTAATTCTCCGTAGCACTCCTACCGTTATCATCCAGCAGAGTCGCCAGCTTGTTTGCCATTAAAATTGTTTGATTGGAAACTTTAATACAAACAGAACAGTGTTACAATGTAGGACTTAGATGTAGTCCTAGGAGTACACTTTTGTTTAAGCTGGGTCCATAGTGCCAATGGAGCGAGTGGTAATGCGTTGACTCCGTTGACCGGCTGACGACGGTTATCGGTTCTCTGAAAGTGTGGATTGCTCTGGGTGCTGGAGCTTGCTGAGAGGAGGAAGACGTTGAGTGTCTGTATCTGCCTCTCTGATGATTCCTTGTATGTTCGTTGTGGATTCTGTATGTGTGTGAAGAAGAAGATCCCTCTATTTATAGTTTTGTAGGCTGGCTGCTCATGCGCGCATGTAGGATGCGTCGGTGTGTGGGGATGCTACGTGGAGGTTGCTGATGGAGGCGCGTAGATGATGCGCCCTGATTGAGGGGGAGAACTCTTCATACTGCTGTTGTGAGCCGACACGTAGCAGAGGAGAAGATCTTTCTGTTGCTGAAATCTTGGACGAGTTGAGTCAAAGGACACGTGTCATCGACCCATAGCTCGAAGATCTTGGATTTGGTGGGGAGGGGGTAATCTGGTGAGCTGCGCTTTGATTGGGCGCAGGAGGAGGTTACGGCTCATAACCTTTAGGAGTTACAAACCATTTAGGGCGCATGGCTTTTAAGGCGCATGCAGGTGACCTTCCTTCTGTCTATCGGGATCAGAGATCAGTCTGGGCGCATGGCTTTTGAGGCACATGCAAAGCTTCAACTGGAGACTCTTCTTCTGTCTTTAGGGATCAGTGAAGGGTCTGAGGCGTATGGCTTTTGAGGCGCATGCTGGTTTGGACGCATGGCCGTAGAGGCACATGGCGATTTGGACGCATGGCCGTAGAGGCGCATGCGGATGGCCACGTGGCAGTAGCCGTCGGAATAGAGTCATGATGATGCTGACGTTGCCGACGCTTCGTTCTCTGAAAAAGCTGTCAATTGTTCAGACTTTGGGAATCGTGCTGCCAACTCTGGTGTCAGTTCAGTATTTAATGTTTGTGACGTTCGATGGACAGCTGAGTGGGCACATTGGTTGGTGTTCCACTCGGTATGGAGATGTGAGGGAGGGCGCATCCTCTGTGATGCGCCGGGTACTGTAGGGTGCGTCTGTGTGATGCGCCTGATGCTGGAGGGCGCGTCCGTGTGATGCGCTGTTTGGCTGGCACATCCGACATGTCCTTTAATGACGCGGCTGTCTCGCTCCTCGAGTGCTATAAATAGCCGTTTGGCTGAATTCGAGGCGTTCGGTTCATCCATTTAATGCAAATTCATTACACAGAATTCGAAGAGTCATCCACTTGGCGCGTGGGTTTGATTTGCCCGGCCTATAAATAGTGGCATGGAGAGAAGGTTTGCTCCTCGTTCCCTCACGTACTTCCAACATGAACTTGGATATATGGGTGCATTCTGTTGACGAAGTGCTCCCGAGGGTAAAGATGAGACGTCGTGTTGTCTTCGATGCACTTGAAGGTGACTGTTACATCCAAAAGACGGAGTCGAGGGCTTCTGAGGCAGGCGGAAGGTGCCTGTTGCATCCAAAGATAGGGATGTTCGGGCCTCGTCTCCGTTGTTCCGGAAGAACCGTAGATCGGAATGGTGGTGCTAGGCTCTCTCTTCCTTCAAAGTGGGTGCCGCCCACTTTGATTGTGTTGAAAGCTCCTTGTGCCACGATTTCGATCACAGTCTTCCTTGGTCTTTGGAGGCTCTTTCGAAGCCTCTCCTAGCCACAGCTTTGCCGTGCTCTTCTCTTCCTTGGTTCCAGCAAGAGGATTAAATGTTTTGCTTGGCGAAGCACTTATCAGGTGAGCCTGGCTGGAAGAGCGGCAAATAACTGGGCTCTGCTCGGCCAAGTGAGCCTGGTTGGAAGAGTTGCTCATAACCGAGCTGCTGAAGGGATGCACATAACTGAGCTGGATGCACATAACTGAGCTGCTGAAGAGATGGTAGGATGCGCCTGGCTGGAGGCGCATGACATCTGCTGCGCCTGGCTGACAGCGCATGGTGACTGCTGCGCCTATCGGAAGGCGCATGGTGGTTGCTGCGCCTATTTGGAAGGCGCATGGTGGCTGTTGGCTGTAGATCTAGGATCCTTCCTTTGTAGAAATTTTCCTTTGTACAACCTTTTCTAGACATGTAATAGACTTTTATATATAAATAAAAAGTCCTTCGAATGTCTATGGCTTATTTGATTAGCTGTCTGAGTTTTGGCGCATATAATGCCTGGCGCATGGACTTTCTGGTTGTGAAATTCTATGCTTCTACAAGACCCCCTTCAAAGTTTTCAAAACTTTTGAATAAGTTTTGGAATACTTTGAATAAGAAGCATGGAGGTCAGGGCGCATGATTTTTGGGCGCATGCTTGTTCGGGCGCATGCTCCTTTCAGTTGATGATGATGACGCCTTGGTAACCCAAAAGATTAATGATGATCTTTTGGTTGTATTTGTTGTTATCTCCTCACGGAACCCGAAGCGACGGCTGAGATTACACGTCATCGGTTCACGCGTGCGACCAAGCCCTATAAATAGGTAAGGGTTGGAGAGAGAGAGAGAGTTCATCTGCTCTGTGCCTTTGCTTTCTTTAGAGTTTTTCTTCAAAACCCTAACTTTTTTTTCTCTGAGAGAATGGCTCCCAAGACTCTTCGCGGTGGTGCCGGCAAGGGGAAGGAGAAAGCGAAGGAGCCGGCAAAAGTTGTAACGGCTGACGTTCCCCGACGGCCTGTCAAAGTTCGTCCGGAGGTGGTTGGTAAGTTTCGTTTTTCCGTACACCAACGCACATAGACCTTGGGTCTTTAATGATGTGCCGCGGTCTTTGTTCGCCGACGCGCATGGGTTTAGACCCGGATGATCCGCCGAGGCTGCTGACGCGCATGGGCTTAAACCCTGATGATGCGCCGAGGCTGCTGACGCGCATGGGCTTAGACCCTGATGATGCGCCGAGGCTGCTGACGCGCATGGGTTTAAACCCTGAATGCGCCGAAGCTCTTCTTTCTCTTGTTGCTTCTAACATTTTTCTGATCTTTGCTAGTGTCAGTAGCGATCCCGCCTTTGAATGAAGTGTTCTTGGAGGCTGTCTTCAACCAGATGGGAGTAGAGTATGATGAGGAACACTACAAAAAAAGTGATTTTCTGGGACCCCAAAAATCCGTCTTAAAAAGACCCAAATCAGTCCTAAATTGTGATTTGGGACGAATTTTAGGACGGTAAGTGACAGTGCTATTAGGGTGGCGTGGCAAAAAGTTTTAGGACCAAAAATGCCGTCCTAATTTGGTTTTAGGGTCGAAAAATGTAACCGTACCAAAAGAGTTTGAATTCTTACATCTTTACGACGGTTTACAAAACCGTCCCAAAATAAAAGAGTTTGTGACGAGTAACACCCGTCCTAAACAAATTTGCCAGCGTTACAAAAGAATGTCGTTTTTATCTAGGACAATTACATAACTGTCCTAAAAGTAACACTTATGAAATTAATGTCTGTATTTTTCAGCTATAAAACATACAATTTAAATACACATAAATTCATATAATCATGGACGTTGTCAAGCTTGTCCTCAGATGTATCTCCAGGCATCAAAGCTCCAATACCAAAAAACTTAACAACATCAAGCATTCTTTACCATTAAGTAGAAGACAACAAAATTCATATATAACTATATATGTTCAATTGATAAACAACCATTTCCAAAATACATCCAAAACATTAAGCATCCTTAACCACCATTTCCAAAATACATCCAAAATACTACATCACCCACAGCAGCAGTTACAAAATGAACCCATTGTCTCCACCATTACATACAAAATGCTGAACCCATTAAGCATCCTTAACCACCTTTTCCAAAATAAATCCAAAACACTAAAAATCACCCACAATTCAGTTACAAAATGAACCCATTGTCTCCACCATTACACCATATTTTTAGTATTATCCAACATGAACCCAAAAATTAACCCAAACTTTTTATCATCACAAGATCGTCGCCCATCATTTTAGCATATCCAGAATGCTTTTGAAGGTCCTGCAAATGAAGATATGCCAATATATTAATTAGCAACCTGCTAACTATACATGAACAACCAGAAAAGAAAGACAAGTTCTTCCAAATTATACAGACTAGACCGCATTAGTTTGTGAAGGTTTAAACAAATTGTACAAACCTACTAACCGTTCTTCCAAACTGTTCGTATCTGCGTACAAAAAAGTTAGAAAAAAACAATGTACAGAAAAAGCTTCAAGTGACAAAGGAAGCTTCAAGTGAAAAAGGAAGTTTAAGTGAAGACGGGAAAAATTGGGAAACATTTTAAATGGGAAGTACAATTATTCTAGCAAGAATTACAGTAACAAGCTGGAAAAAACCAATGTAAAAGTTAAAATCAATAGACTGACACCACAAGGTGGTTTCGAGAGCAAGCCATTAAGGATGTCTCTTCCTCAGAAGGATAAATGACTTCCCAACCAGGGTTTTGCCTTAGGACGACATCTCTCAGTACTACCCATGGCCTTCACTGATTGGCCAATTACAACTAGGGGTAGCTGTAATCAAGTGCATGTAATATATGTATAAGGGTAGGGTCGGATACCATGTTCAGTCGCGCTTCAATAATTTAATAAGATACTGACTGTTGATGTATTCGAAAAAATGGTAAAATGAAAACATCACCTACTTGGTATCAATATGAATCTTAATATGAGGTTGGCTCGAACAACACAAGTTCTAATGCCTAAGAGTGGTTGTCAGGTGTTTCGAAAGCTTAATTGCTTTCGTTCAGTTATCTGATCAAACGGATAACTCAGTGTATCCAATACAACGATCTAGAACAGGGTTGATCCTATTATATCAAGAATTTCGAGAATATACCAACTATGACCGAGTTCATAAGGTACCTTGAGGAAGATACACATCAGTATTAACCTGACGTGTGCCGAGCAGAGTCTGATTTGATTTCCCAATGTCCACCCAATACTCGGTTATCAGTAAAACCAATTACCGTACCGAGTATCCTCTGATACTTGTCGAATATCATATGACGTCAATCCTCTGATACTTGTCGAATATCAGTAAAACCAATTACCGTACCATTACCCATAAATAAAGTTACAGCAGCACCTAAATTACTGTATCATAGTGTGATTGAACCCAGGAAATGCAGTGAACCTACATGAATTTGCAGTGGACGGGATCAAGGTGGACAGATGCAAGGTAACCTGGGGTTAGGATACCAAGACATCCCACACACAGGTTCAATGTTCTGAACTTGAAGTTCATTCTCCAAAATAAAGTTCAATGACTGAACTTGAAGTTTCAATTGTCTGAAATGAAGGTACAGATCGGAATATCAAAACAGGGAACTGAACTCCTTAGTTCGGAAGGACTGTTTATAATGACCTGAACAAAATAATGGACTGATATATGTAGGTGATATGGACATTTAGAGACTGAATATAACTGTATAGTGTAAATCTGAGACTGAACATTTAGTCCAATAATTTGAACTTAAAACAAAACAATGGATACCCATCTAACATACTCTAAAATTCAGTGTAAAAAATAACTTGGCAATATGTAAAAAATATCACTGGTTTCGGAGTTTCCAGGGAAAAGGACACAGTGAAAACAGAAGCTAAAATTCAGTTCCGATACTGATACCGAGATTATGCAAAATTCAGACTATGCAAAATTCAGTCGAAAAGATCAGTCCAGAAAAGAAACCAATGTAATAAATACAAATTTTAACTTGAAAGAAAGGAAATGGAGAACCAAACATAAATTGCAGCCACGAAAGAAAACCAAACATAAGAATCACAGAAAAAACCAATGTAATAAGTTGATAGTTGGCAAATTACCTGGACGATGTACTGGATTGTTGAGAAAGTAGTTGAGCATTCAGGAACATGGCCACAACTTCATCTTTGAGCTCAGTCCTAAGCTCACTCTTGACCGCCTCAAGCTCTTTCTTGTGCCGGGCCTCTTGCTCCTCACGCTCTTTCCTTAAAGCGTCAGTCTCTTCTCTCAACTTCTTCGCATATTCTCGTAACTTTTCACCATCTTCTCGTAGTTGTACAATCTCAGCATTTGTTGCTTGTTGAATCTCAGCCTGATGAGCTGCTAAGGATGTTGATCCTTTACCGCTTACACCTACTCCTCGGCCTAAAACTCGGCCATGCCCATCTTGTCCGATCACTTCCCTGTAAACATTATTCAATTGCTCCTCGTTATCTCGTTCTTCAGCTGGTAGCTCTTCAATTCTCCTTTCCAACATTTTCTATAGCATGCAAGGAGGTTTGTGTTAAATTTCTCTAATTTGCAATAGACATTTTGTTAAAAAAAACTCATTACAAATATGAATTTTATATACCTCTGTTCCAGCAGCCCCGTCTTCTTCATTATAACTGCCATCTTTTCCTCTAGTGGCTCTCCACATGTTGACAAGGTCAACAGGCTTGTTTTCTAACCGCCTCTGATGTGTATGCATGTTCCAAAGTAAGAAAAAACTTATATATTATAAACTGAAAATATATGACAATTATCTTACCAAAAAACACAATACTAACCTTTCTCTTTATTTCTGGAAAGGATCTTCTACCAGTTCTAGGGAGAGCACAAAGTTTTCCGCGATTAACTTGGTTCTTCTCCGAAACTTTCTAAAAAACATTTGGACATTATTTAGTAAATTGAAATAAAGGGTTTGCCACTAGCATGAATATGGATGTAAGTTATTTGTTAGTCGATTTATACCTGTGTGTTACCCAAGCCCCAATATGCCACTAGAGTTGGCCATTGACTGGGCTCCACCCGGGGCGGCACATTTGCTAGGCGCTCTTCATCGGTCTCAAACTTTGTATAAAAGTCTTTTTTCACTCGATGCTTGAAGGCCTTCCAGGAAATTCCCATTTTCTTAAAACAAATAGCTTTAAAAGCATCGGGTGCATTTGTGTTTTCCTTAAAAAAATATGATATCTAAGTTATCAATATAAGTAGCCATTATCGATAGCAAAAATATGTGAACAACAGGTGATGGTAAAGCATTCAAACATGATATCCGAGGTTATACTTCCAAACAACCACAAGAACAGCAAGATATAAATTAGTTGAATCATCCCAAACCAAAAACAAGTAACCACTTCAACATCTTCATTCCAACATTAATAGAATATAAACAAAATATTGCACTTGAAATAACATTTTCAATCAACACTTCTAGGCCACAGCTGCTTCAATCGATTTGTTTTTACTCTTGATGGTGAATTATAGTGCTATGATCTATAGCTTACAATACAGACCTTGAGTGTTACTGACTACAAAGTCAATGCCAATGTGTCTATAGGTTTAGCAAGACAGACAATAGGGGGTTCACTATCAAGTAGGATAATACTAAAAATAAAGATAGTAATCCATGAAAATACAGATAAAGAGACGGGGAAAGTTACCTTAACCGACGCCCAGACCATTTCTAGTTTATCCTTATCAGCCTTACGCCAAGATAACATTGTTAACGGAAACAATTCGCCATTTCGGGAAAGGTTACCAAGATGAGACATCAAATGGTGCCCATGTTCTCCAACTGGTTGGCAATCTTCATCCCACTCTATGATTTTTTTTTACTCCATTATCCCATTTTTTCCATGGCTTAGCAGCTCCTCTATGTTGCCTAGTGGAAGGTCCACTCTCCATCGTACCTTATCAGAAACAAAAGGGAAAGACTCATAAATATATTACTTAAAAATCAGAACCATTAATAGCTCACAATTTACATTATAAATTTCAATACAAAACTTACCCTTCGAAATTTTCTCAGAATTCTCTACCGGCTCATTATCTAAAGGCTCATCATCGCTCTCCTGAAAAATTTGATGTCTTGATATACGAATGCGCAAGACATCCTCCATAAAAGAGGGTTCTAATCGTGGCTCTAATGTCCTCTCACCCATTGCTATGACATGTTCCATATTCTTTGCAATACGCGATGACCTACGTGTAGGACTGTTGTATGCAGCCTGGAAATACATAATCAATGTAGCAGTATATAGGTAGGTGCTGTTAAGATAGTCCAACACGGTGCCATAGGGAAGTTCAAACCATAGTACGTAGTAAGCTATGTAAAAAAAACACACTAATAAGACATAGAAGTTAGTTCAAACCATAGTAAAAATCTATGCAAGGAAGCTCAAACCATAGTAAAATACTCTTCCTCTACAATTTGATCCCAGTTGAAGCTAGGCATCAGATCGAAGCTCACCGTGGGTCTGCAAGAGCTCAATAACATCCACGATGCGGCTCAACCAGCTCTACCAATGAAGAACCAAACCACCATAGCAGGATACCCGAGTATCAGAAGAAGTATCAATTGCACAGTGGCATATCAGAAGAAATTTAAGTGCACACTGGTGTATTAGAGCGTATCACAGCTCATTAGACATTGGCAGTGCAAGCATTGGTAGAGGGTCAAGACCAGAACCAATAGGGATCAAGACTCGAGGACCCCGGATGTTGCTTTTCTCATCATAGAGATGCATGTGTTGTATTAGATATAAGAAAATTAGATTCAATATGTATATAAAGAAAAGGAAAAATGGTCATCCTCGACAAAATTTGAGGATCAAATATCCAGAATTGTCAAGATACTCCAACACACTAAAAAGACAAAGAAGGAAGTTCAAATAAGAATAAAAATCTATGCAAGGAAAAGCTTAAACCATAGTAAAATACTCTTCCTCTACAATTTGATCCTAGTTGAAGCTAGGCATCAGATCGAAGCTCACCGTGGGTCTGCATGAGCTGAATAACATCCATGATGCAGCTCAACCAGCTTTACCAATGAAGAACCAAACCACCATAGCAGGATACCCGAGTATCAGAAGAAGTATTATTTGCTACATGTGTTGTATTAGATATAAGAAAATTAGATTCAATATGTATATAAAGAAAAGAAAAAATGGTCATCCTCGACAAAATTTGAGGATCAAATATCCAGAATTGTCAAGATAGTCCAACACAGTAAAAAGACATAGAAGGAAGTTCAAATAAGAATAAAAATCTATGCAAGGAAAAGCTCAAACCATAGTAAAATATTCTTCCTCTATAATTTGATCCCAGTTGAAGCTAGGCATCAGATCGAAGCTGACCGTGGGTCTGCATGAGCTCAATAACATCCATGATGCGGCTCAACCAGCTCTACCAATGAAGAACCAAACCACCATAGCAGGATACCCGAGTATCAGAAGAAGTATCATTTGCACAGTGGCGTATCAAAAGAAATTTAAGTGCACACTGGTGTATTAGAGCGTATCACAGCTCATTAGACATTGGCAGTGCAAGCATTGGTAGAGGGTCAAGACCAGCACCAATAGGGATCAAGACTCGAGGACCCCGGATGTTGCTTTTCTCATCATTTGCTACATGTGTTGTATTAGATCAAGATAGTCCAACACACTAAAAAGACATAGAAGGAAGTTCAAATCAGAATAAAAATCTATGCAAGAAAGCTCAAACCATAGTAAAATAATCTTCCTCTACAATTTGATCCTAGTTGAAGCTAGGCATCAGATCGAAGCTCACCGTGGGTCTGCAATAGCTCAATAACATCCACGATGCGGCTCAACCAGCTCTACCAATGAAGAACCAAACCACCATAGCAGGATACCCGAGTATCAGAAGAAGTATCAATTGCACAGTGGCATATCAGAAGAAATTTAAGTGCACACTGGTGTATTAGAGCGTATCACAACTCATTAGACATTGGCAGTACAAGCATTGGTAGAGGGTCAAGACCAGCACCAATAGGGATCAAGACTCGAGGACCCCGAATGTTGCTTTTCTCATCATTTGCAACCATAGTAGTAAGCTGTACACTAGAACAGTAAAAAAATCGCTTGTGATCAAATTTTTAACCTTTTTCATTTTAGGGACAGAAGAGTCATCATTGTTTGCAACCTGAAACATAAGAAAAATAGTGAGATATTCCAATGAATGAAGACAGAAAACACAAGACTTGATATCCAATTTATTACCTTCTTCATTTTAGGGTCGGAAGATTCTTCATTATGGTTGCTATCTTCCTCGCTAAGCAAGTCATCACCGACGGGGATATACTCATCATCTCTTTCACTTGTGCTTCTTTTTCCCATCTTACTCGAACTTGTTCGAGTAACCATCTTCGAATTCATTACAAGCTTTGAAGCTTGTTGCAAATTCAAAGCATCCATTTTCATTTTATTTCTAGTAATATTTTCCAATCTTTGCCTCTCATATCCCGACATGAACCCAGGCTTGATAAACTTCTTCTTTTGTGGGGACATTTTTCCTAATAGAAGTTAAAAATTGCAATATACAGGGTTATCCCGTGATTGGTCATTACAAACCTACACTATCAACTCAAATACAAATTGCAGTCTCGTATAAGTAGCATGATGAATTAAAGGGATGCAGAAGCCAGATTAATGATATTTTACTGCAACGCGACCAGATTTAATAATGATATATGTTTATCACAGAACATGTAGAAGCCACTAAATAATATATGTTTATCACAGAACATGTAGAAGCCACTAAATATATAGTAGAGCCACTAAATAATATATGTTTATCACAGAACATGTTTATCATACAACATGTAGAAGCAAGTATATGACAAGATGAATGAAGTATAGTATAGCTAAGAGGAATGAATGAAGTAAAGAAAATAAGCTAAGTATATGACAAGATGAATGAATGAAGTAAAGAAAATAAGCAAAATTAATCAACATTCACTGAAATAAGCAAAATTCATCAACGTTCAATCACAGTAGATAAAACAACCAACAACTTGAAAGGATATAAAATAGCTAAGAGGAACAAGTTTGTAATTTGATATGCATCACAAATAGTTGCAAATCAAGCTACAAACTTGCTACTTATGACCACTGTCATCATGGTCATCATCACCATCACAAATATTTGTGTCAACCACCAAGCCCTCTACTCCTTGCCTAACCCAAGATCCATTATGAGCTTTATCCAGATGTTGCATGCTATAAGGTTCCACTCTATTAGCTTCTAAATCTTCTACTATTGTTGAGTACTTGTCAAATGCGTCTCGCGGCGACATCTGAACAACAACATGCCAATCTGACTCTAGAGGGTCTTGAACATACCAAACTTGTTCTGCTTGGGATGCTAAGATATAAGGTTCATCAATCACCCTATTCTCTTTGTATAACAAATGATTGAAGTTCACCAGAGTAAAATTAAACTCATCCACTTTCTGGCCCACTCGTGGATTAACCCAGTTGCACTTAAATAAAACATACTTCATGCCGTTCAAATATTTTACCTCAATAATGTCTATCAGTTGTCCGTAGAATATAACATCCCCTGTAAGAGGATTTCTATCTTTCCGACTAGAATAACTCATTTCTTCTGCTTTTAGGAGGACTCCACTATTCTGAGTTTTTCTACGAAGATCAATTTTTTTGGTTCGAAATCTAAAACCATTAACAATGTAAGAATTAAATTTCAAAGCATCCTTAAGAGGGCCTAAAGCTAGGCATCCGATCTCCTCTGATATTTGTTGCTCTGGTAAACCTTTCACCTATATTAAAAAACATTAAACAAGGTTAATAATGATATTTTACTGCAAGCTGTCAAAAATATTAAATGTTCATTAAAAGATACATCTACTTACATGCTCCTTAAACCAAGTGACAAAGTGTTCATTATGAAGGCGACTAATAAGGTGTCGTTGTGAAGCTTGTGGATATTTTGACCCAAGTTCAGCAAGGTGTTTCCTGTATCAAGATGTAGAAATTTATTTCAATTACATAACTAAACGAGAGGATATAAATCATGGTATTAGTCAAGACAAACTTACTCAATGAATGGTGCTACTGCCTCCGTGTTGGCAAGCACATATCGATGAGCTTGTATTTGCATAATTGGATCAAGTCGAAAGTTCACTGCTTTACCTACAACGCGACCAGATTTCTTTCCTCCATCATCATTTCTTCTTGGCCGCTTCATTTTGGTTTCCGTACTATTGTCCAAATACCTTGAGCAGAAAGTCATACATTCTTCTAACAATACTGATTTAGCAATAGAAGCCTCTGGATGAGCACGATTCCGCACATAAAGTTTTAAGGTGTGCAAATATCTTTCCATGGGATACATCCAACGATACAATACTGCTCCAGCAATTTGTAACTCATCTACTAAATGCATAGGCAAGTGTTCCATTATATCGAAAAACCCAGGTGGAAAAATCTTCTCAAGACTACAAAGCGTAAGTGCCATACGATCTTGAAAATTTTCCAAGTCTGTAATACTATTTACACTTGAACACAACACCACAAAGCAGTTGCTTAATTCAATTAAGGATTTAACAACATGCTTTGGTAAGACCCTTCGAATAGCTATAGGAAGTAACTGTTGCATTAAAATGTGATTGTCATGACTCTTAAGACCCCACATACTCCGCTCTTCTGTATGCACGCATCGAGATATATTAGATGAATAACCATCAGGGACTTTTACATCTCGCAACACTTTCAAGAAAATGTCCTTTTCTTTGTTGCTCATTGTGAACTCAGCTGGAGGCAAGTACTCTAGAGTTCTTCCCCGTGGTTGAGAATATAGCTCTGATCGAATTTTCATATCTCTGAGATCTTTTCGAGCCTTTATATTATCTTTTGTTTTGCCTTTAATACCTAGCAAAGTAAAAATGACATTATCACATACATTTTTTTTCAATATGCATAACATCTAGATTGTGGCGAATCAAATTGTGTTCCCAATATTGTAGTTCAAAAAAGATGCTCTTCTTCTTCCAACCTAATCTTGTTTTTGGCAGACTGTGTGTTTTTGCTCTCTCTTTTTCTTCTTCTTCCCTCTTCCTCTTTGTAAAGAGGTCCTCCTTCTTATATTCAGTTAAAACATTGAGATCATTCAACTGCTTTAACACTTCTGTTCCAGATAATGTCAAAGGTGGTGGCCTCATTTCTAATTTGCCATTAAAAGTTACCCTCTCCCTTCGAAACTTATGGCGCCCTGGTAGGAATCTACGATGACCCCAGTAACAATACTTGCCACCATTTGTCAATCGGGTAGCTTGATGATCCCTATTACAACAAGGGCAAGCAAATTCACCTTTTGTGCTCCATCCTGACAACATAGCATATGCAGGAAAGTCGCTAATTGTCCACAACAGTGCTACATTTAGTTGAAATAACTGTTTGGTTGATGCATCATAAGTAGAAACACCAACCTCCCAAAGTTCTTTCAACTCCTCTACTAAGGGTTGCAGATAAACGTCAATCTTATCACCTGGACCTTTTGGTCCATCAATAAGAATAGACAAAATTAAGTTAGGTTGCTTCATGCACAACCACGGGGGTAAGTTGTAAGGGACGACTACAACAGGCCAGGTACTGTGAGCAACACTCATATTACCAAACGGATTAAATCCATCGGTAATTAACCCAAGTCTAACATTACGACTGTCTCTGGCAAAGGATGGATTATTATCATCAAAAGCCTTCCAAGCACGAGAATCTGCCGGATGCCTCATTACACCATCCTCTACTCGCTTCTCAGCATGCCATTTCATAAGCGAAGCTGTATGCGATGACCAAAATAATCGTTGCAGTCTTGGTATTAAAGGAAAATATCGAACCTTTTTTTGAGAAACTTTAGTACCCTGGTCAACCGGAGGAAGATTACCCTCGTTGGCATGATCAACTTTATATCTAGAAGCCCCATAAATCTCACATTTGTCGAGATTCTCAGTTTCATTTCGAAACAACATACAACTATTAGGACAGGCATCCCATGTTTTGTAAGTGAACCCCAAGTCAGTAGTTAGCTTACTGGCTTGATAGTATGATTTGGGAATCTTGGCACACGGAAACACCTTTTTTAAGAAGACCAACAGCATTGTGAAAGAATGATTTGTCCATCCATTAAGTTGCTTCAGGTGTAAAAGTTGGACAACAAATGATAGCGCAGTGACACCCTTAGGACAACTCTCGTACAAATCGCTTTCTGCTTCATTTAGAAGTTTGAAGTATTTCGGCATGCATTCATCGGACCGCAAGTTTTCTTCTGCCATGGGCTCTTCCTCGCAACCCATATTTTCTATCATGAATGAGAATCCCATTCCCTCTCGTACCATTGTTGTCATATCAGCACATTCATTTAATCCAGCATCACTTTCATCAACTGACATATCATCTCCTATATTATCGGTGTTATTACCCAAACCACCCAATAACTCCCCATGATATATCTAATCCATATAACTCCTTTCAAATCCATACATCTCTATATGAACCTCCACAGTCTGTCGATTATGATAAACACGATTTATACATCTACTACATGGGCAATAAATATGGACCGTATCAGCATTCTTAGTTCTATATGCAAATTTAAGAAATGCTTCGACCCCATCCTTGTATGCCTTTGAATTCCAATCATGTGATCCAATCCAACGCTTATCCATATCAATTTCCAAAAGACAATTATCACCTAGCACCATCCAAAATATATATCATGCAAAGAATATACTTTCTAATAAATTAGAGTTAAAATTCTTATGCAATATATCAAGTAAAGACAAATTTAATAATAGAGCAAACACTTATTGGTAGCCATGTACTAATGTGCCCAAGAAGAAGAAATAATAAGCATATAGATAACCAATTGATTATGACAATTACTAGCTAGAAAAAGGAAATTAATATACTACCAAGGTTGATTATGACTTACTGACATGGAACTAACACATGGCACAAATAACTAATTTCAACTGAAAAGCTCAAGCATGATTCACAAATGTTGATTTTCAACAAACTAAAATCTACAAAGAACATAGCCAGGTTCAAATTCATCTCCATTTATAACATGTTTAACATCAATCCAGAATGGGCATGCAAATGTGTCCCAATTTTTTTAAAAAAAACCCATTTTTTACAAATAATCACAGTAATTCCTACATGAACGCATAATCACAATAATTTGACAAATTAAAATCTACAAACAACATAGCCAGGTTCAAACTCATGTTCCTATCCATGCAAATGTGTCCCAATTTTTCACAAGAAAACCCAATTTTTCACAAATCATCACAATAATTCCTACATGAACGCATAAACGCAATAATTTGACAAATTAAAATCTATAAAGAACATAGCCAGGTTCAAACTCATGTTCCTGTCCATGCAAATATGTCTAGACCTGTCAAGTCAGCCGGGCCGGCCCGACACTGAATTTGGGTGGGCCGGGCTCGGGCCTCTTCGACCCATGAACTATAGCGGGCCGGGCCGGGCCGGGCCAAGAGAGAAAAATCTCAGCCCAGTCCGGCATGTGACCCACGACATGAGGACTGGCTGACATATACCCACAAAAAGCCAAACTAAGCATGTACCCACAAACAACACAGTCACCGTTCACCGCCCGTCATGAAGACTGGCTGGCATGTACCCACAAAAGAAGCCAAACTAAGCACAACAAAGCAAAAAGCAAAGCCAAGCAAACCCAAGCCAAGCAAAGCACAAATTGCTTGGCCAAAGCCAAGCACAGCACAAATTGCTTGTGCTAAAGCCAAGCATAACACACATTGACAAACAAATGATAAGCAGTGTTTGGGGTTCGGGCCGGGCCGGGCTGGGATGGGCCGGCCCAATTGACAGGTCTAAATGTGGCCCAATTTTTCACAAAAAAATCTATTTTTTCACAAATATTCACAAATTAACGACAATGTGCACATATTGTGGTGTTCTAACATATTTTTGCCACCAAATAATTTTCTCAATAAACTGATATACTTCATAAACCGAAATCTTCCCAAAAGAAAAATAATCACCTAAATAACTGATGCTTAAAACTAAGACAAAAACATGCAGCCGGGAATAGTGTCACATGTAAATAATTATGAAAAATTGGTACATAATTCTAAAAAAAATCTTGGTAAATAATCCTGTATAAACAGTGTCACATGTAATTAAATTCGAGCAAAAAATTGGTAAATAACTCTTATTAGAAATGTCAGTACGTTTGATGTATATGAAAAGACCACAAGGATACTAAGCACCATTAACTAGAGATGGTCGCAACCACTGCCAGTTAGTTTAACAAAAGTTATTTGCTACAGACACACACACACATATACGCACATATACACACATATCCAAGAGAATAACCTGTAAGGCACAAATATATATATATACACACATGTTTTACACATTGAAATCTGCAGAAGTCAGGGAAAAAGTATGAGTTGCATAGGATAATGAAAAAAGAAGAAGTGATGGGTGCCTCAAAATTGTCAATCTTGATGATATGTGCAAACCATTCTCCACTGCCAGAGAACAAAGTAGCAATGATGAACAGTATCACTAGAGTATGACTGAACATTAATTATCATTGATAAATAGTGATGACAGAAGTCAATTCATGTAAATGGACAAGTAATCAATTTCAAGCAAATGTTGATAAAAAAATTGGTAAATAATCTAGGACAAAATAACATGCAGCCATGTAAACTGTGTACAACACTCATATTTCTAGCAAAAATTTGAGTCAAGTGTAAAACACTCAAATCTCAAGCAAATAATCTAGGATAAAATTACATGCAGCCGTGTAAACAGTGTGAAACACTCAAATTTTAAGCAAAATTTCAGTAAACAGTGTAAAACCCTCAAATTTTAAGCAAATAATCTACGACAAAATTACATGCAGCCGTGTAAACAGTGTGAAACACTCAAATTTTAAGCAAAATTTCAGTAAACAGTGTACAACCCTCAAATTTTAAGCAAATAATCTATGACAAAATTACATACAGCCGTGTAATCAGTGTGAAACACTCAAATTTTAAGCAAAGTTTCAGTAAACAGTGTAAAACCCTAAAATTTTAAGCAAATAATCTACGACAAAATTACATGCAGCCGTGTAAACAATGTGAAACACTCAAATTTTAAGCAAAATTTCAGTAAACAGTGTACAACCCTCTAATTTTAAGCAAATAATCTACGTCAAAATTACATGCAGCCGTGTAAACAGTGTGAAACACTCAAATTTTAAGCAAAATTTCAGTAAACAGTGTACAACCCTCTAATTTTAAGCAAATAATCTACGTCAAAATTACATGCAGCCGTGTAAACAGTGTAAAACACTCAAATTTTAACCAAAATTTCAGTAAACAGTGTACAACCCTCAAATTTTAAGCAAACAATCTACGACAAAATTACATGCAGCCGTGTAAACAGTGTAAAACACTCAAATATCAAGGAAAAATTGAGTAAACGGTGTAAATAGTGCAAACAATCTAGGATAAAATAATATGCATCCAAATATTAGGGAAAGACTAAAATATTTTGGTAAAAAATTCTAAAGATTGGGGGAAGTATACCAAGCAGCAGCAATGGAGCACCTAGGGTTGGAAGATCGGACGGAGAGAGTGCAATGGTCGGGGAGAGAGAGAGAGCAGCAACACTGGAGCACCAGGTCGGAACAATGGTCGGAGAAAAAAAAGAGCAGCAAGGATCACCTAGGTCGGAGGGAGAGAGAGCAGTTCTCTCGCCATTTTTGATCGGAAAGAGAGAGGAAGAGAAAATTTTTTGATCCGAAAGAGAGAGAAGTCCTATCGACTATAGGAAATAGGTTTTGGGATGGACGGTCTGGATTAATCCAGACGATCGGATGGTTACTATGGAAACACGTGGGGGTAAACTTTCCCCCCAAATAGTTTGGCAATTAGCCGCCACACGTGTGGTATTCCCGCCAACATAATTGGGACAAAAATATGTATTATTTGGGACAGAAATTTTCATCAGTCCCAAATAGTGATCCATTTTCACAATCTGTCCCAAAAAAAAAGCAACATTTTGTAACTAAAAATATAGCCGTCCCTAGAATTATACTTTTAGGACTTTTTAGACTAGTGTTCCTTATAGTGTCGTCCCAAAAAGACACTTTTTTGTAGTGGAAGTGATAAACCCCGCTCAAGAGGCTCTTATGCTGGATCAGCCTCCCGAGAGAATGACCCAAATCCGTGAGCAACAGTATGGGTTCCTCAAACGGATGATGGAAAGTGGTGTTTTAAAATCTTCCACATCTGATAAATTGACCTTCTTGAAGCCTGAGTTCCTATTCGGAGACCGTCTCACTTCTACTGATGCGACGGTGTTGAAGGTCAAGGAGGACTGGTTCTTTACAGCGAATGGGGTGCATATGACTGTTAAGCAACTTGAACGTCAATGGCCTTTGACATCCTTCTGTCGCCTTGTTTCCCAGAGGAGGATGTCTTGGGATCTTACCCCTTCTCAGGGGGGAGCGGTGACTGGCGTCATCCAAATTGATTCTACCTTCGACCAAAGGGATACTTTGACCGCCACACGGTCTGGGTCTTCTTTCACCTGGCGGACTCTACGCCCCGGAAGCCTCTACAGTGACGTACCCATTGATACGTTTGCTTATAGTGCTTCGACCTTTACACATCATATGTTTTTGATGGAACGCTCATACCCGAAAGGAGATTTTCGGGTAGAGGGTTGGTGCCATTACGTTTCCAAGTGGGATAAACTGACACTCTGGATCTTGTCACGGTTTCGGACCGAGCTTCGAGAGATTGGGTTGACTGCCGCGATCCGTGCTACCCAGGCGGGTGTTGATCTCAACAGGCACATGTTCCTCACACTACTGGAGATGTTTGATGTCCATACCGGGACCTTTTTTACTCCGGTGGAAGAATTAGGGTTCGTACTTCATGAGATGTACGAGGTGTCAAAACTCCCTTGGGGGTCGGAACCCTATGAAAAGTACTTTTCCACCAACGAGGAACTTCAAGTCCTGGAGGACAGGGCTGAGGAGATGACGGCTGTCTTCAAGGAAGTGGCGAGTCATCATTACTATATGCAGAGACAGGATAGGAATGGGACGCAGCCTTATGTGACTGCTTGGAGAGATTATGTCTTTAGACAAGACAAGGAGGATCCCTCACAATTTTCTACTCCACCGGCGCTCTCTCGTAGCGAAGTGTTGTCCGAAATGAGCAGGTTAGGGGAGAAAAATCCTCGAGGAAATGAGGACCAGCAGTCAGATGCACGCTCCTACAGCTGCTTCTGGCATCTTGCTTATCGGATGTCACCCAAGGCGGTGTTGGCGTCCTACCTGATGATATGGCTCCGGGATTGCGTGTTCGCGGGCGGATCCGGTACCGTAGAGAGGGTAACCCAAAACTTAATCCTGCCAGCCGTGAAGCTGGTCTTCGGGCGGTGTTTGGCTCTTCTCCCCGTAATGGTGTGTAACCTGCAGCGAGGTTTGAGAGAATTTGCTGGAAATATGATTCATGACAGAGGCCGAAACAATAACTTCCCGTGCGCCGAACTGCCGTTTCACTATTTGATGGGATGGCTGATTTTGCATCATCCCAGTGTGATGAGTCCAGGCTCGGAAGAAGATTATAAGGCTGGAGATGTACTCCTTCGTCGTTTCAATCGGAGGAGCTGGTCACATACTGGTGTCCCTGTTTGTAGAAAGGTTTTATCCCGTCTTCAGGGTTGGGAAATTACCAAAGTTGGTCCAATCTACTTAGGCTTTGAGGCCAACGAAGATCTAAGGGATCTGGGCGAAGGTACCACCACTCTGCCTCAATGGGGATTCCGTTGGTTGCAGAGTATCCGGCCATCTCATCTGGTATACCGGAACAGGAATCAGTGCTACCTGGAACCATATTTGCCAAGTCGCTTTGCGCGGCAATTTGGTTATGCCCAGATGATGTTGGATAACCCCAGTATTTCTCTGGGGTATATTGGAAGTTTGTTGGATGGTGCACGAGCTTGACATTACTATAATGCCGGATGTACCGGGGCTCGTTTTACGTTGCCCATTCCAGATCCGCGGCCGCCCATTCTTTACTCAGCCGCCAAATTTTACTGTGCTATGGCTGCTGCGCCCTCCGGATATGACAGGGAGACCAGTCTTATTGCAGGCACCCAGTTAGCGATGACCGGGAACGTGCCGGTGAAGGCCTGATCGCATCGTCCGTCAGGGATAGGTCACCGGAGTGCCCCTTCCGCCTCTCAAGCAGAACCCTCGGGCGATCGATCAAAGCGATGTGCAGACGAAGGGATTGAATCTCCTGTACCGAAGAAGCAGAAGAAGGTGTCGTCACCGACGGCGTCATCGGATTCAACGTCCGCAGAGGTAAAGGCATCCCATATAATCTGATTTTGGTTCCACTATTTATGAGGCTTCATCTTCTCTTGTAGGAACCGTTAAAAAGAAAACCTCGCACCCCAAAGTCAGGTGGGAGCAGGCAAGAAGGGACGGCGGGCTCGTCTGAAGTGCGTATCCCGCCGACCATGATGTCTCCCATGGAGGAAGATCCGGAGGATGCTGTTGACGTGGAGATTTCGGTATCCCCAGATTATGTCAGGAGGGAAACTGAGGGTGCAGCAGCTTCCGAGACGGCAAAGGCCAGAACGGAAGCTTCAAGTGCCGAAGGTTTAACAAGCACGCCGTTTCCTGGTGGTGAAGAAGAATGGAGTTCGTCGTCTTCCGATGACGTTGCTCCAGAGCTGCAAGAGCCTGTTGCGGAGGTAACAGAAGTAGTTGAGATAGAGGAGAGGGTTGAATCCCCTCTTTATCATGATGAGGGGAGGTCGGCTGTATCATTGCCGAGTCCTACCCCGGCTTCAATAATGGAAGTTGAGGCGGCTACCACTCAGGAGGTAGCGACAGATTCTGTCCCTGTTGAGGGACTCGATGATGAGACCCGTCTGTCAGTCAAGACCGCTGCGACGGGTCAAGAGACAAGTGATAATCTCCCTATTCTGCCAAGGGAGGTACCAACCGTTGATAGGACGTTGGGGGTAGAAGAGGTGGCTGTTGACGTCGGAGGTTCCTCCGGGCTTGAGAAAGGTAAGGGTGCAGAACCCCTTGTAGCTCCTTCTACTTGGGAGACCATCTCGACGCCTGTGCCGACTCCTTCTATTGCTTCGGCTCCTCGGGCTAGAAGTCCAGCCCCTGTTGATGAAGAGCCCATTGATGCCGAGGTTCAAGCCTCGCTGATTGAGGTTGGCAGATCTTCTTCCGGTCCGCAAACTGTAATAGCTCCTCCAACTCCCGCGATGACATCGCAGGTCCTGGCGGATGCAGACGAGTATGTGAAATTCCTCGTCGAGGGGGTATACAAAATGCTGCAGAAGGGTGTATCTGCTGTGATGGATGCCAACAGGAGTTTTGTGACGGCAAAAGCTTTGACAATGCCCTGCATTGAGCTGATTCGTATTCACCAAAGCCACGACCATATGGTCGAAATTCTGGAGGCTTTAGTGATTGAGCTGAATGAGCGGCTCGTGGAACTCCAACGCATCCAGCGAAATGACCTCTCTGTCCTGATAGATGCGGAGAAGGGGAAGCTGATTGCCGAGATCGAGTCTTCATACCAGGCCACCGTGGGCGTTTGGGAGCGTGAGGTGGCTAAGACTGAGGCTGCGGTAGAGCAGTTGTCTCAGTCCATGAAGACGACGGTAGAAACTCGAGCTGCATTGGAAGCTAATATCGCGGATATCGACACCCAGATGCGCCGCCTTGAAGACCAACGGGCCCGACTCCAGTTAGAGGTCGAGCGTGTCCGGGCTGAACATGCAGCATTTAAGAAGGATGAAGCGACTTTTACTCAGCGGACTCTTGCCTTGGCGCAGCAACGACAACAGCTTGATGAGAAGCATGCAAGTGATACTTCCGCTGGGGCCGTTGAATTGATGCGCCAAGAAGCAGAGCGACGAGTCCTGGCGACGGTGGAGGCCCGCGCAGTCGACTTAAAGCTTCGAGTCAGGGAGCTCTCAGCCCATCCTGGGGAGATTCAGGGAGCATAGCTTTTTTCCTTTTTCTTTTGTGTTCTTTTGTAACCCTTACTGGGGGATGATGTAGCTTCTTGTACTCTTTTTTTCAGAAAATAAAGAAGTCTACAACTTTTTTGTGATGTGTTCATCTTTTGTTGTCATGAACTTGATGATTTGTGTGGACCTATTATCTTTTGCGCACCTTGGTTTTCAGGTACAGATAATAGGTTTGAAGGAACCATTATGTTTGCTCAGAGGTAATGTGGATATGGCAATCATTGGGTTCGAAATGATAGAATCTCCCTACTCAGAGGTATTATGGACGTGGTAGGAATGATCTTAGGGGATACGCTGAACAACTCAGAGGTTATATGGACGTGGAAGTTCTGCGATCAATGTACAATAACGCAGGGGTTATTTGTACAAGATGTTTACTCAGAGGTAATGTGGACGTGGTAAACATGAAGGGTAGCGTAGGCTTACGAAGTGTAAGATTCTGCTTTGTAGGGTGTAGAGAGACAACTCAGAGGTAATATGGACGTGGTTATCTTTCTACTGGAAGATGCCACGGAACAGCTGGGTTCCGGAGGCGTATGAGTTTGTGGAAAGAGGTTGTTTGGGGAAGTACATATCTGGAGGATGTCAAGAATAGTACTTCTTTAGGAACTTGCCGTTGATGGGCATCATGAACAAGTCCCCATTGGGTTTGGCGAGACGGTAAGCACCGTTTGAGTATACCGTCTCTATGATGAAAGGTCCTTCCCACTTGGGCTCGAACTTTTCTGGTGTCTTGTGGGTCAACACCATTGGTCTTCTGACTGCTAAAACCAGGTCGCCAACTTGGAAAGTCCTCTTTTTGACCTTCTTGTTGAAAGCCTGTGATATACGGGCTTGGTAGAGCTCGATGCGTTGTTGAGCTAGGAGACGTTTTTCGTCAAGTGCCTCCAGTTCCCGCAGACGATGACGTTGATTGTCCTCTTCTGTGAGTTTGTTTGTGATTGCTACGCGGAGCGAAGGTATCTGTATCTCGAGAGGCAGTACTGCTTCGCTCCCGTAGACTAGGAAGAATGGAGTGTTGCCTGTTGGGGTCCGTACCGTTGTACGGTAGGCCCAAAGGCATTCGCCAAGCTTTTCGTCCCAGTCGCGTTTATTGGATGACACGACCTTTTTGAGCAGCCTAACGATAGTTTTGTTGAATGCCTCAGCCAATCCGTTTGCTGTCGGATTGTAGGCGGTTGAGGCCACGTTTTGAATACGATTCTTGTCACAGAACCTGCTGAAAATGTGACTGATAAACTGAGGACCATTGTTATGGATGATCCGCCGGGGTACTCCGAAACGGTAAATGACATGGTATTTGATAAAGCTGACCACCCTGGAGCTTTTTACTTCTGCCAGTGGAACTGCTTCCGTCCATTTGGAGAAGTAGTCTGTGATGGCCAGGATGAAACGGTGTCCTCTCGATGAAGGAGGGATGATTGACCCTACAATGTCCATGCCCCAGGCTTCGAAGGGCCAGGAGGCGACTGTAGGATATAGCGGCTCCGATGGTGTATGTATGAAGTCTGCATGAAGTTGGCACGCGTGGCACTTCTTAGCATATTCGACAGCGTCGGCAGCCATGGTTGGCCAGTAGTAGCCCATACGTCGCAGTCGATCTTGCAACTTAGGACCGGGTTGATGAGCTCCACAAGTTCCGTCATGAGCTTCTTGAAGAGCTTCGGCTACTTCTTCGTTGGACAGGCATCGAAGGAGGAGCCCATCGAAGGAGCGTCGGTACAGCATTTTGGTAGCTGTATCATAGTAGAATCGAAGAGAGCGTCTCCTGACTGAGACGGCTTCCTTCGGGTCCTCTGGAAGGATTTCGTAGACAGCAAAGTCGATGAACGGGAACCTCCAGTCTCGGACATTAACACCAGTGTTTATCGGCATGGCGTGAGCCACCCACAAGCATAGGTTGTTTCTGGGACAAATCAGATCTCGTCCTGTTACCGTGATATACTGTTGAGTCCCAAAGGGCGCTGCTAATGAGGCTGCGAGGCCGGCCAGAGCATCGGCCTCCAAGTTTTGTAAACGGGGGACATGTTCAATGAAGAACCCGGTGAAGGTTGAAATGATGTTCAACGCGACTTCATGATAAGGGATTAAATCTTCATGGCGAACTTCATATTGTCCCCGAACCTGGTTTACGACGAGTTTTGAGTTGCCGTAAGCTTCCAGATGGTCGACCCTCAGCTGTTGTGCGAGCTGGAGTCCCATGACGAGTGCGTTGTACTCGGCAACGTTGTTGGAGCACGGCTTCGAAAGAGAGTACGCACGCTGGATGACCAGCTGATCGGGGGAGACTAAGACTACCCCCACTCCTGCGATGATTTGGCCTTTGGGGCCTGTTCTCGAAGCACCGTCGAAGAACATCCGCCAAACGGAGCTTCCTTCGGTGACGTTGGATTCTTGGACCTCATCCGGGATATCTTCATAGAGTTTTGAGGATTCTGGGATGGGGTGTGCAGCTAAAAAGTCAGCCAGAGCTTGACCCTTAACAGCTTTTTACGGCACAAATACCATGTTGTACGGTGTTAGCAAGATCGCCCATGTAGCCAGCCGGGAGTTCAATGATCCTGGCTTCGTCATGAGGACTCTGAGCAGATTGACTCGAGAAATGACATGAATTGTCTGACCCGAGACATAATGACGAGTCTTCTGGATGGCAAACACCAAAGCCAAGCACTCCTTTTCGACGGGGTTGTACCGGTGTTCGGCCCCGATGAGTGTTCGACTGAGGTAGTAGATTGCTTGCTCGTAGCCTGTATCGCTGTTTTGAGCCAGCAGAGCACCAAGAGAATGATCCATGGCACAGACGTAGAGGAGAAATGGTTTGCCGACGACTGGCGCTACCAGGACTGGTGGGCTTGTTAAGTAAGCCTTGATGTCGTCGAAAGCCTTTTGGCACTCCTCTGTCCAGACGTAAGAGACTCCCTTCTTCATGAGCTGAGTAAAGGGTTGACATCTACCGGAGAGGTTTGCTATGAACCTCCGGATATATGCCAGACGTCCCTGTAGGCCCCGAAGTTCTTGAAGGTTCTTCGGAGGGTCCATATTGAGGATGGCTTTGGTCTTCTCAGGATCAACATGAATACCTTTTGTTGTGATGACAAAGCCCAAGAATTTGCCGCTAGAAACCCCCAGAAAGGATTTAGCGGGGTTCATTTTGAGTTGATGTGCCCGCATGAGATCGAAGACCGTCTTCAGGTCCTGTAGGTGACCTCTTTTGAGGCGGCTCTTGACTGCGATGTCGTCAACATAGCATTCGACTGTCTTGCGAAGATGTTGACGGAAGATGGTGCTCATAGCTCGCTGGTATGTCGCACCGGTATTCTTCAAGCCGAAGGGCATTACTGTGTAGCAGAAAACACCCTTTGGAGTCCTGAATGACGTATGTTTTGCGTCATCGGGGAACATCTTGATTTGATTGTAGCCTGAATACCCGTCCATGAAGGACATGCACTCAAAGCCACATGTGTTGTCGATCATCACATTAGTGATTGGAAGCAGGAATTCGTCCTTCGGGCAAGCAAAGTTGAGATCCCTGAAGTCGATACAGACTCGTATCTTCCCGTTCTTCTTGGTGACAGAAACGACATTGGTTACCCAATCCGGGTGTTGTTCCTCACGGATGAAGCCGCTGGTCAAGAGTTTGTCTACCTCCTGATCGATGGAATTCATGATGTCCGGGCGGAAGCGTCGCTGCTGTTGTTTGATAGGTTTGGCCTCAGGTAAGATGTTCAACCTACGCATTGCGATCTATGGATCGAGTCCCGGCATGTCTTCATAGCTCCAGGCGAAGACGTCGATATACTCTTTAGCCAGTTGGATTAAAGATTCTCGATCCTCTCCTTCCAGGCTTTTACTGATGAAGATGGGTTTGGAAGAAGACCCCTCCCCGAGGTCGATCTGCTCGACTTCGTCTTCGGTGGGAGGTTCACGAAGCTCAAAACAAGATTCCCATTGTTCCCCTAGGCGTTGGGCCCAAGGTTCTTCTTTGAAGGGTTCTGGCACTTGGTCTTCGCCTTCACCTTTTTGAGGTTGTGCTGACGTCATGTTAGCTGACAGCACTTTCCTGAAGGCTGATCCGATACTGGTATCGGAATCCCAAGTCGATGCTTCGGACGAGTGGGAATGTTCTATGTCTTCTGCATCTGAACTCTCTTGGGTTGATGGCGGCGTGACATAGCCTAACCCTCATCCAGTTCAATTATAATAGTCCTGTGGCTTTCCATTTGGCATCGAAAGCCGGACAGGGAGACGCCGACCCTTGCCGTAGTTTAAGCCTTTGTTGCTTTTCAGGTCGTAGCCTATCTTTTGGAGGATGTGCTTTGCCGCATCCGTGTACCGATAGACTTGTACTCTGCCGGTATCAGGTTCGGGCTCGATTGACGGGAGGTCCCGATGACGCTCGACTTTGCCCGAGATGATGGTACCTTGGTTTCGGCTCCGTGGAGGGACTATGAAGACTCCTTGAGATGGGACTACTCGATTACGGTAGACGGTCATTATTTGTGTTTGCAACGACCGTAGAGTGTTGTCTAATGTATACATGGCATTCCAGTGTGGAAGACAAGAATAATTAAAAGACACTCTATTATTGATAAAATACGAGATCTTATCCCGTGGGATTACATTGTCAAAGGAGGGTGCCTCTACGTCAGCCGAGATATAATCACCAAGCTCCTCGTCTGTAAGAATTGGGGGCGGACTAGGAGAGTCCAACACAGCTTTGGGGTCTGAGAGGGTTATATGAGCCTTCTCTGACACCTTGGATGACTGCGGCGGCTTGCCCTTGAGACGCACCTTGAGAGGCGCCTCGGCTACGCCTCCGGTGAGTGGTGCCTTCCCTTGTAATTTTGCCACCAGGGGAGCCGATGTTTGAGGTGGCTTTCCCTTGAGGCGTATCTTCAGGGGTGCTTCGCGAGCCGGCGCTTTCCCTGATAGCTTGATGCTCATTGGAGGCACCTTCTGGGGTGGTTTCCCCTTCAGTCGGATTTTTAAGGGGGCGTCGGGAGTCGTCTCAGGCTCCATGTCCGGCTCTACTGCCGTCTCTGCCTCATCATCAGCGTCGTTGGCTTCCTTCTCGTCAATGGACTTGTACAAGTCGGAATCGGTGAAGTAGGCTTCAATTCCTTTGAAAGGATCGATGTCTGCAAAATCCGTCCGGATGACACCATTGGTGGATACATACTTCATGCACTGGTGGAGCGTGGAGGGCACCATCATGTACTCATGCAGCCATGGTCGACCGAGCAGGATGTTGTAGTTGACCTCGACATCTACCACATAACAAGTCACCTCAGTTTTGAGGCTGCCAATGTGACATTTCAGTCGGATCTTGCCCAATGGCTCGCTCTTGCTAGCATTGAAGCCACTGATGGTTGTATTGGAGGGCGCCAGCCGGTACATCGGGATCCCCAGCTTAGATAGCAGCGCCTTCGGAATGATGCTTAGGGAAGACCCAGGATCGATCTGAATCCGGCTCACCTTGACCGAGCCAATGTACCCTGTATAATACAGCGGTCGGTTATGTCGGTGATGCTTGAACAGCATGTCTTGTTGGGTGAAAGTTATGTTAGGGATAACTTCATCCGCGCAATGACAGTGTGCACAAGTAGTTGGGAGGTCTTCAGGCTGCTTGACCTGACTGAGAAAGGATTCAGCGTCCTTCAGAGCTTCACAGAGAGCTTCTCGGGAATCTTTAGAAAGACGTAGGAGCTCATACAAAGACAGGCGCGCAGGTGTACTGGCTAATTGTGCCAGAATGTCAAAGTTGTGAGGCTTGGACAGCCCCGAAGCATTCTCCTTCCGTAGAGGTCTGTCAAAATGGGCCTCCACCTGCTTCTGCTTATTGGCTGCTGAGGGCTTAGATGGACCCTCCTCAGGGATGGTGCTAGGAGGCACCACCTCGGCGGCGGCTTCGTCGGATTGGGAGCTCTGTTGTGCACGTGTCTGCACTGGAAGTGCCTCTTCTGTTGAAGAAGAGACTGTGCGGCAAGACTTGATCTTCCTGCCTTTTGATTTGGAGGTAGGGCATACCTCCGATTGAGTCACCTTGGAGACGAGGTCGGGGTGAACCCAGAGGACCTCTCCTCGAGATGTGGTGAGCGGGGTGAGTCCACTCACATTGTCACGAGTAGGTGGTAAGTTTACCACCTCTATTGTCGCCTTAGGGATGGGGACGACGCCATCTTGTGTGGTAGTTGGCGGCAAGGTGCCGAACTGAAGCGAAACCACATTGGCCGACATCGTCTTCTCTTCATAGTCGACGGAGATTACATCTGCATTGATCATGTGCTGGATGTAATTCTTGAGGACGTAGCAGTCCTTGGTCGGGTGTCCAACGAACCGATGGTAGTGACAGTACCTTGGGTTGTCCACTTTCCCAACTTCATCGGGCCGCTTTGGATCCGGTAGCTTGATCTTGTCACCCTGCTTCAGTATCTCGAAAAGTTGCAGGGTGTCGTCATCATTGAATGAATAAACCTCCTTGGGTCTCGGTGCCAGTGGAGGCTTCTGAGTAGGCACAGATGCGCCTTTTGAGGCATTAACAGTCAATGCCTGTTTCCCCTTTGCTTCTCGTCCGGAGCTGTTAGTTGCGGACTTTTTCCCCTTATCGTCAAAGGCGGGGAAGCTGACACCCAGAAGACGTGCATTGGCCGTCTTCTTTTCTGCAGCTTCAGCTTCGATGATCAGGGAGCTCCAGTCAGGAGGAGGAGTAGAGTTGAGCCAGAGCTTTACTGCAGGCAACATGTTCATGCTGCAAGCGGAGAGGAGCGCATGTTCTGGCATGCCTGGAGGTAGCCTGAAGCAAGCCTGTCGGAAGCGTTCGATGAACGCCCGAACCGTTTCCTTCTCCTTCTGACGTATCTCTATGAGAGACGCCATAGTCATGTCATTCCCGCCGTCGTAGAAGCGGTCAAGGAAGAGGCGCATCAGGTCGTCGAAGGACGATATGGAATTGTCAGGGAGGCTGCAGTACCAGTCATACGCCACTCCTTTCAGGGCCCCGACAAAGATACTGGTGAGGAGCGCGTCCTCCTTCGGAAGATGCCCTGTCTGTGACTGGAAGTACGTCAGGTACCGTCGCGGAGAGTACTTCCCGTCATATGGGGTGAGTGTTTGTGGTTTATACTTTGGGGGATAAACCACCTTGTTCCACTCGAGGGGATAAGGCTGGGGAATGCCCATCTTCTGGCGTTCCTCTTGCCTGTTCTTGGACTCGAAGCGCTCCCGTAGGTCTTTCATCATTTCGACCACATCCTCCGTAGAGCTAGGAGTCGGGAAAGAAGGTACCATCTGGATTGGAGCGTTTGAGGGCTCCGAGGTCTGAGGTGCTTCTGTATCCGAGGGCGCCCGTTGGAGGGGCACATTCGACTCCCCATTAGCTCCTGGGTCAGGACCAGTTGAAGGTGTCATGATCAAGGCCGACCGCATCTCAAATACTGCTTGAGTCAGTGCTTGCATAGAGGCAGAGAGGGTTTTGAGACCTCCCTCTAATGAGTCTATGCGCTGGACTATGTCCTGTGACGGTGCATCAGACTCGACATCATCTCCAGCCATGTATACTGTCCTGACACGGCCAGGAGTGGATGGATGGGTTGAGGCTTCGCTTTCGGCCTCACTCTCATGCGGGGGAGTTACTTCTCCTGGTGTTTGGCCACCCCCAGCCACATTCTGGAGTTCATCTTCAATAGGCGCATCTGCAAGGGTCTGATTGCCCTCAGCTCCGTCTTGAAGGACCTCTTCGTTTCCAGAACTACCCCCGGCGGTGTCCTGGAGGACATCCTCATTTTGAGGGGCTTCAGGGAGAGTAATCTCGCCTTGATGATGAAGATCCGCCGCAGCTGTGCTTTGGACATCTTCGTCTTCGGAAGGAGGCTCAACAAGGGCCTGGCTACCCCCAGCTTCCTCCAAGGACTTCTTCCTCGACCGAGTGCCTTCAAACACTCCAGAGGTCGAGACAGCTGCCTTGGTTTTCTTCGGCTGGCTTTTGGATGAAGACGAGGAATTGGCAGTCGTCTTTCGGATTGATGAGGAGTTGGAGACCACGTTGCATGAAGCAACCTTTGGCTTCTCTTCAGCTGACACCTTCGTCCCAAGGCGATGTCGGAGAGGTGTCGATGATTGCAGTCGTTGGAAGACCGACTGTCTTGGTGGAGCTACCGCCTTGCAACAGCAGTTGATGGTGACCACCGCACAAGTATGCCTCGTGAGAGGTGCATCGTGCTTGTTGGTCGACTCTCCTGACCGGCGCTTGTGAGTGATCATGTTGCGCAGGTCATTGGAGGAGAGTGGTGCCTTCACACCCCCTTCAGACGTATGGCAAGGCCAAACGCCGGGGTGGTCAGGTGAGTGCTGCGCCCCCTGATCTAATACCAAGCAGGCATCACGATCAGTAGTGGGGGAACCACAACATTTGAAGTGACTTGAACGGACCTCAAACGCACAACCAGAGGAGGCGCGGGAGTTCAAGACCACTGAGTTTGCCTCTCTCGACTTGGTTGTGCACGCAGTAGATGCGCCCAAGCGAGATGAGGACTTTGAAGATCGACTCGTTGTTGGTGCAGAAGCACTTGAGTCAACCTTGTACAGCTTGCCATCGGCAGCGCGCGTGATGACGAGCGCGTGCCTCTGGTCGGCTGCTGGCATAGCACGTTTATGGCGCATGGCCCATGCCGCCTTGGATTTCTTCGTACCAGCCCGCTGGGGCGCATAGTACTCAACATCCAAATTCTCCTCGCCATTACAGCGAGTGAGTCGATCAAAGACAGAGGCTTTTTGTGACGCATCAGAGGTGATGCGCGGGTCATTGGCTGCGCCCCTGCTCCGTCGACATATTTTCCTCGCCTGAGAGGAAGATAGCTGGGGAACGTGGTCGGCAGCACGCTTTCCCAAGAGATGCGCTGTATCGGCGGGCGCACCTTGGTTGCTGAGAACGTCAGCAGGAAGGGAAGGCTGGATTGCTGCATCCCCTTCAGTGGTGGTGCCCGAGGCATCGACTTTGCGCACCCAGGCCGTGCGGATCTTCTTCGGCTTTGGTAGCCGCTTCGAAGGACTCGCACTTCCTTTAGAAATGAACTCCTCGTACGCCTGTTGATTGAGGCGTACGACCAGCATCTTGTGGGAGGAGCCCACCTTCACGTCGTCGGCCTATGACACGACTTTCTCGAAAGAGGAGAAAGAGGTCCCCAGCAGAGTCGCCAGCTTGTTTGCCATTAAAATTGTTTGATTGGAAACTTTAATACAAACAGAACAGTGTTACAATGTAGGACTTAGATGTAGTCCTAGGAGTACACTTTTGTTTAAGCTGGGTCCTTAGTGCCAATGGAGCGAGTGGTAATGCGTTGACTCCGTTGACCGGCTGACGACGGTTATCGGTTCTCTGAAGGTGTGGATTGCTCTGGGTGCTGGAGCTTGCTGAGAGGAGGAAGACGTTGAATGTCTATATCTGCCTCTCTGATGATTCCTTGTATGTTCGTTGTGGATTCTGTGTGTGTGTGAAGGAGAAGATCCCTCTATTTATAGTTTTGCAGGCTGGCTGCTCATGCGCGCATGTAGGATGCACCGGTGTATGGGGACGTCACGTGGAGGTTGCTGATGGAGGTGCGTAGATGATGCACCCTGATTGAGGGGGAGAACTCTTCATACTGCTGTTGTGAGCCGGCACGTAGCAGAGGAGAAGATCTTTCTGTTGCTGAAATCTTAGACGAGTTGAGTCAAAGGACACGTGTCATCGACCCATGGCTCGAAGATCTCGGATTTGGTGGGGGGGTAATCTGGTGAGCTGCGCCTTGATTGGGCGCAGGAGGAGGTTGCGGCTCATAACCTTTAGGAGTTACAAACTATTTAGGGCGCATGGCTTTTAAGGCGCATGCAGGTGACCTTCCTTCTGTCTTTCGGGATCAGAGATCAGTCTGGGGCGCATGGCTTTTGAGGCGCATGCAAAGCTTCAACTGGAGACTCTTCTTCTGTCTTTAGGGATCAGTGAAGGGTCTGAGGCGCATGGCTTTTGAGGTGCATGCTGGTTTGGACGCATGGCCGTAGAGGCGCATGGCGATTTGGACGCATGGCCGTAGAGGCGCATGCGGATGGCCACGTGGCAGTAGTCGTCGGAATAGAGTCATGATGATGCTGATGTTGCCGACGCTTCGTTCTCTGAAAAAGCTGTCAACTGTTCAGACTTTGGGAAGCATGCTGCCAACTCTGGTGTCAGTTCAGCATTTAATGTTTGTGACGTTCGATGGACAGCTGAGTGGACACATTGGTTGGTGTTCCACTCGGCATGGAGATGTGAGAGAGGGCGCATCCTCTGTGATACGCCGGGTACTGTAGGGCACGTCTGTGTGATACGCCTGATGCTGGAGGGCGCGTCCGTGTGATTCGCTGTTTGGCTGGCGCATCCGACATGTCCTTTAATGATGCGGCTGTCTCGCTCCTCGAGTGCTATAAATAGCCGTTTGGCTGAATTCGAGGCGTCCGGTTCATCCATTTAATGCAAATTCATTGTACAGAATTTGGAGAGTCATCCACTTGGCACGTGGGTTTGATTTGCCTGGCCTATAAATAGTGGCATGGAGAGAAGGTTTGCTCCTCGTTCCCTCACGTACTTCCAACATGAACTTGGATATGTGGGTGCATTCTGTTGACGAAGTGCTCCCGAGGGTAAAGATGAGACGTCGTGTTGTCTTCGATGCACTTGAAGGTGACTGTTACATCCAAAAGACGGAGTCGAGGGCTTCTGAGGCAGGCGAAAGGTGCATGTTGCATCCAAAGATAGGGATGTTCGGGCCTCGTCTCCGTTGTTCCGGAAGAGCCGTAGATCGGAATGGTGGTGCTAGGCTCTCTCTTCCTTCAAAGTGGGTGCCGCCCACTTTGATTGTGTTGAAAGCTCCTTGTGCCATGATTTCGATCACAGTCTTCCTTGGTCTTTGGAGGCTCTTTCGAAGCCTCCCCTGGCCACAGCTTTGCCGTGCTCTTCTCTTCCTTGGTTCCAGCCAGAGGGTTAAATGCTTTGCTTGGCGAAGCACTTATCAGGTGAGCCTGGCTGGAAGAGCGGCACATAACTGGGCTCTGCTCGGCCAGATGAGCCTGGTTGAAAGAGTTGCTCATAACTGAGCTGCTGAAGGGATGCACATAACTGAGCTGGATGTACATAACTGAGCTGCTGAAGAGATGGTAGGATGCGCCTAGCTGGAGGCGCATGACATCTGCTGCGCCTGGCTGACAGCGCATGGTGACTGCTGCGCCTATCGGAAGGTGCATGGTGGTTGCTGCGCCTATCTGGAAGGCACATGGTGGCTGTTGGCTGTAGATCTAGGATCCTTCCTTTGTAGAAATTCTCCTTTGTACAACCTTTTCTAGACATGTAATAGACTTTTATATATAAATAAAAAGTCCTTCGAATGTCTATGGCTTATTTGATTAGCTGTCTGAGTTCTGGCGCATATAATGCCTGGCGCATGGGCTTTCTGGTTGTAAAATTCCATGCTTCTACACACTCCTACCGTTATCATCCAAATTTCTACAACTTAACTTGCATCCTATTCATCCAACAACAATGCTCAACATAATTTTTGTTCATTCGATCAGAGTATCCCCGAGTTATTGTATATCGTCTTTGTTATGCCTCAATACCATCGTCGACATGCATAACTTGAACATCTTCCTCTCTTATAAGCTCAAACTCGTAGCAATCATTACCATTATCCGAACTCGAATACGAATCAAGTCTTCCACACATCAAGATTCATTCCGTTGTAACTACTCAACATCGTCACGACACAATTTCAAATTCACATATCCATTCTCATATCCCTAACTTGCACTTCCAATTCGTGCTACAGACTCCTCATGCTAATTCAAATTCGTTCGCATGATTTCTCCATACCTACTCAATTCATTTCGAATGGTTTTCGTACCGACTTAACTCAACTCGACCGAGTCGACTATTTCCTCAACGTAATATTCCTTCGTATATGCTCCATTTATCGTTTGACTTATACTTAACGAATCTTCATTCGACGTATCATCTATGCATACGACTCGCGCATAATCGTTCAACTCAATTCATTAAGGCATACTTGCATCGACTTCTATCAAGTCATTCCCATTCGAGTCTCGGTACTACTCCGTCCGTTGAGGACAAACATATCGTAACAATACAATCATCTCGACGAAACCTATCGCAAGTCACCAACCGGCTTAACATAGCTATCGCTAAGTGGTACTCCATATACTACTCAGGATCGAGCCTATCGTTATCGATACAATACTTCACCATGCTTGCTCGCATAATTGGTATTGCATATACCACTCGAAATCGAGTCATTACTCGACATCATATTCCGCATAGGTTCGACATCTATCTTCCAATCAACTATCCGTATGGCGATCCTTCCGATCCCAGCTCTAGTGTTAGCTCAAGTTTGACACACATTCAATCTAACCGTATCTTAGCGATCATATCGATCACGCCCGCAACATTCGCTTATTCAAAGCTCAACGCGACATTCGGCCAACATACATGTTCGCCTACTCAACTCAACTTAGCGACCATCTCGACTCGTTGTTATCGCATCCACGATCTTCCAATCTCTCTCGTTACAACTCGTGCAACAACTCACTCTCGATACTTAAGGTCTTTACTCAATCTCATGCAACATATCGCTATCCATCCGTATAGCCATACAACACGCATTATACCATATCGACTCGTTGTACTGATGTAACGAACGATTCACGACTTGCTGCACTCCGTGCAACCAACAACATATAACCGTTCGCATAGCAACATAACACGCATCGCCTCACATATCGATCCGTTGCACTTCGTGCAACCAACAACCCGTAACTCCTCGCACTTCGTACGACCAACAACACATAACTTCTCGCACTTCGTGCGACCGACAACACATATATTATTGCACTTCATGCAACCAAAATCACCATATTCGTTGTACTTCATGCGACCACCGACTCACAACTTTCTTGCACTTCGGAAAACCATAATCTCATAACCCGTTGCACTTCGTGCAACCAACACTCTCCGACGGCACTCGGAGATAGCGTGATAGTCACGACATACTTGTGGCAGACGTACGCACTAAATATAGACTTATTGTATGGAACATCCAATGTAGCGTCGAGCAGATCCATGAGCCATGCGGTTGCGGAATAAACTTAGAGTCAACTGAATTCGATAGCGAAGCAACTGAGGGTCAAAGAGATTCATGTACGGTCCAAAGGATGGAACCGCTTTGATACCAACTTGTCACGCCCCGACCAGGGAAATCGCTCGTCCTCGCTAAATTTTACCCGAATCATCGTCCTCGCTGGGGCGTGATGCCGCACGAGCCTGGAGTTGCACTCGTGCAAGGCAAGATAACGGTTCACATAGTGAATATCTCAAATTCGTAACATAAGCAGCGGAAGGAAAATAAGTAAAACATAAGAATCTCTTTTATTGATTATGAACTGAAGATTACAAAGGCTCTTAATAGCCCAACATAAATGCCAATTGGCTACAACGCTCATGATCTCTCTTAGCTCACAAAGGATTACATTGTTCCATATATTATGCCTCTTTATAGCCACCAAGTAGTCTTCGGCCGAACATCTCCATGTCGCAAGTCCGAACGCCTATGCGGTAGCTCCTCTTGAACACCAAGGAATCCATGCCTCGGCACGTCCAAGCCAAGCCCCGCCCCGAGCCGATCATAACCTGAGCCTGCACGTAAACTAGTGGGGGATTAGTGCTTTCGTCCTCGCTTCGCACTGATCAAAACCCGCTCGCACCCAAACCAAGCACTAAATCATTTAGTGGAACATGTATCTTAATTTGGTGATCTTTCTATTTATCCTTAGGATCAGTTTTTACGGTAATTATTCAACATATCGACTTATCATAAATGTGTCCCATACCGTATTCCTACAGCAGATACAGTTAGCCATAATATGAACATAACATAGTGTTCGTGCACATCTCCGTCCTATATTGCCTAGCCTGTACGGGTTAGAACTTAACATAGAATCATATCATTCACGTAACAACCAACCATAAACTTATACCATGCATAAGGGTCGCAGGCCCTGCGCCTGCACCTAACTCTCATCTCAGCCCACCGGCCCTAACTATATGAAGGTCACGGTGTTTCGCACCGTAATGGACTTGGCATCTCTTATGTGTAAGCCTACAATCACTTCGATACGGGTTGCTAGCCCAGTATCCGAAGGATCCCAAACTTACGGATATCATAGCTTATCACAGCACTGAACGGTCGCAATCCGTCTGAATGGTGTGCACCATAAATACCACACATAATTCCCTCCTAGGCCGAACGGTCCCGGTGCCCCGACGTAACCGTCCGAAGGAAGCCGTACCCGTACACGGGCCATCCGAGTCCATTGACCATGCAATACGCGCCATAGCAAACACACATAACATTCCAACCAAATCCTCCACTGCATAAACATAGTCTTATTCCATAAACGGTTTCCCGTGCCATAAACATATTCGCGTCTCATAAACATAATCCACCATTCATATGGGGAGCTCCGTCGGCGTTATGCCCAACACATCCATATTGATGTACGACGCCCAACGGCTTAGTTCACGTCGTACTCATATTCAGCGCGTACCATTCGTAGTTATTCTCATAGCCTAATTCCGTAGTTACTTAGTCTTTTCGTAGCTTAAGTGCACGAAGGCACGCTCAGCACCATAATCAATGTTCTACGTCTAGATTTCACTGTTCTCGGAGCCGTGCACATGATGCACATCTCGATATTGTCTTTCAATGTTCTACCATCATGCCCTACCGCGACCCATGCACTTGATGCACGTCGCTTCAATTGTTCGATTGTTCAATGTTCTATCTTAGTGTTCGATACTTGCTTGGACCTTTCGTCGTCGAGCCACGCTCGCTAATTCGATAACATCTTACGCATACCATAACATATTTTATTAGACGTGAAGGAATAGGGAGAGAGAGTCAAGAACCCGCCCACCTTAAGCCGATACGCCTTGCCGTTTTGCCGATTGAAGCGTCTCGCTTCCATAACTCGATCGCATAGCTAACTCTCGGACTTAGCCATTCCTTTGAACCACTCGGTTGATTTAGCCTATCGCGCCCATGCCACAATCTGTAATTCAGCATAAAGGCATAGCCTGCACACCATATCAACTAACATCAGCACTTGCTCAAACGGGACTTATCCTTTGCATCGATTCGATTCATATATTCCAACCGACTCAAAGCTTACCTTTGGCCAACGTAACTCTTGCATCGATTTGCATCGATACCTCATTGGGTCAACGTAACTCTTCGAGTCAACGACTCATCGAAATGCACCAATGCGGAGCGGGACATTACAATTACCAGGCAACCCCATCTTTTCCCTTATATTGTACACTATACTGTCATGCCTATAGCACCTGTACATGCTTGTACTTGCTAACATATACATATGTGAGCTGTGATCCCTAGCATCCTATCATGGCATCAAGTAATAAACCTAAGTCTCCCTTACTGTCTCATCAATACCCTGTCAATTCTTCATGTACCCTACTGGGACTGATACCAATATCATCCTCCTCTTTGGTTCAGATGCACATTCAATGCCTTGACAGATGGTAACCATAGCACCCACATGGCTGAAAGCACAGTGGTTCAAGTAATTGGGTTCACTGGATTTCCTATACTAGTTCATGTAGGTACCCCTTGGCCTTGTAACCTCCTATATTTTGCCCACCTTGTCATGATACTCGAAGTGGTGTCAGGGTCAATATAGAACTCTAAAGGCCCTACTGAACCACAAACGAGTGGATATCAAATGAAATCAAATATCTGGGTTTAAGGGTCTGGACTTACTCCTTTGGTAAGGTTCTGGACCAGTATGTCATGGACCTGGGTTAAGGATAATCTCCAGTACCAAAATGTGATACCCAGGTTCCTATATAACAATCAGTCGAACACCTACCCTTCCCATCTTGTATTAATTAATAACAGTTGCTTGCAAGGCTATGAGTAGATTAGCTCTAATGAATCAAACTATGATGGGTGAAAGTTACCTGTCGAAGGTTTGGTTGCTCCAAAACTTCAGGTATCGACCAGAGCAGGGGAGAACTCGCAGCAGGAAAAATTAGGGTTTAAAGGGGGAGACGAGGGCATCGATTAGCCTACATATATAAATTTGAATCCGCTGGGATGAGGAGAAGGGATTCGATCATATTCGAACCCTCTTCTGGCTTCGGCCGTTGGAGAATTTGAATACCGAGTTTTTAAATCCCTGTGTATTCGAAAGGGATTTGAATTCACATTTGCATTTAGGTCCCTGGATGTTTGGGGTATTTGAGAAAACCCCCTCCATGTTTCTTTTTTTTACTAAGGATTAATTAATATGCATAAATTACATATATATTGGTTACTAAAAATAAATCTATGTATTAACTAGTAATTCAGCAATATTTAATAACATAAACAAATTAGTCCAAGGGCTCACAATGCACCCGAATCAAATAATACTGATGCTGGAAAAGAGTTAACGAGAATGGTACCTGCCACCACCTCACCTGAAGCTAACTCTTCTTCTACCGTCAGAGCCATAGCCTGACCTTGTCCTCTTGGTGCTGGTCCCCTCTGCTGGTGACCTCTCTGCCTGTTCTGAATCAGGGCTTGGGTCTGGGCATACTGCTGGGCCAGAGGCGACAATGGCTTCAGAGGCTGGTACTGCTGCTGCACTGGTGCTGGACCCCTAACCGATGGACTGGTTAGGTTTGATGACGATAAACTGGCTCTATTTGGACAGGACCCTATCTTGTGATCCGGTGCCCCACAAGCCAAGTACAATCCATGTGCTCTGTGACACTCTGATACTACATATCCTGGCTTCCCACAATGAGTGCAGCCCATTGCAGAAGACTGTTTCTGCTTCTGTTGTTGAGGATACGCTGGCGTCGAGTGCTGAACCGATAAAACTGTGGTCGCCCTCCTAGGAGCTCCAATAGTCAAAGCTCTAGCTGCCGGGGCTGGTGCTGAAGACTGGGACATCTGTCCATGAGACCTCTTCCGTCCTCCGCTTCTATCTACAATCCTCTGCGAAGTATACTCATGCCTCTTCGTTGTTCGCAAGACGACATCAAACGTCTGGTGCTCAAACAACTCCACTGATATAATGATCTCTAGGTGGAGCCCCTGCTTGAATCGCTGGGCTCGATCCAATTCGGTTGCCATAAAGGTAGGAGCAAACCGACTGAGTCTAGAAAACTCGACCACATATCCATCGACCGTCCTGCCCATCTGCTTAAGATTGGTGAAGCTCATCTGCAGATCATACCGAGCTACTGCGTCGAAGTACTTGGTATGGAACTTGTTGCTGAATACCGCCCATGAGACAGGCGTCGGTAATCCAACTGCTAGCATCGCCCACCAGCTGCGGACTAAGTCCAATAACTGCAGGCGCACAACAGCCACCTTCTCTTCCTCAGGAATCCTAGCTGCCTCCAGGATAACTTCTATGTCCTGAAGCCATGCATCAACAGCGATAGCTTCTTTACTGCCGTCAAAGAAAGGAGGGTTCAAACACTTGAAGCTATTGGCCGTGTTGTTCCCTTGGTAACCAGCTCTGCCCATGGCATCTTGTACTGTCTGGTGTAGGGCAACGCCCTGACGATCTTGAGATGCAAGCAATTCTCTGATGAGACCCACCAGGGTTCCATTGTCAGGCTCTGTAGGCTGGACTGGCTGAACTGGGGGCTCTGGATCCCCGGAATGCATGACTCGGGAGGCCGCTCCAGAGTGCTGGGCTTGGTCTCCAGGTTGCTGCTGGTCCACTGGAGGTGCTCCGCCTTGCTGATCGGTAGGACTAGGAACAATGCCGCTGAAGAAACGACATGGGGAACAATAAGGAAGGACCATGATAGATCGAGGATATAAACATGTGATCAGGTCAAGATTTAGGAAAGATTAGAAGACACAAGTAGAGATCAAGGGCGAGTGCTAATTGAGATATCTATTCAGTGAAACTCTCACACATCTTGATTTATAAAACCTGTGGGCTACCACTTAAACCTTGTCACACCCCAGAACCAGAATACTGCAGAGCGGAGGACAGACACAGCCAGCTACGTACATTGAAGTGAATCCCACCTCGCAATACGATCATGGCTGTCTAGATGCATGAGGGTTTACTACAAGCCAACAGTCACTTATGGTCAAGAACAAGTCTAGTTCAATCTCAAGCAAGCAAGTAATGTAACAAGATGGTAGATCATCAGACATACAAAGTAAGGCATCCCAAATATTACATATTCAGATGATCATGAAGCTAGTCATACAAAATACGAAGGCTAGCAAAAGTTTAAGTCATACATGATCAACCCTAGGATTTATCAATCATGTTACAGCCTTTCAGCAGACAGAAATATAAATTTAACACGACCTAACACTTGTTCGACGGCTAAACGCCTCAAAAGAATAATTTACAATAGAGTGGGAGAGCAAAATAAAATCCAGTCGTTGCCAGGATTGCGTCTAGTGTTCACCATCTGGCTGGAAGATCTTCGGGTGCTACTCCGAAATTTGGCCATACAAAACCAGCTGGGTCAGACCCCAGAAAGAGCAAGTGCCACAAGGGAGGCTTCACTTAAGAACTAAAACCAGCATATTAGCACATGAGATATAAAGGATAATAAAAGACATGAGTTAAAGAAATCAGGATAATAAACGATAAGGTAACTAAGAAACTATTCCGGTAACCAAGTTACAACCCGTAAACCAGACAATGATCGGGGTTGTAACCCTTCTCCTGAACAGAACTTAGTCCCTGACCGATTATCGATAAGGTAAAGCATAACAGTAAATACACTGAAGTAACCATGTACTAGCACTGTCTAGACAATACTAGACTGGACTCCATCCATCAATCACGGCCAAGCAATGAGTACGACTTGATACTTTAACTAACTAGGATTATCACAAGCCTAATTACTAACAAGATGCAATGAGATGTTCCAACAGCCACAAGCCCTGCAGAATTAATCCAGGTTATCCAGTAGCAAGTTGAGAGAGTTGGATTAGGTAACTTGGGGGTACAACACATGACAGTGTGCTGAAAATGTGTCCTACTCGACGACAAGCTATAAGTCTAATTAGAGCGCCCAGATAACGGGACTACCTATAGCTGGAAAATCTCTTCATGAACTACTTGATCAATCTAGTCATTATCCTAGTCAGATTCAGTATAAATTCCTGACCGTGGTAACCAGGAATTCATGTCCTAGACATGATGCAAGACGAGACATGTAGCTTATACAAGCACAAACACCCACGGTGTCAAGATAAGAGTTACTTAGCAAGTCAAGATAGCCGTCACAACAGTATATCAAGATTATCATGTTAGATTTACTTATCAAGAGTGCGCCACGACGGGCCACTATCATGTATTATCATGCCAAGGTTGCTTGTTAAGAGTACGACACAATGGGCCACTATCATGTCATGTTACTTGTTACTTGTTAAGAGTGTGCCTTAACAGGCCACTATCGTGTTCTATCCTTACATTATCATGAATAAAAGAAACTTGCATAAAATAGCTAGTAACATATTTTTGAAGCCAAGGAAAAGATCTATAACTTTCATGTTGGGAGTTGGGAGAAATTCTGGCCACAATTCAGCCAAATAGGACATAAAACAGCCAAAATAGGCACTATGCAAGCCATGCGACATTCATTCCTGTGACACTATGCATCCATACGGTACTATGCAAGCCATGCGGTACTATTCATTCCTGCAGCACTATTCATTCCTGTGGCACTATGCATCCATGCGGCACTATTTATTCTTGTGGTACTATGCATCCATGCGGTACTATGTAAGCCATGCAGTACTATTTATTCCTGCGGCACTATTCATTCATGCGACACTATGCATCCATATGGCACTATGCAAGCCATGCGGCACTATTCATTCCTGTGGCACTATTCATTTCTGCGGTACTATGTGTCCATACGGTACTATACATCCATGCAGCACTATGCAATCCATGTGACACTATTCATCGTCCTTGCCAGATTCAGGACAAATGAACTAGAAAATATTCAAAACTTATTTTGGCCATAACTTCCTCAAAACAAGTCGAAATCTAACTTTTCAAAGGTCCATTTTGGGTAAAATCGAATTCTCTACAACACAGAACAATCAAAACTTAAAAATAATGAAGTTTGGTAGATCAAAATCCAAAAAAAACCGAAAAGGCTACAAACTTAGATCTACAAAAATTCATCTATTAAACCCAAAAATGTCAAGTTCTAAAGAGGCTTAAAATCAAGTAAGAAAAAGAATGGAACAATAAAACTTGAGATCCATCATGAAGCAAGTTGCACTTGCCTATGACTTGGTAGGTGGGAGGAGTAAATGAAGAAGATGAAGAAGTAAATGAAGAAGTGAATGAGGAGAGAGAGAGAAGGAGTTGGGTTATATATCAACCCTCTCTATCTCAAGCCAAGCCAAACCAAGTCAAATTAAACAAAACGCATCAAATAAACCAAGTCAAGATTAAACCAAGACTAGGCTAAGCAAAACAAGCCTAACTACGGTCCACCTGATAAATGCCAGAAATCTCGTATACGCATACGAAAATACGTATAACGGGAAACGGGAGTGTCGAACTATGATCACGAATACGAAAATGCGAAAGTTTTTCGAGGATGGTTTTGATGAGTATGGAATGTGTCAAACTATGATCACGAATAGGTAAACTCGGACTTGAGGCGAGTAGATGTCATACGACTAGCAAAAATAGTCGACGGTAATACATGAATGATTCGAGTGGTAAACGGCGCATCAGTTGCACAAGGGTAGATAAATTATGGATTGGTAGATTATGTCGGATTGAATAAAGCATCATAGAAATTATTGAGAATTGATTTGGCTCTACGATAGGATATAGCATGGTTCGTTATAACTGTCCTTCGTTGATGATCTTCAATTATCGAGCGTAGGTTCGGGGCAGATGACCCTAGAAGACTTGACCGCCAAATCAAGTGAATGTTAGAAACCGTAGGACGACCCTAAAGAAGTCACATATGTAATTTCGTCGAGGATGAAGGATGATATAGTACATGTTGAGGATAAGTCTAAGTGAGTGAGTATTGTGTTTCGAAAGTAAGTGAGTAGCCTTCGACTAGAATGATATGGTCAGAAAAGAAAATTTATGATCGATTGAATGAGTACGTAAATAGACTTGGTTGGTCGATAATCAAATGGATGTTGAGGAACGTACTTAGCATAGTGATACGGTGAGGCGATTGCAAGAATTCTGCAATGCATGAGAGTGACGAGTAGTAGAACGACCCTAAGAGTTGTGTCGTAGAGCAATTTGAGTAACGGTTAGGCCATGTGTGTATGGGCGCGTGATCTAGGTTACAAAATGAACTAGTTGGGATTGATTCAAAGATTGAGTAAGGAATTCCTATTCGATCAAAAATCGGAGATGGGCGTATCGTAAGAGACCTTGGGTCGAAAAGATTATTGCCTTTGAGCATCGTAGACTCAAGTTGACCTCTCGTGTCGGGAGAGCGCGAGCATGATGTCTGGATAAGTTACCTAGCGGGGGTAGCCCCAGACCCGATGCATAGGTAGTTCGAGAACGTGGATCGTGTTGGAATAGTTGTGCGCTATATATAGTACAGATTGTAGGCAAGGAAAGTTGGACATGTTGGACTTAGTCCATGTCGTTAAGGCTAAATATTATGAACGACTAGATGAAAGACTTGAGTTATGTGAGAGATAGGAAAACGGTTGGGCGAATAGGTATTACGGAGGATTGTTGCGATCGGATGCGCAATGACTTAATGCAATGCGAGCGTTAGATGACCGGCGAGAAACTTATGGGATCGAAGTAACGATTTTGAGTTAAGTTATAAGCAAAAATGTTTGGGAGGATGATCGCATGTTATGGAATAAAAATACGGGAAGTATTTTGGAAATAGACGCTAAGACCCGACTAAGTCGAGTACGGAATGATTGGTGCTTGAGGATTTAAGTTGAACCGATTGGATTGTCCCGATATCCTACAACAGAGCTTGGCTGAAATGCATATATTGGTGGGACGCCTAAAATATGTGTATGATCCAAACTAAGTTGTATGATTCCAACGATAGTAGCACGAGATCGTGAAATGATCTAGCGAGACACTTAGATTAAGTGTTGGTTTCGGTTCGAGATGAACCTTGTTTTGGGTGGTATATTATGTAATGCTCTGCTCCGTACGGTGCATTATGATTAGTCGTTGACCCGAAGTGTTGCGTTGACCTGATGAAGTATCGATGCGAATCGATACAAGAGTTACGTTGGCCGAAGAAAAGCTTTGAGTCGATTGGAATCTATGAATCGAATCGATGCAAAGGATATATAAGTCCCGTTTGAGCAAGTGCTGATTTTAGTTGATCTGGTGTGCATGCTATGCTTTTACGTTGGACGATAAGGGTCGATATTTTTCCTTATTTGAAGTGGTGTTCGCAAAACCAACTCGTCGTCTTGCTACGAATTATGGCATGGGCACGGTAGGCCGAATCAATCGAATAGTTCAATGGAGTGGCTAAGACAGAAGAGTTTGCCGTGCAACCAAGTTATGGAATCGGGCCACATCAGCTTAGTGAGACGACAAGGCATATTGGCTTAAGGTGGACGGGTTCTTGACTCTCTCTCCCTATTCCTTCACGTCTAATAAAATATATCCTTGTATGCGTAAGTTGCTGTCAAGTTAGCGAGCATGGCTCGAACGGTTAAAGGTCTTAGTATGCGTCGAACATTAAGATAGAACATTAAACATTGAACAATTGAAGTGACGTGCATCAAGTGTACGGGTCGCGGTAGGGCGGTGATGGTAGAACATTGAAGGGCAATATCAAGATGTGCATCACGTGCACGACTCCGAGAACATTGAACACTAGGCCTAGAATATTGATTATGGCGTTAAGCGTGCCCTCGTGCACAAAATCTACAAAATGACTAAGTAACTACGGAACTGCTGTATACGAATAACTTATGAATGGAACGCGTTGAGAATAAGTACGAGAAGTCTAAGCCATTGGACGTCGTGCATCAATACGGATGTGTTGGGGCATAATGCCAATGGAACTTGAGATAGAGATAACGTGAATATGTTTAAGGAACGTGAATATGTTTACGGAACATGATTATGTTTATGGAAGAGATTATGTTTATGGAACGTGTGACTTGTTGGAACGATCTGACTTGTTTGCTATGGCGCGTATTGCATGGTCAATGGACTCGGATGGCCCGTGCACGGGTGTGGCTTCCCTCGGACGGTTACTGTAAAACCCCTAGATTTCTACTATATTTTTTTAGTACTGGTTTTCTTTTTGTATTTATACATCGCATAGTCGTATTGTACGTCGCGCGAAAATTTACGTTTTTCATATTTTCTCGTCGAGTGCGTATATATGCGAGATACATATTTTTAGAAAAATAATTTTTGATTTTATTATCGGTGATGGTTTCAAAATAATGTATATAATAATTATTTTTCTTAAAGTGGTGAAAAGTATTATCGAGGTTGGCAAAACTTATTATTTTAATTATTTATAAAATACTATCTTATTTTAATAGTGGTAAATTAGAAAACTAGATTTACATGAATATGTTATTCGTGTAAAGCACATGAAAATTATTTCCTGTATATTTTTAAAATTTATTTTTATTATTTATAATAATTTATTTAGCAAGAAGGTATTTTTAATATTTAAATATTTATGTTTATTTCAAAATTGTTTATCTAAATTATTAAAGTGTATTTTAAAGATGTTTCCTATTACTATTTAAAATATTAATTCTCATTTTCGAAATTATTATGCTATTTAATTAAAAATGTAGCTTGAAAATTATTTCCTATTAATACTTAAATATTTATTATGAATTTTCGAAATTTATTATTATTATAATTTTAGTTTTCATAAAAATATTTCTGATTGATATTTAGATTAATTATTATGATATGAATTTATTTTATGGATTCTATTTTTAATGTAAAGATAGATATACCTAGACTTAAATTTGATTCGGATTTGGATTGAATTCGCTTTAAATCTATTTAAATTAATATGGTATTATCTATTTGGGTTTTAAATAAATCCTAATCTTTATCCCACTGAAAATTCCCACATCCTATAAATAGGCAGGTACTCCTCCATAAATTCCAACCATCTACAAATTTCCACAACCAACGGTGCATCGTGTCCGTGTTCCCTTCCCCATCCACTATGTGTTTTTTTGTACAAATACATTATTCTTCCCCGGGTCCGACAGATCCGAACCTCTGTCCCCATCGTATAGGACACACCCGATACGACGGTAACCTTCTACCCCTCCGACTTTCCTCTCTACCGCTCATTGCCTTCCACCACCATCTTCAACATCACTCCTGTCACCACCATTAACACCTCACTCCGCCTACCGATTCCCCCATCGCCGGTACCGGCCTACCAACACCACCACCACCGTTGGCATCTCCATCCGTCCCTCCACGCTGTCTCCCGGACACTACCACCATCTCCTCCAGATCTCATCCCCTGGCCACCGTACTAACACCCCCGACCATCACCATCATCATCTTCAACACCAGCAGCATCCCCGACTGCCAACCCACATCACCCCGGCCAAGTCGGCCCCAGCGCGACAAATCCCCAAAATTGTCACCAATAAACCTACCACCACCATCGTAACAAACAGAATATGAAAGCCCTCACATGAGCCTTCTGCCACACCTTCGCTGTCGGATCCCGGCGCCGCTGTGGTTGGTAAGACCCGTCTCCAGCTTCTCCGCTTCACCAACCCTCCGCCACGTCCGGCTTCGTCGAGCCTGGCGCGCCCCCCTCCGCAGATCCTGACCGCCCGACCGGGTCCTTTCCCGCAGCGCCGGAGCACTGCGGCCTCGCCGCCGAGCCTCATTTCCGACCTCCCAGACCAGCGCCGCTCCCCGTCGTAAATCGCCGATGGTACGCCTCCGCAGCGACCCACCGCCGCGGCAAGCCCCGGCGGCTCCCTCCGCTCTTGTCACGACCCGCACCCATTTTTTTAAACAGATATGAGACGTGTCCAAGCCAGCCTACGCCGCAGTGTCGGTGGTAGAACGCTGTCACGGCCATGAAGACCAATATCACAAATACTGCTCATTCACAAAATTAATTTAACTTACAATGATCACAAGTTTTACATTTGTAGAAAATATAAAATTTGTACAAATAAATGAATGACTATAAGTCAACTATCTAGCTAGTCTCTAGGCTTTTGTCTGCAAGTGTTTCCGTCACTCCCCAAGCTAAGTAAATCTACGGCTAACCTGAAAATATTGGTTTCTAGTCAGGAATGGAACGAGCACAATTCACTGAATGCAATTTCAAATAAAGAAAATGACTATAAAACAAAGGTTAGACATCAATCATGAGTTTTGAAAATAAACAGGAAATACAGAAAACTATTAGTAAATAAATAGACACCAAATACTTTCCCCAACTACTAGAAGTACCTTTGATATGTGATCAGTCTGGGCCACTACACCGCACGGTCTATAATGTCTACTTGCAAAAAATAAGCACTGTCTACAATGTCTACTTGCAGAAAAATAAGCATTGTCTACGATGTCTACTTGCAGAAAAATAAACACTGTCTACGATGTCTACTTGCAGAAAAGTAAGCACTGTCTACGATGTCTACTTGCAGAAAAGTAAGCACTGTCTAAGATGTCTACTTGCAGAAAAGTAAGCACTGTCTACGATGTCTACTTGCAGAAAAGTAAGCACTGTCTACGATGTCTACTGCATGAAAATAAACACTGTCTATGGTCGGATCACACATCTTTGGTACTTCTCATTCCCGACTCAACAATTTATAATAGAGTATAAAAATCACAAAACCAATGACTAATCAATGAAGTATAGTAAAGATCAATATCGAAATGCAGACAATAAACTGTACTCGCCTGTGGTCCTTTGCTGGTGAAACTGACAATCTGACTACTCACTGTGCCACAATAGTCAAAACCCGTACAACAGTCCCCGAAAGCTGAAATAAACATTACCAATATTCTCAGAATAGTCAAAATAGCTAGGATTGCCTGTCCTTAAGTCCAATTCTGGACACAGGGGCAAAATGGTAATTTTGGGCTAAAATGATGTCCGCCGTTAGACCCGCTTTGCACCGAAAAACATGCCAGAGTCAACGATCTCTAAAGTTGTCAAACTATATGTCTACGGATCCAGTTTTTCGATACGAACCCAACTGTATGTCCAGAGTTGAATTCCGGCAGGCCGTGCACAAAATCATCCGTCGAGTTGGACCGTGGGGCCCGCGAAACGGAAATTTTATCAACTGTCTCAGAATCGGACCAAACTTGGCATACAGGACCAAAAACATGATACGGTTCTGTTGGCACAAGTTTCATCTCGATCTGACGAGCGTGCACAAACTAATTGAGAAATTTATAAAGTGCACGATACGGTGAATTTCGACGGATACGCATCAAATTCGTCGCGCACACGCGACCAATTTGAATTCCGTCAAAGCCCACATGACCACGAAGCCGTTACGCAGCTTTTGATGCCTACGGTGCGTGACCACGTCGCCCGGTTTGGCGGAACGCACGTCGTGTGGAAGGTTTTTCTAGTTTTTCAAAACAGATTTCTCAGTTTTTTCTTGATTTTCAAATTGGTTTTAAACAGAATTTAATTCACTAGAAAATAAACTAAAAGTGGGGTCTCAATCTCGGTTAGGTTGTCTACAAGGCTGTTCAAACAAATTTTTGAATTGGTTTCTAGTTTGGCGAGCAATCGCCTTCCAAAACAAAGATTAGAACTATTTCGTGTTCTGTTTAGGATCAGCTTTTTTGCCCAACTTCGAGCTCGCTTTACGACGCACATAACGCAAAATAAGTCGAAGTAACTAAAGTGATTAGAAGAGGGTCAGGTTGTGAACATACCAGATCGATCGGTTCGTGAAACGAATGCTCGGGTTGTCGGGAAACGTTGCGCGAAGTCGACCCTTCCGAACCGCCATACTGTTGTGTGCGTCCACTGTGTGCGCGTACGGCCGGTGATGCTGGCCGGTCGGCCACCGTGCGACGGCTGCGCGCGCTCGCGCGGTGGATCCCTAGGGCGCACGTGCGTCAGGAAGTGGGATCGAGGGATTCGGCTAGGGTTTGTCGTTGTTGATATTTATAATGCACAAGGTCGGGTTGCTCGGGGGCTAATCACGCGGGTGGAGGATTTTCGGGCTGCTGCGTGAGGGAAGGATTGGCTGGGCCATTCCTGTTTGTGGGGGAGCACTGTTCGGTTTGGGTTAACGGGGTGAGGGCTGTTCGGGTTCAGAGTGTTAGCAAACGTGTGCGGCATCAGCTAACTCTATGTATACTCCATATCCTCGGGTGGGCTGGGGCTACATGCGCGGCTTGGGGGCCCTATTGCTGAGTCTCATTTGGGGAGGGGGTTATGTGTTTAGCCAATTAGCTTTGGTCCACCGTTCCTCCAGTGTTGATATATATATTATTTCTTTTTTTTCTTTTTATTTATCAATTCCTTTCTATATATACATAGAGTTTCTATATATATGTGCACTCAAAATTCTCTATATATATAGTAATACCATAAAATCCAAACAAATCATAATAATATATATATAACTATATATATCTACATTTCCTTTCACTAGCTATATATACAAAACTATATAAAATAGGTATATATATATACACACATTTATATACTATATAATTGAAAGAGTACAAAATGGTATACACAATCCTGAGATAGGTACCAATAATAGTATACAATATTCTACAGATTATAATATATATATTTATATATAATAATTTGTGTTACTAAAAAAATATTGTAGTAAAACACAATTTAAAATTATTAGCAATAATATCTATAAAAGTCCTAAAAATAATTCACTAACCATACAATCATATATATATAGGTATGTGTCTACATGGACGTCTTGGTCGTATTACATGACTTCATGGGCTTTGTATTGGGTTCGTGTCAAATACGAGCCAGTTTGGTACACCCGGTCTTCAATAAACTTAAATAATATAATAAAACTAAATTAAATCATTTTATAGAGGTCAAGTCGCAACTTGGTCTGGTTTTCTTGGTTAGAACACTTATATGGCTCGACCTTCCCTATCATATCTAAAACACTAGTCTAGGCACTCTACTGCACTATCCGTGCCAAGATTTCTCGTCATCTTGTACTCAAATTCAACCATAACTTAAAACATTCCACCGTAATACTATTTAATTAAACCCTTTCTAGATTCCAAAATTTCCCCTTTTTAATTAATAAAACTAAATAGAATATTTTCAAGATTTTCGGGAAGAGGGATTACAGCTCTGCCTGCTTTCCCGGCCAACGCGTCCGCCCCTTCCGGCCGCGCCGTGACTGCCGCGCCTAGCCCGCGCCGCCGCAGCTCCGCAGTCCCTCTCCCGCTCTCGCCCTTCCCCTTCCTTCCCCTCTCCTCCGTTCCCCCGCGCCGGCGTCAGCCACCGGCCGCCCGCTCCGATCGCCGCTCCCCTCTTCTTCCACTCCGTTTCCCCTTCCCTTCTCACTCTCTCTCCTCCAAGAGATTTCCAATCCCAAAATAAAAGAGAACCCCTGTACACTATTGGATTCGTGTACTTTTATTTTTTATTATTTTTTTATATTTATATATATATATATATATATATATATATATATATATATATATATATATATATATATATATATATATATATATCTTTTTGTGTTTTGTTTTAGTGTTTCATTAACGGCATATATATCAATTAAAATATTATATATACAACTACTTGCTAACTATTATTATTATTATTATTATTATCATTATCATTATCTTTGCTAATTATTTTTCTGATCGAAAGAGGTGCAGCTGTAACCGCTGCCTGTTTAGTTACTTTATCTTATTTATTTATTTGTTTTATTTTCTGGTTCCTTTTGCTTTTGTCTATGGTGTTTACCCATATAAAGTATTATACAGTATCATATTTTGTATTAAAAAGTGTTATACATTATTATATTTTGTATTATACAATATTAATTAATTAGTAATATTTTATCCTAGTTCTATATTATGTATATATTTTTATAAGGTAATGTATTTTTATAAATACATATAATAAATACTTGTATGTATTTTCTATAAAAAAACTACTTTGTAATAAAAACGTCGCAATGGGCTTGGGACCTACGTCTGATAGGCTCAGGAAGTCATAAATATTCTCAAGTATTATATAAAATATTTTAACTGAATAATTATAGCTTTTGACCTAAAAATGATTTTTATTACTTATAAATATTTCAGGATAGTAAAATATAGTCTTAAGGATTATAAATGGTTTCCTAAAAATCATATATATATTCTTATCAAATTTTTTTGATCATCCTCAAGTCCATGAGTAAACCCCTTTCTCCCATTCTCTCGCCAAATTCTGTACGTCCTCCTATCGACTCTAGCTAACTTGACCACTCTGGACCCAATGGGACAGTCCGTGCCACCGACAGAGGCCCTTTGTATAATTGTAACACAGAAGTCGATCTTGTGCCACCTTTATTATACCACACCAGGCAGCTCACCAGGCGTAGCAACAGGCAAGTATACCTTGCTAATTAACTGTCAAATTATTTATTTTCTGTATTATTTAGTTTATTTCATATTGTTAGTTTCCTTTGTTATAAACTGCGCGTCCAAGCCACACTTGGGTGCAAGCGACGTATTTAGTCGTTTTATTATATTATATGCATGTTGACTTAGTGTTAGCGGACTACCTTCTTGTTAGGGGATATCCTTATATCTCCTTGGGCCATGACACTCACACTACATGGTTTGAGATATTTTGCTACGGGCATGACTTATGGACTAGCCCTCTCTAAAGTCGTGTGACGGATAGATGATCGTAACTGCTATGACTAGGATTTTAGAGACTTAAGCAGTTACAAAACTGGACGAGCCATGGACATGACTTGAACAGTATGGGAAATATTGGGGAAGGACAGTCGCTAGTGCGTATGGAAATCCAAACAGGTAACCCACAGTCTTCGAATGTTACAGTGGCGATATATTTGCAGATGCCCTCTGACGTTTTGGACGTTATGGACGGATACAGATGACTGGATGCCAGTTACGTACACATAGCCTAAAATCCCACCCATGCGTATGAAAGTTGTCCTCTAAATTGCACGTTAGGCGGTTAGAATCTCCTTTGCATATTAGTGTCTAGGATAGTCTTTTATATATTATTTTATTATCCTGACAGTTCATGTTAGCTTGTTCTTCTTGTATCTTGCTACGTCCGTCTGAGGACCTAGTTTTTTCTCAGGTGTGTGTTCATGTCTTCCGCAGGTATCCTAGCCAAGGCCGTGGTCTTCTCCATTCCTTCGAAGACGATTGCGCTTGGTTCGTCTTGCCATTTTATGGATCGACTCTTGTTCATTTCTTTCTTTGAGATAGTTGGTAGTGGACTTTGTCTCCGCCCAACGATTGTATCATAAATATTCAAGTTGATTTTTATATTATTATTCTTTTCATTATGGATGAGATTTAGTTTGTCTTGGATTACTGTATTTTACAGCTTATGTATACATACAAGGCCCCTGTACTTCGTATGTATACAGCTGGCATGTTTACGTACTTGGTCCTACATATTTTGGGACTGGGGCGTTACAGTTACGACCGGAGCACCGGGACCGTTCGGCCTAGGAGGAAATTATGTATGGTATTTATGGTGTACATCATTAGAACGGATTACGACCGTCCAGTATTATGATAAGCTATGATATCAGTAAGTTTGCGATCCTTCAGGTACTGGGCTAGCAACCCATACTGGAGCGATCATAGGCTTACACATAAGGATGCCAAGTTCATTACGGTACGAAATACCGTGACCTTCATATAGATAGGGCCGGTGGGCTGAGATTAGAGTTGGGTGCAGGCGTAGGACCTGCCACCCTTATGCATATGTCTATGTTTATGGCTGGTTGGTTGCGTGAATTGTATGATTTCTTATGTAAAGTTCTAACCATTGCAGGCTAGGCAAAATGGGACGGAGATGAGCACGATCACTATGTTTATGTTCATATTATGTCTAACTGTATTTGCCACAGGAACACGGTATTGGACACATTTATGATAAGTTGCCATGCGTAAATATTGCCATGAAACTGATCCTAAGGATAATTAGAAAGATCACCAATATAATGTTGTATGTTTCACTAAATATACTTAGTGTTTGGTTTGGATGCGAGTGGGTCTTGATCAGTGCAGCAAGGATGAAAGCACTAATCCCCCACTAGTTTGCTTGCAGGTTCAGGTTATGATTGGCTCAGGGCAGGGCAGAGCTTGGCTTGGACGCACCGAGGCATGGAGTCCTTAGCGTTTCAAGAGGAGCTACAACATAGGCGTTCGGACTTACAAAATAGAGATGTTCGGCCGAAGACTACTTGTTGGCTATAAAGAGGCATAATGTATAGAACGATGTAAATCCTTTGTGAGCTAGAGAGATCATGAGTGTTGTAGCCAATTGGCATGTTAAGTTGTATTCAGAGCCTTTGTAACCTTCAGTTCATTATTAATAAAAGAGATTCTTATTGTATACTCTATTTTCTTCTGCTGCTTATGTTATCAATTTGAGATAAACACTATGTGAACCTGTTATCTTGCCTTGCACGAGTGCAACTCCAGGCTCGTGCGGCATCACGCCCCAGCAAGGACGATGATTCGGATGAAATCTAGAGAGGACGAGCGATTTCCTGGATCGGGACGTGACATGCTTCACCCCAGACAAGATACCTTGCCATACTTGTTATGTTTATATTATTCATATGTACTCATATGTTGTTAGCTGGTGGCACTGGTAGTGTGTATCCAAGGATGACTTGTGTTTTATCGATGATGGCATCGATGTTATGTGTATGTGCGTGTGTGTAACTTAGAGTTAGTAGACATACCAAGATGGAGGAGTTATCCCGAATAACTTCTATGGCTTGACACGAGATATTACACGGCACCTTGAGTGATGATCATAGTATTGGCATGAACTTACGCATTCGACTGATCATGGGTGCGAACGGTTCATTTGTCGGTACATGTAGAGTTAGATGGTGTCTAGGTTAGAGACTCACATTGAGATATGGATTGTCTGAGTCGTGGAAATGACTTGTACATTTTCTGGGACGGGAAAGACAACCATTAGGCATATGGGACAGACAATTACATTATTTTATGTTAGCCTCAGAGAGGCCCGGCTATGGGCATGGGTACTTACTAGTTGGGTATGTCCGACAGCGGCCACTAGCTGCACGCTAGGTTCGGTTCGAGAGGTACGCTAGTATAGTACTAATCGGCTCGTGATCCGACACTCGGCCCGTGTTCCGACGCAAATCCCTCGGCTCGTGATCCAACATCGGCTCGTACTTCGACGTAAATTCTTACTCACCTACCCATATGCCAAAGGTTGTCTTCAACATGCATTGACATAGACTGGTTATTTCATATACCCATGTCAGACTGTATCATGGAACAGTGTTTTATCATGGACTGGTATGCCTTCCACTGATCAGGGTTGGTCAGAGATATGGTTTACTGATCGATGACTGGATATTGGGCCGTGTTATGATTCAGGTTGTCCATTTATATTCAGTTCATATTATGGCATGTATTTCTGTATCTTGTTACGTCCCTCTGAGGACCTGGTGATCTCTCCAGGTATTCGCTGAGCAGTTAGTACAGAGTAGCTGGCAGGTGCTGCATGATGCACTGAGGTCCCAGGTATATATTTTTATATGTGTTCTTGCCATTTCTATTTATTCTTTCCAGCTTATATCCTCACCTATATTTGCCTCATGCTGCCATGTAGCCTATTATTACCAAGCTTATTCCTTTCTCGAGCTTGTTCGAACATGTATATTACTGGGTGGCCAACTTTAGTATATTATGTTCATTTCTTGGTATTTATTTCATTTACTGTGGATTAAGATATAGATGATCAGTTACTCTTAGTTATCTCTTACAGCGGAGTACGTCCAGGGATAAGTCCATTAAATTGGGAACTTACCCTAGATCGTATTAGCTGGCATGCTCGCACTCAAGTTCCTATATATTTTGGAACTGGACATGACATGTTTTAGTGGTGGCCCATGCAGGTCGAGATAAATCGTTTCGGTTATATTACTGTACTGGACGAGCCTGTGTTAGGATGATATATTAGAATCTCAATCCACAACTGCTATTGAAAAATTTCTTTGACTTCTATTATCGCCCTTGAAATTTTGCATTTGTGCTCAATCATACCATTCTTGAATTACTATTTATGAATTCTCGTCTTTTCCTCTCTCGGAAGGGCGAACACTTGTGTTGACGATCACTTCGTCATTATCTTATTATTGATTGTGACTAAGGTAGATATAACATCTTGTGGGCAACTATTTGGGTTATATTGAGATTTGGATAGATGTCTTTACTAGATAGACAAATAGGATAAGAATGACATTTTGGTCGAGGTTTAAATTTCTTCATAGGAAAATCTCTTTGGTTGAACGATTGCTGAGTCGCAAATTAGTGATTCGACAACATCATATAAGTTATCACATTGAGCTAGAAAGTTTGCCTGGGAAGATACATTAACATATGCTTGACAAGATAGGTAATTAGCTAAGGCGGGTAGACTGTAAAGATGCCTCACTAAGATATGATGTGGAATAGAGAATAGTCTAGTGTATAACCAAAATATGAGACGTGAGGACTATTAGGCCAAACTATATCACCCTTTGCTTGGGTTAGAGAGAGTTCTGGAAAAGGTTATGATAAAACCATACATGTTGACTAGGGAAGGAACATAAATTCTTTGATTGAAGGGATTGAACTTGGAGGAAGACAAGTTAAAAGTTTCGATGGATGATAGCAATTAAAGTTCGAGGAACCATCAGGATGAGCAAATTGATGAAACATGATGATCATGACTAGATATAAGATTTCAGAGTGGTAATAAAAATTTGAGAAATTTTAACGTAGAGGATATGAAAATCAGGAATAATGAAATAATGAGAGAGGAGATTACTTGGATATTGAGGAAATATCCTGAGAAGATTATGAATCAGAGAGAAAGGTGATCTAAGGAAATATGTAAGATTAAGTTAGACTAGTCAACCAACTCTATGGTGGATAAGTCAAATCTTGAATGAACTATTAGAGATAGAGACTAGAAGAATAGTCAATACAGTTAGGCTATGATAGATGTATAAGAGATAAGTACTTATTAGACCAGGTCTCAGATTTTGTTAGCAGATAGTTAGGCGTGCTTGTGAGAAACGTATAATTGTTTATAGATAGAAAGGGTAGAACATTGGCTAGGATGTTATTGGATAGGATTTAAGGCTTGTAGAACTATATCGTGGATTTTCAGAGTTTATTAAGCTTAAGAATTGATCATGATCTTCAGTAACTAATCGTAGTCAAGAATCTAGGAATAGAGTTAGAACTATACCTCAAGGCAGACTAGTAAACCTTTTGTTGATGCAAGTTAGTCAGAGACCCTAGAGGAACTGCAACTGAACATTGTGTTAGTATGAGGGTAAGTAGTAGATATACAAGAAGAGGGAATTATAAGGAACAATAAGTTTGGTCTGAATAAATGAAGAGGAATAAGATAGAAATTTCAGGAAAAGTTATCAGGATGAGGTCTATGACCATGATTATCTAAGATGACATAAAAATGATTACGAGAGAAGTACATCTTAAGTGAGAACTTGAAATGAGATCCAAATAAGAACGAGGAGATTATCTCGAGAAGACAGAAGATATAAATTTATGATATAGGAAGGGAGGATAGAAAAAAATGATAATGAAATATGAGGATATTGACATAGAAAGTTTTAGCACTTGAACGAGATTATGGCATGAGATGAGAAGAAAAGATTTCAAGTTAGAGAGGTAGAGAAATCCTAAGTAGTTTGAGAAACAGAATCTAGAGCTGAGTAAGTACATAGTGGATGACCAATTTCTTGAAGATGGATATATTCCAAAGAGGATAAATTAAGAATTGAAGACGTCTGGAGACCTGGACATATTATATTATGAACGTCTTGATATTGTGTTAGCGGAAGTTACAATTGAAAGGGGAAAGTCGTAGAATAGAGTGTACTACTGGAAAATTGGATGATATCAAGGACTTTCGAATATTATGAGTGGATCATGGAATAAGTGACTAGCCTTGCTTGATAGATCATATGTTATCCTAGGGACCTGATAGATAGGTTAAATCATAGTATGAATTGGTGTGTAATTATCTCAGCCCGCTTGATTTTCAGATTATTCTAGGTGACTTCCCATATTTGTTTGAGATTCAACCATACTATTTCTAAGCTCGTAAATCACAGTTACGTGATTTAGCTTTTATCGTTCTAAAGATACGATCGGCAAGTCTCTATTCTTCCTTAGCCATGCCTTGATCTCAAATCTAAAACCGTGATCTCATCTCTCTTTTGCCTAAGGATTATATTACCCTAGACGCCATTCTCCCAAATTCTTGATCAAGCATCCACTTAGTCGTACCATATCCTTGAGGAAAATCTCTTCTGGAGATTTTCGAAAATTCTCTGTACCATTATCTGTAACTTTCTTGTTCGTGCTACACTTGAACTTGTTATAAATCCCTTTATGCCCCCTCGCCCTAGGTATGCCCAACCAAGCCAATTTCCTTAGTCTGTTGAACTCTGAACCATATAGGATTAGCACTAAATTTATATAATTTCCTCATAGAGTTATTGACTAATAGTACCAAGATAGTACCAGGAATTATTGTAGATTTTAATACTTAAATTTCCATATGCCTTTCTAAGATCTTGCTAGTAGAATCACGACTATGGTCTTCTGGTCGGAACTAGTCGTACTTGACTCCATTAAGATTTTGATCATCTATACTTCTTATACCATGTCTTATGGTAATTTCGAGGACGAAATTCTGTAAGGTGGGTAGGTTGTAAGCCCCCTAGATTTTGGAGATTATTTTAAATTTTATTTCCAATAGATATTTTAATTATAATTATTTTGATCATTAAATATACTTTTCCGTGACTTTGATTTTTGGAGCGCAAGAGATGTCATTCTCTCGAAACGCCCTTCATGAGTTATGATCTAGACAAGTTTATCTTCATGTTGATATATCATGTCCCACTCAAACTTTTTCTCTTGTGCCCTATTTGTATCGTAGAACTTTCGGATCAATTTAGGCCATTTGATTATTTTTAGTTATTATTAAATTCCCACTTTTATTCTTGATTATCATATATACGTTACCATGACTTTCAATTTAGGAGCACAAAAATAGTTATTTTCTCCAAACTAACTTGTCATACATGATCTACTCGAGACACTCTTCACGCATGACCTTCGTGTCCCACTCAGACACACCATCATGTGCTTCATTTTTATTGCACAACTTTTCAGACATTTGATCCAATCTCGATTTACCCCACGAAGTCACATTTACTTCCAACTTGAATTGGGGACACCATTTCGACCCAAACTTGTCGACCCAAGATATGGACACGACCTATTTTAAGCCAACTACACACATGCTACTTGTGTCTCATTCATTTGACTCCCGCATGCTCCTATTTTATCAATGATTATAAATAATTTAAATTTATATTACGGCTAAATTCTAGCCCAAACTCAACCAAACTTGATCCAACACCCAACCCAATTTTATGTGACCCCTATCATAACTACCCATACACCCCACTATTATATCACTCCTTCTTTCTACACAAAATATCTCTCTTCCTCTCTCTACTTTACATAATGTCTTATTTTCTCTCTCTTTCTAAATATATATAAATATATATATAAATCTCTCTCTCTCTCTCTTCACCCATCACTATCACCCTCACCCCCACATTCAGTCGAATACACCCCCCCATGCCAGCCAAGTACATCTCTCTTTCTGTCTCTTTCTCTTTCTAAAAATCTCTTTCTATATATATCACACACTCTCTCTCCATACTCACACATACACTCTCCCCATCACACCAGCACACACAACCCTCCCCTCCATAGCCGAACACCATATACCTTCCTCTCTTTCTACTTTCTAAATATCTCTCTCTTTCTCCCTCTCTCTTTGTCTAATATATACACATTATATATATATATATATATATATATATATATATATATATATATATATATATATATATATATATATATATATATATATCCCTCTCTCTCCTCCTTAACACACGTCACATCACCCACACCCCCTCTTTCTGCCGACAGCAACATCAGCCCATGCCCCCCGTCCCTTGCTTCTTCTTTACTTCTTCTTCTTCATTGCATTCTTCTTCTTCTTCTTCATATTCTTCTTATCACCATCCCTACCACCACTACCACGAACACCACCATCACCTTCTCCTTTTTCTCCTCCTCCTTCTTCTCCCTTCGTGGCGGCGACCAACCCAGGCTCGTGCAGCAGCAGCAAGAGCAGTGGTAGCTACGACAGCAGCAACGCTGCAGCAGCAGCCAGCAGCGGCTGTAGCGACGCCGGCGGCCACCGCGCGGCCGTCGTAGCCTCCCTCGACCGGGCGCACCTCCGGCGAACCCCCCATGGCGCGCACCTTCGCCCCCGATGCGTGAAACACTCGATTCGTGTATTTTTGCCGAAATCCCGCAGTGACGCGCGCAAATTTGAGTCAGAATGCGCGTCTCGAGGCAGCAACTTCGTGCACATTTTCTGGACAATTTGACCGTTGGATCGTCACACTCTTTCCTCCGTTGCAATCTCTGTATATAGCTCTACCTCCACCTCAAGTTTCACCCGTTAATTCGTCCATTTGATATGTCGAAATTGGCCGCCAAGTTGCCCGAATAATTGTGTTCTTTTTTGGACAGTTTTGTGGAGCCAACTTTGTGGACTTGTATCTTCGCCGTCGTAGCTCCGTTTGATGCACCACTAGTTCCTGTGCATAGCTGGTATAACCCTCTTCTTGTGTTCTAAGTTTCGTTCCAATGTGAGCTTGTTTGATTGGTTGAATTCGACGCCAAAGTTGGACGTCCGAATTCGTAATTTCCAACTTGTTAAATTCTAATTTTGAACCCGAGACTCCGGATTCCAATTCTGACACCACCAGTAGACTCGTGGCGTCGTTCTGGCATAAATTCATATAAAGTTTGTTTGATTTGAAGGACGTGGGTCCTGGCACATATTTCGGTGCAAATCGGATTCTACTGTCCGAGTCAACAGACCAATTTGAGATCGACTCATCGGAATCCACTTCTGGACATACCGTTGGGTTCGTATCGACATTTTGGACTCATTGACATATGTTTTGCTAGATTTAGTGGACTTGGGCTCCGACACGTATTTCTGTGCAAATCGGATTCTACTGTCTGAGTCAACGGACCATTTTGAGATCGACTCATTAGAATCCACTTCCGGACATACCGTTGGGTTCGTATCGTTATTCTGGACTCGTAGACATTTAGTTTACTATATTTTGAAGACTTTGATCTTGACACATTTTTTGGTGCAAGGTGGGTCCAACGGTGGACCGCATCTTGATCCGAATTACCATTTTGCCCCTGTATCCAGAATTGGACTTATTGGTAGTCTATCCTAACTATTTTACTTATCCTGGGAACATTGGTGATGTTTGTTTCAGCATCCGACGACGTTCATGGAGACTCCTATTTTGCTACCTTTTTTGGACTTGACGATTTGTCTGTAGGACATCATCGGCTCACTGCTTCACCCCAGGCAAGATATCTTGCCATACTTGTTCTGTTTATATTATTCATATATACTCATATGTTGTTAGCTGGTGGCACTGGTAGTGTGTATCCAAGGATGACTTGGGTTTTATCGATGATGGCATCGATGTTATGGGTGTGTGCGTGTGTGTAACATAGAGTTAGTAGACATACCAAGATGGAGGAGTTATCCCGAAAAACTTCTATGGCTTGACACGAGATATTACACGGCACCTTAAGTGAGGATCATAGTGTTGGCATGAACTTACGCATTCGACTGATCATCGGTACGAGCAGTTCGTGTGTCGGTACATGTAGAGTTAGATGGTGTCTAGGTTAGAGACTCGCATTGAGATATAGATTTTCTGAGTCATGGATACGACTTGTACATTTCCTGGGATGGGGAAGACAACCAGTAGGCGTATGGGACAGACAGTTACATTATTTTATGTTAGCCTCAGGGGGGCCCGGCTATGGGCATGGGTACTTACTAGTTGGGTATGTCCGGCAGCGGCCACTAGCTGCGCGCTAGGTTCGGTCGGGAGGTACGCTAGTATAGTACTAATCAGCTCGTGATCCGATGCTCGGCCCGTGTTCCGACGCAAATCCCTCGGCTCGTGATCCGACATCGGCCTGTGCTTCGACGTAAATTCTTACTCACCTACCCATACGCCAAAGGTTGTCTTCAACATGCATTCACATAGACTGGTTAGTTCATATACCCATGTCAGACTGTTTCATGGAACAGTGTCTTATCATGGACTGGTATGCTTCCACTGATCAGGATTGGTCAGAGATATGGTTTACTGATCGATAACCGGATATTGGGCCGTGTTATGATTCAGGTTGTCCATTTATATTCAGTTCACATTATGGCATGTATTTCTCTATTTTGTTACGTTCCTCTGAGGACCTGGTGATCTCTCCAGGTATTCGCTGAGCAGTTAGTACAGAGTAGCTTGCAGGTGCTGCATGATGCACTGAGGTCTCAGGTATATATTTTTATATGCGTTCTTGCTATTTTCATTTATTCTTTCCAGCTTATATCCTCACCTATATTTGCCTCATGCTGCCATGTAGCCTATTATTACCAAGCTTATTCCTTTCTCGAGCTTGTTCGAACATGTATATTACTGGGTGGCCAACTTTAGTATATTATGTTCATTTCTTGGTATTCATTTCATTTACTGTGGATTAAGATATAGATGATCAGTTACTCTTAGTTACCTCTTACAGCGGAGTACGTCCTGGGATAAGTCCATTAAATTGTAAACTTACCCTAGATCGTATTAGCTGGCATGCTCGCGCTCAAGTTCCTATATATTTTAGAACTGGGGCGTGACAGGTGTACTTAGCATTTATGTTAATTTTATTCATTTAAAATGTGGTGTACTTAACACTTGGGGTGTGCTAAGTAATGCATGGGGTGCGGATAGCCGCACCCTTTGAAAATATGGGTGGTTAGTAATAACCTTTTATATCTTCTACTATATAATCCGGTTTCGAAACGCCTAAAAATGAGCAGTCTAAGTCGTATGTATATCATCAACCATTTAATTTTAAAAAATTATGGAAAGGCATAATTTTAAACTCTCTTATTTTCTTCCGCATAACCGAATACTCTTTCTTTTTTAATTTTCTTCCTCGTAACCTAATACCATCTCTTTTATTCACATAAATCCATATCAAATTATAATTAAATTTTTATAAATCTTGATTAATATATATATATATATATATATATATATATATATATATAACAAATCTTAATTTAAATTTAAATATTTAAATAATATTTTGATAAGAATAGATAGAATATATTTTTACATGCAACGCACATGCTTTAAATATAAAACATAGGAAAGGTCCGTGTAATTATTTTTAAAATAAAATTTTTTGTATAATAACATGAAATATAGGAAAAGTTGTCGTCATATTTTGTACAATAATAATTTACAAAACAATGGGAAAAATGTAGCACACTTGGTAACGATAATTATTTGTGTAAAAAATGACACATAAATAAATTAATCTCTACTAGTTATGTCTACTACACAAAGTAGATTCAAAATGGTCGTCTAAGTCGTAGGTATATTTTAACTAATTGAAAAACATATACGTATTGACACACATACATGTGACTAGTATCAATTAAGCGAAAAAATTAATTATGTCATTGATGTAAATGTAGTTCAAAATAAGTAGATATATTTCTCATGTTTTTATGTCTCCCTTGTATATTTTTTTCGCTCTATCCACTTCTCATGTTCAAAATAAATAGATATATTTCTCATGTTTTTTTGGAATAAAATCGGAGGACTATCGCCATAGTGTGATATGGGATGGACTGATTTCCAACCCGTAGTTATTGGCATGATCGTTTCTGACCATGTACGATGTCACATCCCGATCCGACAAACCCTTCGTCCTCGCATCGAATTCAGCCGAATCGATCGTCCTCTCTGGGACGTGATGTCATACAAGTCTAGATTTGCATTTGTACAAGGCAAGATGTTACGCCCCAGAACCAGAATACTGGAGAGCGGGGGACAGACACAGCCAGCTACGTACATTAAAGTATAATCTACCTCGATATACGATCACGGCTGTCTAGATGCATGATGGTTTATCTACAAGCCAACAGTCTCTTATGGTCATGAACAAGCCTAGTGTCTCAATCTCAAGCAAGTAAGTAAATGTTACAAGATGTTAGATCATCAGACATACAAAGTATGGCGTTCCAAACATTACATATTCAGATGATCATGAAGCTAGTCATACAAAATATGAAGACTAGCAAGAGTTTCAGTCATACATGATCAACCCTAGGATTAGTCAATCATATTACAGCCCGTAGGCAGACAGTAAGTAAAGTTGCAAACGAGCTAACACTTGTTCGGCAGCTAAATGCCTCAAAAGATTATTTTTACAAGGGAGTGGGAGAGCAAAATAAGAACCCACTCGTTGCCAGGGTTGCGCCTAGTGGTCACCATCTGGCTGGAAGTCAGGGAGATCCTCGGGAGCTACTCCGAAATCTGGCCATACAAAACCAGCTGGGTCAGACCCCAGAAAGAGCAAGTGTCACAAGGGAGGCTTCACTTAAGAACTAAAACCAGCATATTAGCACATGATACATAAAGGATAACGAAAGACATGAGTTAGAGAAAGCAGGGTGATAAACGATAAGATGACTAACGGACTATTTCGGTAACCAAGTTACAACCCGTAAACCAAACAAGGACCGGGGTTGTAACCCTTCACCTGAACAGAACTTAGTCTCTAACCAATTATCGATAAAGTAAAGCATAAACAAGCATGTCCTGAGATAGCCATGTACTGGATCTAGGCAAGACTAGACAAGATAGGACTCCATCCATCATTCACGGCCAAGCAAAGAGTACAGCTTGATACTTTAACTAACTAGGGTTATCACAAGTTTAGTTACTAACAAGATGCATCGAGATGTTCCAACAGCCACAAGCCCTGCAGTCTTAATCCTGGTTATCCGGTCACAAGTTGAGAGAGTTGGATTAGGTGACTTAGAGGTGCAACACATGACAGTGTGCTGGAAATGTGCCCTACTCGACGGTAGGCTACAAGTCCAATTAAAGCGCCCAGATAACGGGACTGCCTGTAGCTGGAAAATCTCTTTATGAACTACTTGATCAATCTAGTTATTACCCTAGTCAGATTCAGTATGAATCCCTGACCATGGTAATCAGGAATCCATGTCCTAGGCATGATACGAGACGAGACATGTAGCTTGTACAGGCACAGCCAAGAGAATCAACCACGGTGTCAAGACAAGAGTTACTTAGCAAGTCCTGGTAGCTGTTGCAACAACGTTCAAGATTATCATGTCATGTCAGGTTACTTATCATGTCAAGAGTGCGTCACGACGGACCACTATCAAGAATTATCATGTCGTGTTCATGTTATCATGTTCATGCCGGATTCAAGTTACTAGCTCAAGACTATCAAGTGTCAATTCGGGTCGCCACAATTTAGGTCAAGTATATACAACATGCAAAGAAGATCGAGAACACCCATTGGAAATGAAACCATAAGTCACATATGAACCCTGATTAAAGTGAGACAGAAGATTCTTGAAGCCGAGACAAAGATCTATAACTTTCATGTTTTGAGTTTTTCAAGATTTTAGCTACAAAATAGCTTAAACGGGCATAAACAACAAAATAATGCAATTCCGGCGCATGCAAAATTCATGCACATCAGCGCATCAGAATTCCTGCGCATCAGCACATCCGCGCATCAGAATTCTTGCGCATCCGCGCGTCAGAATTCATGTGCATCCGTGCATCAGAATTCCTGCGCATCCGCGCGTCAGAATTCCTGCGCATCCGCACGTCAGCACATCCGTGCATCAGAATTCCTGCGCATCCGCGCGTCAGAATTCCTGCTCATCCGCGCATCAGCACATCCGCGCATCAGAACTCACGTTGCGTCTTCAGTACATGCGCGTAGGAAGACTACACGCATGACACGCTCGGAGTCAAAGAATGCGTTGCCGGGACATCACGGCGCATGACCTCTTGGCACGTGGCCTCCCGGGCGCATGGGGTCATCTTCCCCAACAGCTAGTTCAGCCATGAAAGCTCTGAAAACTTGCCATGGCCATAACTTCCTCATCCGAAGTCGAAATCAAGCGAAACAAAAGCCAAAATTGTATGAAATTGAATTCTCTACAACTTAGAACCATTAATTTTTGGAAATACCAAGTTTTTAGAGATTAAAACCAAGAAAAACTTTAAGTCTAGATATACAAGAATCTATCCATGGAAACTAAAAACTCCAAGTTCTAAAAAGGCTTAGAATCAAGTAAAGAAGAAAATGGAACAATAAAACTTGAGATCCATCATGAAGCAAGTTGCACTTGCCTAGGCTTGGTAGGTGGAAGGAGTAAATGAAGAAGATGAAGAAGTAAATGCAAATAATGGAGGAGAGAGAAGAAGTTGACTTATATCGCAACCCCTCCCATCTCAACCCAAAATAAACCAAACCAAGCCAAGCCAAGTCATGTTGAACCAAGTTGAACCAATTAAGTCAAGATTTTAAACCAAGGCTAAGCTAAGCAAGACAAGTCTAACTACGATCCACCTGACAAATGTCAGAAATCCGTACACGTATACTAAAAATACGGATAACGAAAAACGGGAGTGACACAAGAATATTACATTTGATTATTCTTTTGAAATAGTAAGTTAAAATTTCACAAATTGTAGCGAATTGAATATGCAGTATAGGAAGACGAAAATATATTTTTCGTCAATAGCTTGCAACGAAGTGCAAGTCGTAATTACATTGGATATGTCGTACGACTACACTTGATTGAACAAAACAAAGACTCGACAAGATGCCTGAAATAATACTTGTCATTTTATACATTTACACCCGTTATACATTACAAGCCTTCGAGATTAATCGACTTTAAAATACTTCAAAATAGGAAGAGCTTCAAAATGCCTCTTCGAACTCCAGCTTGGGCCTAGTACTGTTGTCACGCCCCAGTACCGAAATACGGAGACGGACTAGGCCAGCTACTCCATATGAGGTACGTAACATCATACGGCGATCGTGGCTGTCGAGAGACTAGGGGGTACATGCTACAATCAAGTCTCCTATGGTCCCACAGAGTACTATGTCTCAATCAATCAAGTCACATCAGCAATTAAATGAACAATAAAGATAAAGCAGTAAGGCTACCCCGACGCTTCATCAAAATGATCATGAGAGACTAGCTTTATAATTTAGCTATCTCAGAGAGTCAGGAGTACAAAATTATACACAGCTGCAGTCTGTTTATTTATAATTCTGTACTGACACAAAATATCAAGTAATCCGGCTAACAGGTGCCGGTGGCTAAACGCCGCACAAAGTAAAGGCAGGAGTGGTGGAGAAGAAACCCACTCGAGTCCCCGAACCGCCATGCTCCTAGTATGCACCATGGATGGCAGGAAGGAAGATCGTGTCCTCCGGCTCTGCTACGAGATCTGGCCAAACAAAATCAGCCGGGTCAACCCCGAATAGCAAGTACCGCCAAAGGGGCACAAGAGTTAAGATTAAAAACCCAATTAATAGAATGATTGATAATAGTAATACTTATGCTACTATTATAGGGTAGCGCAACATCCTCGAACCCATATGGCACCCTTACAACCAAACAAGGACAAAAGGTGCCGCATGGAGTCTGGACGTGTCGTACTCTATAACTTTCACATAAATAAAAGGTATAAACAATAAAATCTCCTGATCGTGACTTCGGTCGATAGCCTATCGCAGCACAATAACCAACCCAACAATCAAATAAGAACATGGGTTGGATCATGTACCATGATAGACCATGTTCCTCAGTCATTCACAGAAGTAGCACTTCACAACCAGAATAAGTCTTCCGTTCATAACTTCGGTCCATAGCCTGTCATAGTACGATAACCAACCCAACAATCAAACAAGAACATGGGTTGGATCACGTACCATGACAGTCCGCTTCCCTCAGTTATTCACGGAAGGTAGTAGGACACAAGCAAGTCGTTTTCGCGGCCAATCAAGTATACGAGTTTCTAGTGGGACGAGGTTATCCTCGCATCATGTTATTAGAAATCCTCAGATCGTATCTTTCCAGCAAGGCTAGCCAACCCAGGGGTTCGCGTAGACAGATATCATTGAGCACAGGTCCCTCGTAAGGCCACCTTGCCAAGACACATAATATATAGCAGAAATTAATCGGATACAGTCATCCACTCGTTGCAGATGATACAGTATCCGTGGAGACCAGCCGGCGCGTCAAGACAATATCTCAAGGCGGCTGGTGTAACACGATCTCGGGATTCTGCCCTCCCCTTGCATCTAGTATATTTAGTTGCCTAGTTTAACCCTAGGTGAAATCTTGGACTCACATGCTGTGGCCTGCATGATTATCCTCCTAAAAGTCGTACTCAAGTACGAGTACCCCAAGAGAGGATCCATGTCAATCAGTATGTCAACATGTTCTACCCTCCTTAGTGTAATGCATCATTACAAATATGCCACGTGGAGTTACGAGTCATTTGTCGAGCATGAACAAGAACTGGAACATTCAGGTACAAGTATCAGGTAGGAATACTTTGTTCACCGGGGTCACATTAGTGCTCATATCATGCTCAGGACAAAAGGCGTAAGGATATATAGCATACACAAACATTTACATATATATATGCAATATAATATATTCATATAAAAATATAAGGTATAGGGGAGTCCAGGTCAGAGCGTGCTGGGGTCAAGTGCGCGCAGGGATCAGAGCGCGCAGGGATCAAGGTCAGACTGCGCTTGAGTCGAACTGCGCTCAAGTCAGGCTACGCTCAAGTCAGGCTACGCTCAAGTTAGGCTACGCTCAAGTCAGGCTGCGCTCAAGTCAGGCTACGCTCAAGTCAGCGTATGCAAGACATACGCCTCCAAAAGGCAGCGTATGTACTCCATACGACTCCTCAAGGCAGCGTATGTACTCCATACGACTCCTCTTCAAGGCAGCGTATGAGGTCCATACGAATCCTCTTCAAGGCAGCGTATGAGGTCCATACGACTCCTCTTCAAGGTAGCGTATGAGGTCCATACGACTCCTCTTCAAGGTAGCGTATGCAAGACATACGCCTCCAAAAGGCAGCGTATGAGTCAGACTGCGCTGCGTTAAAGAGCGTGCGCAGCTCAGTGGCGCAAGCTAGAAAGCTCGTGCATACTGCTCACTGTCTTCTCCAAATCAGCAAGAACTCCATGGTTTGAACCCAAAGCTTCAAAAGTCCATAACTTGGTTAAAATAAGTCCAAATCCAACTTTTCGAAGGTCAAAATTGGGTAGAATAAAATTCTCTACAACATGGAACCATCAAAACTTGAAAATAATGAAGTTTGCTAGATCAAAACCAAGAAGATCCGAAAATGGTTAAAACTTAGATCTACAAAAATTAAAGCTTCAAAATAGAAAATTTCATGTTCTAAACTAGTATAGAATGAGGAGAAGAACATTTTTGACAAATAATTTTGTAAGAAAACATTAACAAAAATTTATTGATCCATCTCTTGAGCAAGTTGGCACTTGCCTTGGTTGGTGGAGGAAAATAAATGAGAGGAATTAAATGAGAGGAGAGAGAATGAGATGAGTTATTATATAGAATCTTGAACCCATGGGTTCATGATGAACCAAATAGGTTACCCAAATGAGCCAAAACTGTAGGCCCAAGTGCAGAAAATAAATTATGAAATAATATTTTGTCGAATATTTTTAGGAAATGCATGAAGAAATACAGCATAATAAATATCGTATAAATACAAGGTAAATACAATTTATCGGTTTACGTATTAAAATACGTATTCCAGGATCAGAGAGTGACAACTGTGCACCCTCAACGTTCTCGTCACATATGGAACTGGGTATACACATGGGAATGCACGCGAGACAAACCCACTAGTCTAAATCAGCACTACTTGTTAAGGTATACATGCATTCAAAGTTGTCTTGCTATTTACAACTAGATGAATTCCATTTCTGTAACTCCTCTTTCCGAAAATTTTAAAATATTTTTATTTGATTTAAATGGTGATTTTTAGAATTTTATAAATAATTATTTAGATAATTATTACAGTAGATGACTGTAGCCATGGTTGAGAATTGGAGTACAAGGTGACTAGAAATCATGGCACGGATAGTGTAGTGGCATGCTTTGACTAGTATATTAGCCCTGGTAGGGAAGGCCGAGCCACCGTGATGTCCTATCTAGGAAAACCAGGCCAAGTTGCGACTTAACCTCTATAGATGTTTTAATTATTCATTATTAATATTATTTGACGTTTAAGTGACCCGGTTGTATCCGGACTTGACCCGAACCAAACCCGGGCCCATGTAATATTGTAGAGCGACCAAAGATGTTCACGATTATAGATGTGTTGTATGAACATGTATACTTCGTAATTTATGTAGTGGTCTAGTAAATATTTTTATATATATAATAATTGCCATATAAAAATATCAATATTGTTTTATTTGATAATTATATTGAATATTTCCTTAACCATGTATTTTGGGATTTATGTAGGCTATATAGGTATATATTTGTGCATATATATAAGTATATTCCTGATATACAAAATTAGGCTTTATATAAATATAAATATAAATATAAATATAAATATAAATAAATAAATATATATATATATATATATATATATATATATATATATATATATATATATATATATATTTATTTATTTATATATATATATATATATATAGCTATCTAGTTGCAATTATTTATATATAGATTAGTATATAAATTAATAATTCTATATTATAAATATTGATTATATTTATAATATTTTATTGCTTGTACTGGTATTTACGGTATATATATATATATATATATATATATATATATATATATATATATATATATATATATATATATATATATATATATATATATAATATCGCATTATATATATACATATGTATATATATACCTAGATTGTATTTACGGTATAAGTGCACCTATCAATATATAAATATATATATATATGCACACATATGTATATATGTATATGTAAATGGAGAGAGAGAGAGTGAACAATAAAAAGGAAAACAAAGAAGCAGCAACAAGCCCAGCACAACCCTTTAGCTCGAGCCCCAAGCACTCCCAGACCAGCCAGGAAGCCCAACCGACCCAGGCCCGACCTCCCCCCGACTCTGTTGCACAACAGGGCACATATATATAGATCGAGAGCGGGAGCGTCAAGAAACTTTAAACCTAAACCCTAGCCGTGTCTTCTCCCTGGAGACCCCGACCTACGCGCGCGCCATCGTGGGCCACCGCCGGCCGAAAAGAGCCGTAGTAGGCCGTACGGACAGTAGCGCTACGTGCGTGCCACGCACGCAACTGAACGGAGAACAGCAGCAGTAGCAACGCACGAGCAAGCGCAGCTACAGCGATAACAGCCCCGAACACCCCCGAACCCTAGTGACCACCCTAGTGACCATGCTCCGCCGCACAGGTCGCCGGACGGCGGCTGAACCACGCACGCATGGGAAGGAAAACATAGACCCTTCTCTGTCATACCGTGCAACCAAAGTTAAGGTACCAAACTTCGAATCCATGTTTCTCATCTTTTATTTAACCAATTTTTGATCTGTAAATTAGTTTAGAAAACCAATATAACCAAGGTTAGATCCCAGCAATTAGGTTTTGGTTTAGTCAAGGAACCTGCCCAGTACATTGACCTAAATTCGATGAACAACAGTCCCAAACAGGACAGAAAATCAAGTCCAAGAACCCATTTTGGAAGGATGATTTTGGACAGTTTATAAGAAACTTTGGGATCTGTTTGAAGAGATTCATAGACAACATATACAAGATGGAAACCCAACTCATAGTTTTATTTTTTATTGGTTAGTTTGTGATTAAATCAGTTTTAAACTTTTAGAAAAAACTAGTTTCGAAACTATAGAGATTCGATAAAACCTCCCGGTACGACGCACGTCCCGCCAATCCGGGCGACGTGATCGTGAACCGAAAGCATCGAAAGGTGCATAATGGCGTCGCGGACGTGTGGGCTTTGACGGAATTCAAATTGGTCGTGTGTGCGCGACGAATTTGATACATATCCGTCAAAATTTACCGTATCGGCCCATTTGTAAATTTCCTAATTAATTTGTGCACGTTTGTCAGATCGATACGAAACTTATGCCAACAGGACCGTATTTTTTTTTGGTTCTGTATGCCAAATTTGGTCCGATTCTGAGACAGTTGATCAGATCGCCGTTTTGTGGGCCCCATGATCCGATTCAACATGCGATTTTGTGTATGGCCTATCGGAATCCAACTTTGGACATACGGTTGGGTTCTTTTCATCAAAACGAATCTGTAGACATATAGTTTGACAACTTTAGAGATTATAGACTTTGGCACGCTTTTCGATGTAAAGTGGGTCCAACGGCGGACACCGCTTTGACCCAAAATTATCGTTTTGTCCCTGTGTCCAGAATTAGACTTAAGGAGAGATAATCCTAGCTAATTTGACTATTCTAAAAACGTTGGTAATGTCTATTTCAGCATCCGGAGACTTTTTGCATGTGTTGACTTTAGTAACTCATCTGAGTGGTTGTATTATCGGTTTCACCAGCAAAGGACCACAGGCAAGTACACTTTCTGATTGTTTTCGATTTCATAGTAGTTTTTCTATTTCATTTTTATACATATGCTATCTTGCTTGTTGACACGCTCGTCACACGAAAATTAGTATCATGGGACTCTACTTACTATATTTCGTAATTATCATGTTTTTGTGTTTCGTGACTTGTTCGAGTCCATGAGTACTAGTCGGGAGGGGAAATATCTTAGTAGACGTGTGAACTACCCCTTACCCATCCTAAATGTCTGATCTTGACTGATAGCAGCTGCACATGACACGTGCAGGGTGCCGTATTTATCCCTTAGCCGTTCACATGTCGAACAAGATATTTCAAAACACATAGATAGTTGTCTTTTATTTGATTTCCTGTTTTCTTAATTGCTTGCCATGACATCAGTTACTTTCTAGTTTTTATCTCATATATGTTATTTTCATGTCTTGTGAACTCTATTGTGTTTTTGTATTGTCGTCGGTTTGTGTGCTTGTTCCATTTCTGACTGGAAACCAACATTTTTCAGATTAGCTGTGGCTTCTCTTAGCATTAGGAGATACGGGTGTACTTGCAGACATAAACCTAGAAATTAGATAGAAGTGGTATCATTTTCAAATATGTGTAAGAACCTTGTATTTTTTTTTAAATATAAATGTTGTAATAAATTTAGAAATATGAATGAACAATAAAGTTATTTATGTAATTTTGAGCATCATGGCCGTGACAGCGTTCTACCGTCGACTCTGCGGCGTAGGCTGGCTTGGACACGTCTCGTATCCAAAAAGCGAGTGCGGGTCGTGACAAGTTTTTGTGGTGGACCATGCAGGTCAGTTTTCACAAAAATACGAACTCGTGATGGTACTTAAGTTAGTCGTACTATTACGAGCCTGCGACTAGAAAATGCTCATTCACAACTTTGAGTTAAATTGATTTAAGAGAATGACTAGGACTAGGAGTCGCTTGTTCTAATTGACCGTTGGATAGTTAAGGTTGTCAGATAGGCCATGCAATTTAGATAAGGGATTATTAAATTTAGATAGCTTGCCAGATCTCTATAGATACACTATTACTTTTGATATGACGATATGATCCGATGTGGATATACTATTCACTTGGTAAGTCAGACTTTCCTAGAATTAAGGCTCTAATCTTGATAAACTGTTTAATTTTCTTTTGCTCTGTTAGATATAAATCTTATATCATAAGCTAGAATTGCCTATTTAAAATCCTATTTTATTGTAAGGAATTAATTTATAATTCCTGATTCTGTTATTCATATACGAATCTCGAGGTAGATTGATTCAAAGTTTTCCCTCAACCATTTGAAATACATATGAAATAAAGATTAGGATGTTCTTATTTCCCTTGTCTTCAGTTATTTCCTTCCCGATCAATCTTTTACTTTAAGGATTGAGACTTATAGGCAGGTGTTTACGCTTTCTATCATAGTCAACTAGTTTGAATCTCTAGCAGCTCCTTGAAGTTCCTAGGAATATAGTTGGAGTAATTTTAACGACTGCGATGGCTAAACAGCAGCGCACTGTCGCCAATTACTTGAGAAAGGAGAGTGTGGGTTCACTGCAGCCAGCAGCGCACTGGCAAGGCACGACCCATAGAGTTAAAATTATTTCAAAGGATCGTAGGTTATGGAACATTGCTAAAACTATATCTTCGTTGACCTCTTTAGATCTTGTGTCAATATAAGGTAGAGTATCCGATAGCATATCACATTTGAATCACGGGACCAAGGGTTTACCACAGCCAGAGTATACGGGCGAGACATAATTCTTGGTAAGATGACTTCAGACGTGATTACAAGTTTAGGATACTATAGAGGATAGGAAAATGCCCATACTATAGAGGATAGGAAAATGTCCTGTATGTCCCATAAGATCCAAAGCCAATACTAGTGAATGTTCTGTAAGTTGGGTAGCCTGTCTCCCAACCTAGCATTCCATGGTCCTTGTGATCTATTAACGAGGTAATTGACTGAAACTAATAGGTTTACCTAGAATAGAGAATTTAGAGGTCCATAACCCATTAGTCGACCAAGGCCTTATGGATAAGGAGATAGTAGGACGACTGTGTAAGCAATAACACCATGTAAGGTTATGATTCTCACAAAACTCGAACTACTTGTGCCTCCTTTCAAAAAAAATCTCGCATACTTGTATTTTGACTATCTTGACCAATGCTGCTATTACAGCCTAGTTTTGCAAGTTTACTTTTTTTATCGAGCTTGATTCAAGACATATGTTTATTGGGGACGCCTACTAACATATAGCCTATCCAGAATCGGTGTATTATGGTCTGATCAACCTTGATGCATTTGGCTCGCTGTTCATTTGATTATCCCACGTGGATTGAGATATCGAGGTATCTAGGATCTCATCCGCAACTGCATTGACAATTCCTCTTGAATTATACATTCGCCTTTGAATCACGTAATTGTATTCAGTGACATCTTTCTTGAACTCTTTATTGTTTTTGACTTTCACTGATTTGGAAAGACGAAAGCTCGTAATTGGTAGATAGATACAGAGTATCCCCCATGGCTATAAACCCTTAGCCCAATTTTTTCCATTTTATTATTATTATTATTATCCCTTCATTCCTTTTTAAAATAAGTAAATGTTATTTAGTGTTGTACGAACATATTGACTAGCAAATAAATGAATAGGGGTTCCTTGCGACTAGATTCCAACTAAGGGTTTTTATGCAAAAACCTATATTTGAACTTCTGTTTTAGACGGATCAGAGCAAACCCTCTACTACCCACACTCGAACACAACCTCTAAGGATTAAATTCAAATTCCAAGTGGGAAATTCCTTCCGAACCAAATCTAGATTTGATCCTTCACAACCTTGTGATAAACCCAAAGTATTTCAAATAAATTCCCCACTTATCATTAATCATCCATATAAAAGGAGAGAGGGACAGCCGAGCGTCCTTTCTCATCTACGTACCCTAGCATCCTCAAATCTTTCTATCGCACAGAGCTTAAAGACCTCCCCTGTGTCCGACACCCTCGTGTCGATTGCCATATTACAACAGGTAAATCACTTAACCCCATATTTGTGTTCCTCATTTTCATGTTCTATGACTGAGACCGATGGGTCATGTGTAGAAATAACCGTAGAACTTTGTTATAAGTGTGGATACGAATATGGGACAACCCGAATGAGAATGACCCAGGATAGGTTGATGTGAGAAATATTATGACTATCGGCGACTAACAGATAGATGTGGCAATGCCAAGGAGGTATCAGTCATTAGTATTAACCCCTAGTAAATAGCATACAAACAGGACACAACCAGATTCAATGGGTCAGACCTCACAGTTCGCAATATATACAATAATATATGGAGCATCCTAATGTTAGAGGAGTTGGGTATAGGCCCTACAGACCGTGCCAGAGGTTAGGGAACGATTCGTCTCAGTCCAGTGGATTAGAAGTACATATTAGTTATAGGGGATGCCTTATGCTTGGTAGCAGACGAGTAATAGGAGGGGTGCCTAGATCATCCTAACAAGGACAGTCTACATATGTATTAAGGACGTAAGTTGTGGTGTCATCGGAGTATCACAGATTGAGGACCAATAGGAATCAACTGGAATGAGCCATGAGTAGAACCTAGCCATCGAACCCACATCTGTTAGCATCGACAGGAATCAACAGGACAGTCTACATATAGGCCAAGTACCATTGTGTCGAGAGTGAGATAGAGTACCAGCAAAAAATAGCTTACACCAGGTTGCCCCACACCTATTAGGCCCCTTAGTGACTGATTTCTAGTATTAAAATGCCTTGTATCAATCTTCACTCTTGTTGATTGCATCGTACAACATATGCACATGGTATCGGATCTGATACATAGTATCAGATGTTATACTTGATGCTAGGTTGAACACTGGTACCAAATCATACACTCTATGTCAATTACACCAACCAGTGTGCAAAGGATACCTTGTGTTACGACCCGCACCTACTGTGAGGGTACGAGAACGTAACAGCGCCCAGCCTACGCCGCAGTGTCGGCGGTAGAACGCTGTTCTAGGTCATGAACTATAACTAACATAATATGAATACTCTCTATAAGGAGGCCAACACAGAGGTACAACTCAATCACAATCTAAGGTAGAATGTAGCATGATGGAAAATAGATAAGAAATCCTCAACTGAGGTACAGCAGAAAGAAATAACAAGTCTCAACATCTCTAAAATATACAACTCTGAAAATAAGACAACAGCTAAACATGAAAAGAAAGGACAGTCTAAGCTATCTACACTATACAAGGTATCATCCTGAGCAGCTGCCTGAACCTCCCCAGGGGTCCAGGTTGCGAGTGTCATCTAGGCAAGCTCCAAGTAAGGGGTGCAGGGTTCCTCATCATCCTCTGTAAAATTTTTAAAAGGTCCAGTCAGGACGGGAGCGAGCACAATACATCTCAACAGTTCATAGCAGGTTAGAAAATATAATCATGCAGTAAAGTAAGATATAGATACTGAAGGAAATACAGTATGTAAACAGAGAGAGAACTGTAATAGAAATATCTACTATAAGTAGAGAGCTACCAGTGACTAGTGATTCAGAGTACAAAGTCGACATGTGAACGGCTTGATTTGTACATGGCTATACTAAAGAGGCGTACATGGCTATTCTACTTTGGAATTGTTCACATGGCTATTTATACTCCCCCGTACCCCCAACTAATACACAAGGATCCAACCAGGTTATGTTATAATTCTATGTAACAGCTCCCGAAGGGTGGTAAGCCCCCAAAGGGTGATATGCCCCCAAAGGGTGATAAGCCCCCGAAGGGTGATATGCCCCCAAAGGGTGATAAGCCCCCGAAGGGTGATATGCTTCCAAAGGGTGATAAGCCCCCGAAGAGTGATATGCCCCCAAAGGGTGATAAGCCCCCGAAGGGTGGTACATAGTAGTCCCATAAATGGGGACTCTGATAGACCCAATAAATGGGATAAAGATTCAGAGAAGACTCTGTGATCATATGAGTATATGTCACAAGTGATCAAAGAACCAAAGAAGCATATGATACGCCATGTAAGTGAAACGCACAGAACATAGAGTACCCGATGCTCCCTGAAGAGATAATATCTTAAGAAGGGATCCATATAGTACTAATCCGTGTGACCAACGTGACAGTATCAAGTAAAGTAATTTAATGCAGGAAATAATTCTAAGCAGGATATGAAATGATCAGAAAATGTACTCGCCTCGTATATGAATGTCTGAAATAAATGTACTGTCCGAGATGAGATACCTGACTCCTAGTGTCACGCCCCAGAACCAGAATACTGGAGAGCGGGGGAGTGACTCAGCCAGCTACGTATTACGGGTAGATGAATACCGTATAATACGATCAATGCTGTCTAACCAGACGAGGGGGTACATACTACATAAAAGTCTTACTATGGTCATTTCACATCTATTGTCTCAATCATTCAAACAAGAAACAGAAATAGAGAACATGTGAGATAAAGCAGTAAGGCGTCCCAAACGCTCAGTCAAAAGTAAGTACAAGATAATCCGACTAACATGTCGGTGCCAAACGGCAAGGTATAAAGTAGATAACAAAACGAGTGGTGAAGTTAAGGAACCCACTCGAGGCCTCCTGCGATCATTCCTCTAGTATTGACCATCCTGGAGGTGGAAGTACGCTGAGTCCTCGGGAACTGGCTCTAAATCTGGCCATGCAAAACCAGAGAGGTTAGACCTCTAATAGCAAGTACCACAAGGGAGCACGACATGAGAACTAAAACCAGTAAGTAAGAGAATATAATAATAGATCTCTGCTTGCTACTAGAACTCACATCACATCAAGACACTTCGAACCAACCTCCCAACCAAACAAGGACAGAAGTTGGCCCGTCATGTCCTGACATTCTGATCATCCCAGTTAAGTAACAGAGTACAGTGCACAAACAAATCATCTTGAACGGCCAATCAACTCCTACGGCTTGCTATTATGAGTCCCAAGTTATCCTGGAATAATGCAATTAGGGATTCCTCAGTTCTTACCATGTGCGAGCAAGGCTAGTCTATCCAGTCAATCAATTGGCCCATGCATGAATTAGACGAGTCCTAGCAGGACGCCCGTCAATATACAATATACAATAATAATAAAAGCAGATACTGTTCCCTGCTCGTGTGGCAGATTTACAGTATCTGTGGGAACCAGTCGGCCCGTCGGGTACTACTCGTCCCAAGGGGCTGCCATGTAAGAATTCGGGAATCAATTCTCTCCATGCAATCATTATTTTATTTAACTTAATAGTCTCTACGTTGAGTGAAATCCTATGCCGTGGATCATGGTCATTCAAATGAGTACTTTAGTACGGGGTACGATATGCACAACTCTACAACGATACCAGTACGGTTAGGTTGCAGGTCTTACATAGCGTAATGCAACAATCAAATCTATCCACGGTAATCATGCCTTGACCATAAAGTACACATGCTTCTTTTGTAGAAAAATAACTAAATAAATAAGTAAATAGATTGAAGCCTGCATGTGCATGTATGTCAATATTCGGGATCAGCCAGTCGAGTACAATAGTTCATAACATAAACGTGTCTCATTCATTTTATTCAATAAGACGACTAGCCAGTCTCTTAGTTCTAATTAGGAACGCATGATCAATTTAGTCAAGATCACAATCATTATCAATGGTGGCAAGGCATGAAAGTCAACTAGCATTCAGTGGGGTTGAGTCTACAACTCTCAGGGTTTAATTCTAGTCAATCCGGGTATCTATAACTCAATTCATGACACATGGTACATCCCACGTAACAATCTATATTTAACAAAAATATTAACATATCATGATCATATCAAGTTTATGCAAAAAAACGTAAGGATATAAAATGGACGTTAAACATCTAATAAGATATCAATATACAGGGCTATAGAAGATCCAGGGTAAGGAGGCTACTCTCATGTCAGCCTACGCTTATGCCAGCGTATGCTCAGGTCAAGCTACGCTCAAGCCAGCGTACGCCCAGGTCAAGCTACGCTCAAGCCAAGCTAGCGTAAGGGAGTCATACGCTTCCAAAAGGCAGCGTATGAACTCCATACGACTCCTTACTATCCAAGTGAGCGTATGCAAGTCATACGCTCCCCAAAGGCAGCGTATGGACTCCATACGACTCCTGACCATTCAAGTCAGCGTATGCAAGTCATACGCTCCCAAAAGGTAGCGTATGAACTCCATACGACTCCTGACCATTCAAGTCAGCGTATGCAAGTCATACGCTCCCAAAAGGTAGCGTATGAACTCCATACGACTCCTGACTATTCAAGTCAGCGTATGCAAGTCATACGCTCCCAAAAGGTAGCGTATGAACTCCATACGACACACGCTTCCAAAAGGTAGCGTATGCAAGACACACGCTTCCTAAAAAGGTAGCGTATGGACTCCATACTGCGCTGCGCTAAAGAGCGCGCACAGCTCAGTGACGCAGCTAAAAAGCTAGCATACACTGCTCACTGTCTTCTTCAAACAGCAAGAACTCCATGGTTGCATCCCAAAGCTTCAAAAGTCCATAACTTGGTCAAAATAAGTCCGAATCCAACTTTCCAAAGGTCAAAATTGGGTAGGATGAACTGCTCTACGACATGGAACCATCAAATCTTGAGAACAAAGGAGTTTGCTAGATCAAAACCCATAGACAACCGAAAATACAATAACTTAGATCTACAAGAAATGAACCAATGAAATCAAAAATACTAAGCACTAAACTCTCTTAGAATCATGAGAGGAAGAATATTGAACCATAAAATATGGTCCTCATGTAGAGCAAGATGTACTTGCCTAGTTGGTAGGTGGAGAGAATAATGAAAGGAAGGAGAAGAAGTAATGGTGAAGAAGGAGTGAATGAGGAGAGAGAAGGGAGAGGGTAGCTTTAAGTAGCAAAGGGGTGGTAGGTGGGAGTTGGGCCGGGTTCTATGGGTCCAATGGGTCAGGTTGCACGGGTCCAACAAGGCTAACCCGAAAGTAAAACTAAAGCAGGAATTAAAATACAGGTAATAAAATTACAGGAAGAAATGCAGAAATAAAATCGCAGGAATTAATTAGCATGAAAATTAAAGAGCAGCTAATTAATTAACATGAAAATTTAAAGAACAGATAATAGAATTGCAGAAAAATAAAGTGCAGAAAATAAAATGCAGATAATTAATTAACATGAAGTTATAGGAATTTAAATACAGGATACTACATGATAAATACTAAAATAAATACACATGAGTTGTACATAAATAAGACTACGCATTCTGGGAATGGGGAGTGACATCTCTACCCTCCTTGAAAAAATTCCGTCCTCGGAATTTCAAATTCAAGCAAGATAGAAATATCGGGGCTAAACTAATCTAAGTACAAGCAATTCAATAAAGCAATCATTTTACAATGTCCTTAGCAAGTAACATATCTGTACTTAACAATCTACGATATTAAGCAATTCTACCCATAAGGGGTTAAGCATGAGGAATCAAGACAATCAAGGTACACAGAAAAAGATATACCTTGTGAGTCAAACAGATGTGGATACCGTGATCGAATATCATCCTCACGTTTCCACGTTGACTCTCCCAAAGAGTGATGGCCCCAAGCAACCCGGACAAGGTTAATTGTTCGGTTCTTAAGTACCTTCTCTCTTCGGTCCAAGATGGACACAGGCTGCTCCTCGTAAGACAGGTTGGTACCAACAACCAGCTCAGAATGATCGAGGATATGGCTTGGGTCCGAAACATACCTCCGTAATTGAGATACATGAAACACGTCATGCACCTCTCGTAACGAAAGTGGAAGGGACAAACGATAAGCAACATCGCCTATCCTATCAAGAATAACAAATGGGCCTACGTATCGCGGACTCAGTTTCCCGCGAAAGCCAAATTTAATGACCCCACGAGTAGGTGAGATCCGCAAGAATACGTGGTCCCCAACAGAGAACTCTAACGGCCTACGATGCTGGTCCGCCCAATGACGATGCCGATCCTGCGCAACACGAAGTCGCTCTCTAATTCCCTTAATCACTTCAACCGTCTGAACAATCATTTCTGTGCCTAGCATCTTCTTTTCCCCGATATCATCCTATGCTAGTGGCGATCTATACTTCTTACCATATAATGCCTCAAATGGTGCCATCTGGATACTGGCTTGATAACTGTTGTTGTATGAAAACTCGACCAAGTGAAGGTGACTCTCCCAAGACCCTCCAAAATCTAGAATACAAGCTCGCAACATGTCTTCTAAAGTCTGAATCGTCCTTTCTGATTGCCCGTCCGTCTGCGGATGGTAAGCCGTGCTAAATCTTAACTTGGTACCCAGACTATGATGCAAGCTCTTCCAGAAATGTGATATAAAACGGGTATCTCGATCTGACACAATACTAACAGGGACTCCATGCTGCCTGACTATCTGTTGCATATACAACTCTGCCAACTTTTCTGTAGATTGCCCTACTCTGAAAGGAAGAAAATGCGTCACCTTCGTAAGCCGATCTACTATCACCCAAATGGCATCCTTACCACTTGGCGATCTCGGTAAACCGGTCACAAAGTCTATCGTGATATGCTCCCACTTCCATTCCGGGATAGGAAGCGGTTGCAATAATCCAGCTGGCCTCTGCTGTTCTGCCTTCACTTGCTGACATACCAAGCAACGGGAAACGAATCTAGCTATCTCTCTCTTCATTCCATTCCACCAGAAGTGCTGCTTGATATCTTGGTACATCTTGGTCCCTCCAGGATGTATAGAATACTGGGAACTGTGAGCTTCTGCCATAACTTCCTGTCTGATATCTCCACTAGGTATACATAGACGTGATCCAAACCTAAGCGTACCATCTTCATGAATTTGCATCTCCTTTCTGAGTCCTGACTCACAATCTGCCCTTAGCTTCTGAATCCTTGGGTCTTGTGCCTGAGCTGCCTTGATCCTATCTACCAAGTCAGATTGGACTTGTAGACTCGCCAGAATTCCTACATCAATAGGAAGTATAACTTCAATGCCCATCTCCTGAAGGTCTTCTAAGATATGCCTCTGTGTTGTCAACATAAATACGCCGCCTCTCCTGCTGAGAGCGTCCGCCACTACATTAGCCTTGCCTGGATGATACTGAAGCTCCACGTCATAATCCTTGATCAACTCCAACCATCTTCTCTGCCTCATATTCAACTCCTTCTGAGTAAAGATGTACTTCAGACTTTTGTGGTCTGTGTACATGTCTACTCGGTCACCATATAAGTAATGCCTTTATAGCTTCAAAGCAAACACTACTGCTGCTAACTCCAAATCATGAGTTGGGTAATTCTTCTCGTGGTCCCGAAGCTGCCTAGATGCATATGCTATCACCTTCCCATGTTGCATAAGGACACATCCAAGTCCTTTACCTGACGCATCACAATATACTGTAAAACCTCCAGGTCCAACTGGCAATGTAAGAATGGGCGCTGATATCAACTTCTGCTTCAGATTCTCAAATGATGCCTGGCATTCTGCCGACCAAACGAATGGCACATCCTTCCGTGTCAAGCGGGTCATGGGTGCTGAAAGTCTTGCAAAATCTGACACAAACCTTCTGTAATATCCTGCCAATCCCAAGAAACTCCGTACATCAGCTACGGTCTTGGGTACTGGCCAACTCTCTACTGCTTCTACCTTCTTGGGATCCACTGCTACTCCAGCTCCTGATACAATATGACCCAAAAATGAAATGTGATCCGTCCAGAACTCACACTTGCTGAGCTTGGCATACAACTGGTTCTCTCTCAAAACCTGCAATACTTTTCTGAGGTGGTCTTCATGCTCCTCTTCACTAGAAGAGTACACAAGAATGTCGTCGAGAAATACTACGACAAACTGATCTAAATACGGCATAAAGATGCAGTTCATCAAATCCATGAAGATAGCTGGAGCATTGGTAAAACCAAACGGCATTACTAAAAACTCATAATGCCCATACTTCGACCTGAATGTTGTCTTGGGGATATCCTCCTTCCGAACCCTCACCTGATGATACCCTGAACGAAGATCTATCTTGGAGAAGACTCTGGCCCTGCTCAACTGATCAAATAAGTCGTCGATCCTGGGTAATGGGTACTTGTTCTTTACTGTTGCCGCGTTAAGCTTCCTGTAATCGATGCATAATCTGGACGATCCATCCTTCTTCCCTACAAGTACCACTGGCGCTGCCCATGGTGATATGCTAGCTTGGATAAACTTTTTCTCCTTCAATTCCTCTATATGCTGATATACCTTGGCCTGTTTCGAATCCGCCATTCTGTAAACTCGATCTGATATCGGTTTAGTTCCAGGTGCTAATTCTATGCTGAACTCAATATCTCTAACTGGTGGCAAACCGGGAAGTTCTTCGGGAAATACGTCTATAAATTCTTCAACTACCTTCGGAATCTGAACTTCTTCCATTGCTGTTACTACTCCCTGCTCTTGCTGAGTTGCCTCTGACCTGACCAAGGTGAACCTCTCCATGCCTGGAATATCAAAAGATACACTTCCACTACGACAATCTATTGTCGCATGACTGTCTTTCAGCCAGTCCATGCCTAAGATAACGTCGAAATTTCCAACAGGAAATTCTATCAACCGGGCGGGTAAAGGATGCCCGCACACTACAACACTACATGCTAAACTAACTCTACTAACTCCCACGAGCCCATTACCAGTGAGTATATTCAACCTCCCTGGCAATGCCTCGAACTCCACTCCTAGTCGTGTCGTAAATTGTGCAGATATAAATGAATGGGATGTTCCCGAATCAAACAATGCTACTGCAGGATATGAGGCGACGAGAATGTTACCTGCCACAACATCTTCCGATGCCAATGCCTCTTCCAAGGACAGTGTGAATGCCTGCCCTCGACCTCCTTGCTGGTTCCCATGCTGTGGCCTAGCCTGGTGCTACTACTGGCCCCTGCCTTGATGATGCTGGGGTGGTCTATGCTGGTGTTGCTGCATCGGCGGCCCCTGCTGCCGAAATATCTGAGCCTGTGATACTAACGGACGCTGCGCCAACGGCCTCACTGCCAATGCTGGTCCTCGATACTGCCCTGCCCCTGGTGCTGGCAGAGCAGGAAACTGCTGCCCTGGTCCTCCTGACCTCGAATTCATGGGACATGTGGTAACCCGATGATCTGGGTTTCCACATATAGCATTCAGTGGGGTTGAGTCTACAACTCTCAGGGTTTAATTCTAGTCAATCCGGGTATCTATAACTCAATTCATGACACATAGTACATCCCACGTAACAATCTATATTTAACAGAAATATTAACATATCATGATCATATCAAGTTTATGCAAAAAGGCGTAAGGATATAAAATGGACGTTAAACATCTAATAAGATATCAATATACAGGGCTATAGAAGATTCAGGGTAAGCAGGCTGCTCTCATGTCAGCCTACGCTTATGCCAGCGTACGCTCAGGTCAAGCTACGCTCAAGCCAGCGTACGCCCAGGTCAAGCTACGCTCAAGCCAAGCTAGCGTATGGGAGTCATACGCTTCCAAAAGGCAGCGTATGAACTCCATACGACTCCTTACTATCCAAGTGAGCGTATGCAAGTCATATGCTCCCCAAAGGTAGCGTATGGAGTCCATACGACTCCTGACCATTCAAGTCAGCGTATGCAAGTCATACGCTCCCAAAAGGTAGCGTATGAACTCTATACGACTCCTGACCATTCAAGTCAGCGTATGCAAGTCATACGCTCCCAAAAGGTAGCGTATGAACTCCATACGACTCCTGACTATTCAAGTCAGCGTATGCAAGTCATACGCTCCCAAAAGGTAGCGTATAAACTCTATACGACTCCTGACCATTCAAGTCAGCGTATGCAAGTTATACGCTCCCAAAAGGTAGCGTATGAACTCCATACGACTCCTGACTATTCAAGTCAGCGTATGCAAGTCATACGCTCCCAAAAGGTAGCGTATGAACTCCATACGACACACGCTTCCAAAAGGTAGCGTATGCAAGACACACGCTTCCTAAAAAGGCAGCGTATGGACTCCATATTGAGCTGCGCTAAAGAGCGCGCACAGCTCAGTGACGCAGCTAAAAAGCTAGCATACACTGCTCACTGTCTTCTTCAAACAGCAAGAACTCCATGGTTGCATCCCAAAGCTTCAAAAGTCCATAACTTGGTCAAAATAAGTCCGAATCCAACTTTCCAAAGGTCAAAATTGGGTAGGATGAACTGCTCTACGACATAGAACTATCAAATCTTGAGAACAAAGGAGTTTGCTAGATCAAATCCCATAGACAAGCGAAAATACAATAACTTAGATCTACAAGAAATTAACCAATAAAATCAAAAATACTAAGCACTAAACTCTCTTAGAATCATGAGAGAAAGAATATTGAACCATAAAATATGGTCCTCATGTAGAGCAAGATGTACTTGCCTAGTTGGTAGGTGGAGAGAGTAATGAAAGGAAGGAGAAGAAGTAATGGTGAAGAAGGAGTGAATGAGGAGAGAGAAGGGAGAGGGTAGCTTTAAGTAGCAAAAGGGTGGTAGGTGGGAGTTGGGCCTGGTTCTATGGGTCCAATGGGTCGGGTTGCATGGGTCCAACAAGGCTAATCCGAAAGTAAAACTAAAGCAGAAATTAAAATGCAGGTAATAAAATTACAGAAATAAAATCGCAGGAATTAATTAGCATGAAAATTAAAGAGCAGCTAATTAATTAACATGAAAATTTAAAGAGAAGATAATAGAATTGCAGAAAAATAAAGTGCAAAAAATAAAATGTAGATAATTAATTAACATAAAGTTATAGGAATTTAAATACAGGATACTACATGATAAATACTAAAATAAATACACATGAGTTGTACATGAATAAGACTACGCATTCTGGGAACGGGGAGTGACATCTAGTTAGAGCAACACAAGTCAAGATGTATACAGGGGATGATAAATATAATCTACTATGCATCTGCATGCTGTCTAGGTCAAACTAGACCAAAGTCAACTCTCGGTCAACTCTAGTCAACTAGACTGGTCAAACTAGGTCAAGCCTAAGCCAAACAAGTCTAACAAGTCTCACTAGGCCTAACCAAGCCTAGTCTAGCAATCACACACCAATCACAAGGCTATACAAGCCAAACACATCAAGCTACACATCAAGAGTACATTCACATTGAGCTATAATCAACATTGTATAATGAGAGAGAAAGGGTTGCATGTATTGCTATGTGTGTGTGTGTGAACATGGAGGTGCACAACAAAGGGGAAAATCAAACACTAGTTATAGATTACACTAGAACATGGCACAAGTTAACAAGGTTACATCTATTTTCATCATGGAAATCATCAGAGGAGGGTTACATGGCATGGTGGTTTACATATGAAATCTAAATTTAACTAGCATCTCAAATTAAGGGTTATGGGTTGCATTATATACAGGCATTCAATTAGGCACTCTATATTAGGCTAACAATATTAGGCTATATACATTACACTCACATTACATAGAAAATACTATATTGATTTCAACTTACCCTTTCACTTTACTTTATCATTTTACACATTCACATATTCATATACATAGATATATATAGGAAAGCTATATATATAGGCACATACATATATATATAGAGAGAGAAAGAGAGGTAAAAGAGTAAGTGAGTATGTGTGTGTTTGGCATGTGTGAAAGGATGTGTTAATGTTCTAAAATTTAGTGATAGGTAGGTGTATGTGATATGGGATACATGATGTCAAAGGGTGTATGAATGAATGTGTGTAAAAGGTTATAGGTTAACTCAGTTTATAGAAATGCATACATACATACATACATACTTACATTGTATACATGCATACATACATATCATGTATATTACATTACATGATACATACATGTATACTTGTATTATATTATACATACATTCATGCATATTAGATACTTGTATTTATATTAACATATTGCAAACATTCATTTTATTCATGCATCTATGCATTACCTACATGTTTTATACATATAAATACATTGTATATCATTCTTTCATTCATGCATTTATGCATTTCTTATATGTATTATATTAATTGCATTCCTACATGCTTGCATTCAACCATATATATACATTAATGTAAAAAGAATATATATCATATATATATTATTTCATTTATCTAACATATCATGCATTACATACTCTATATTTATTTAATATCCATACTACATAGGCTCATAGATTACACAAAATGCATATATCGTATAGTCACTCTTCTACTTAAAATCATACTGTACCAATTGGGCCTTCACTAAATTCTAGGATTACAGTATGTTGTAGCTCATCGTGTTAGCTTTCCGAAACTTTAAACGGATCGCATTTTCGTGTCCGGAAGCTCCCGAAATCGCGAAAATACCGAAACGCGTTCGTCTTTCATACAGCTGACACTCAAACAATTCTACAGAAAGTTTTAGAACGAATTTGGCCTATTAAAATATATATTTGGAAAGATGGCTTCGATACGCTTCTTTTAAAAAAAAATAGGAGGTTAATTGGAGTTATAAGCTAAAAGTTATGGCATTTCTAAGTTGCTCTAGCTACTAAAAATGTGGATAAAAATTATGACGAATTTAGGTAGTTTTTACAAAAGAAACACAAGTATATAACATAATATATCAAGAAGTCACTCTCTACACTAATATATATATATGAGACACTATAGAACACATCTCCAATACAAAAATATGAGATTAAACATGTAATAATTCATTCATACATAACAACAACACATAGTGTGTCCAAATTTGGGGTTTTCCCATATGGACACAACCACAACACAAAGGACACTCCTATGACCTCCAAATGGACACAAAATTGACACAAATGGAGATACAACCATGGGGGTCATTCCTATGGGTTCAAAATAGACCTATATGCATGAGGAAATGAAAAGGAGAAGGGATTTATACCTCCCGAAAGATCAAATCGAAGAAAAGCCTTCCCGGAGCGACACCGACACGTAGAGATTCCAAAAGGACACGAACGAGCTCCGAATCTTCCCAAACTTGGGTAGCTTCCTCCTTGGCTAGAATGGAGAAGGAAAGAAGAAGATTTGGTGGCAAAATGGAAGGATTTGGTGGAGAAATTGCTAGGGATTGCTCTCTAGAAATTTGGGGAAGAACAAGAGAGAGAGTGTGGATGAGAATAATGAAATGAACTTGAGCCTATCCTCTCCCAAAGTGGCTGGCCATATGGGGCTATTTGTCCTATTATGGTAAGGTCCAAAATGCCCCCACTAACCTATTCTTTTAGTATTAGGAAAGGGCTAATTGGTTGGGGCTAAATTAGTCATTCTAAAGTCTCTAATCACACTAACCTTATCCATAATAATTAGTCTAACCTCTAACTAAAATATTTCTATCATGTGGGCCATGGCTAACTAATGTGTGGGTCCACTAAAGTCAACACTACCCCCGGGTCCCCGTTTCAAGTCGGATTGAGTTAAAATTCGAACCCGACTCAAATAACCCCAAAACAATATCATAAATAATAAAATAAATTTTAAAAATATTCAAAAATTTAAAATGACAAAAATACTCCTGTTTCTGAAAACTGGGGGTGACAAATTCCTCGAAATTAAAACCAAACAATAGTAAAATGTCAAAATCACAAGTCATAATTTTAAATAGTTTAAAAATGATTAAAAATCACCAAAAAATCATAATATGAAATAATTATCAATAAATAATAATTATAATTACAAAATTTTAAAATTACCCTCATTTGGAAAACTGGGTGTTACAATCCTACCCGCCTTATAAAAATTTTGTCCTCGAAATTAAGATGATCGCACCCCCTTCTAGGTCAAACATAGTCAAGGGTCAATCACTAGTCAATTTCTCAACATCCAAGTACTTGGTCATCGACTGGTCAACTTCTTAGGGTTTTACCTATGCTAGCTATCTAGGTGTTGGCAAGTAGAATTTAGCAAAAGAGAAACTCTATAATAGACTAGCTCTTAACTTCCCAATCCTATCAAGTCACCTATAACTAAATACCTACAAGCTAAGCACATGAATACCAAATACCACATATATATATATATATATGCTCAAGAACAACAACCCATCACATATATCCTAAGTATATCATCTATATATATATACATGACTGATCAACCAAGGGTTAAGGCAGACTAAACTTATAAGGGTCTGAAACAATGCTTAGAACTAGGCAAAGGATGAATGGTCTGAATCAAGGGGACATGGTATCTAGTGAAGGGTCTGCACACTGCCTATAAAGGTGATCAACACAAAGGAACTCAACACGAAGAGAACTTAACTAAAATGAAAAACTGAACCAAGTATAGGCTAAACAACATGTTTATAACCCTATACAACAATGGCCTATAGATACCAACTAACCTATATCCCATATGCCAATATCATCTGCAATCTATCTATGCAAATAGACCTCTCGGTCTTAGGTGAAACTACAACTATACTCAAAGGCAGGCTCTGGTCATGGGTGCCTGTCACGCCCCAGTACCGAAATACTGGGACGGACTAGGCCAGCTACTCCGTATAAGGTATAAAACGTCATACGGCGATCGTGGCTGTCAATCTTGTTGGGTATCCTGGCATGCAAGCAGTCTATGGCCTAAATCTGATCTCATATCCACAGGCAATAATCGATGAAATAACGATAAGAGAGATAATCATATGAAAAACAAGAAATACTCATATAATAATCAAAGAGTCTACAATAAGAAATAATGTAGACAAGAATACCTTCCCACACAGTTCCCTCATGGTCAGGAACTGAAGCACGTCCTCCAAGTCAAGTCTGGAAGATCCACATGGTCGGTCACAGGCAATCTGGGAACAATCCAGGGTTGGTCAGGCCAACCGTAGCAAGTACCAGAAAGGAAGGCTCAAGGACGGGCGAAGAAAACCAGCAGGATAAAATATGACAGAAATAGCATCTAAAAGCAGTAAATAAGGTAAGGGGTCGTGCGGCACCAACGCACGATTACAGAATATAAGACAGCAATCCAACTACTAATACGTAAGTAACCAACAATCATCACAGTCATCCTAACATCCACTAATGCTTGCATTGCCAACTGGAACTCGTAGTCTGTCATCGGATCAGTAACCCATCCCTACATCAAACAAGAACAAGGGAATGAATTACTGCACCGGGACAGCGTTACGTGCCAGCCAGCTTAGCAAGCAACAAGCCAAACAATTATATAAATAAGCGGCCACTCAAATGCCTACGGCTGTCTATATGGAGGTTGGGTTACCCCAACAATGCAATATAGGAATCCTCAGATCGTGCCATATCCCGCAAGGGCTAGCGAGGCCAAATAACGCATAGCAGGTAGGTATGCACCGGTCCCTCGGAAGGCCACCGGGCTAAGCAGGAGTACATATAGTAGTCGGATACTGCCATATCCGTGGCGGCCAACCCCGACGCGCCAGGACGAGCCTGTGGCGGCCGGTAATGCACGATCTCGAGATTCCGTTCCCTCCCAATGCTTCTACCATTTAAGTTACCTAGATTAACCCTACAATTAACCAGAATCACATACCGTGGTCACATGCTCATCCCCCTAGATGAGTACCTTAGTACGGGAACGCTAAGTAAGAATCAACCTCGGCACCTATAGTCCCAGTTGTGATCCATCCTTAGTGTTATGCAACAAGCAAGCAAGCAATCCTAACCACGCTAAGACTATAGGCCAACTACCAGATACCCGTGCAGGTAATCATATAATATAGCCAGAATATCAAGATGGCATCGCAATGCCATATAATCATGGAAGTAGCACCTCAAAGTGCCAATAGACAAAGGGCACCGCAGTACAAGGTCAGGGCCAGTACCTCACAGGGTAAGCTGGACTTATAGCACGGATACAGGTAGTCAGGTCTGGGATAAGGACAACTCTGTCAGTCACAAAAAGTCATCTGCCCACATCGTGGCATAGATATCAGGTCAAGTACAAGACCAGAATCTCTACTATAATAACATCTCAAGCATATATGGGAGCCTACAACTCCAATCATCAAGTCGGTCTATCCACCAAATCAATCTATCAAGTATCTCCCATCCATGAGGGAGTGAATATCACGTCAATAAAGACAACCACCAAATACCAATCTTATTTCCCCTAACAATGCTAGGCCCTCAGACTCACAAGAATCCTCCTAGTCAATGATCACAAGCCACTAGAAAACAAGCCCCTCAACTACCAAGACACAGCAATCAACCAGGTTCTCTAACTACCGGAATACACAAAGGTACCGGATTTTTGGGCGTTTGGGAAGTCAAGTAAAAATCATATAATAATACCCTCGATATTCTCCTCGTTCCGTGAGACACTCGCACCAGTATCAAAATCCAAAGTCCTCAAAGACATATCTGATCAACTTAGACATCACCAAAGAACTAGCAACACTATCTAAGAATCCACTTAGTCTACCATAATCATTATCTCAATATCATATCTCCTCATAGTCAATCCTCGAATAAGATCATAATCCCAACACACGGGTCAACACTAATCAACGCCGTCGGAAGATGGCAAGGATTGTGTGAACCACTCTGGATCAGATCCACAACCCTTAAACCAAACAAGGACCAGGGTTGCAGACCCTCACCCGAGTAGAACCACTCTCCTTACACAATCCGGTGGACAGGACGGACAACGGGATAACAAACTAAACTAGAACACCATCTAAAGGAAGAGTCACGTGTCAAGAGTCCAATGGGTGATACCGTCGAAAAGGCAAGGATTGCGTGAACCACTCTGGATCAGATCCACAACCCTTAAACCAAACAAGGACCAGGGTTGCAGACCCTCACCCGAGTAGAACCACTCTCCTTACACAATCTGGCGGGCAGGACAGATCGAGACGCTAGGCGACTAATCTAGTCGGGAGTCTACCTAGCAAGCAATGAGATCAGGGATACTATACCAAGAAGAATATGCATGAGTTCAGTCCCGCAAACCAAAAGAATGGCACTGCCCAATCCTTCGAACCAAATTCCCAACCGGGAATTCTGGAAAAATTCGGCAGAGTCTCCTTTGTATTCTGGACGGGAGCACCCTACGAATTGGGGCTAAAATCCACTCGGCGCAACCTGCCGCAGAATCGCAATTCGAGAACACTAAGTCTCGGCCTCCAGTAGCACTACGATGCGTACTGGGCACCAACCCTAGCCGAGAACACTAAGTCTCGGCCTCCAGTAGCACTACGATGCGTACTGGGCGCCAAACCAACACATGCAGCAAGAATCGCCATGCAGGGCGCACCAAGACCCACAGTCATATCCAAGCCACAAACAAAGTCATAAAAACAGTTAGCCAAAGCCGTTACCCGACCGCGAGTCGGACACGGGGCATATGGGGACGATCCATACATGTGAGTCGTGCTCGTGTCCTCGGAGGTGTGGATGACCCATCCGAGTTGTCCGATACGGTCTATCCCGGTATCGGACCAAGCTATCCTAAGTTATCATCATGGCAGTTCTACTACTAGGCTACACTAATCATGGTTATACAGTTTACAAGTACAAATTAATTAAATACAATAAAAATCCAGGAGAGAGGGCAAGAGCCGTCGATGAGCAAGAGATACTTGCCTAGAGGGCTCGGCTAGGTAAGCAAGTCTTCGGCGATCAGGATCCAGGCTAGCACGTCCACCGAGATCCTCAGAACACACAATAAACAATCATTAGAATTAAATAATAAAATAATAACAGGAAGCACGGAGGATGGCAGGAGGCTATACCGTACGGGTCCCGCAAGCAGTACAGGGATCGGGCACTGAAATCGAGGTACGCGGATCGATACGGACACGTAAATCGATACGTGTACGTATAACGACACGCACACGAGGATCGGGATGGCACAAATATCGAGATGAACGGGAAACACGTGCTCGTAAATTGAGACGTGCACATAAATCGAGAAAATCATGAATATCAAGATAGCGCATAAATTAATGTGACACGCACATCGGAGAGAACACGCAAATCGGTGTGTGTACGCAAACCGAGGCGACACAAGATACAATATAACACGCAAATCGATGCGGCACTCAAATCGAGGTGCACACGCAAATCGATGCGGGTACGCGAATCGGAGCGGCACGAAAACCGAGATGGGCACAAAGGCCGAGACACAAGAAACGAGACAACATGCAAACCAATGGGGCACGGTGCCCGAGGCAGCGCGGGGCTCGAGGCGTCCCGCTGCCCAAGGCAGCACGTGGGTCTAGGATGGCACAGAATACGAGGCGGCACACATCCCGAGAAGCACTGGGAATGAGAGATCACGCGAATCGAGATAGCACGCAACCCAAGCAGCACGGGGCCCATAGCGTCCCGCTGCTCGAGGCGTGCACGGAGCTCGAAGCACGTAACCCAAAGAAAGGTACGGAGCACGAGGGCTCACTGCCCGAGAAGCACGCAGACCGAGAGGGCTCGCTGCTCGAGCAGCGCGGGGCCCAAGGGCGTCCCGCCGCTCGAGGCTGGCGCGGCACTCGCGACGGAGGCACGGCGGTGGTGCTGGCCGCCGGAGGGAACAGGAAAGGAGGGGGCGAAGGGGCTCACCGGGCTCGACTTACTGGCGGAGAAGGGAGGACAGCGGTGGCGGTGCTGCGCCCACTGGCCGGAGAAGATGGCGACGACGGTGAGGGCGGCGGTGGTGAGGGCTGGAGACGGGGGCGACCACGGCGGAAGTAGAGGCGGCGCTCGAGGGTGAGGGCGGCGGAGGCGGCCGGAGATGGAGGCGATGTTGGCGAGGAAGGCGACGACGACGATGGGGGTGGTCGCCATGGCGGTGGCGGCGGCCATGGGGGTGCGGGTCGCCGGAGATCGAGTGGAAAAGGACGGGGCGAAGGAGAGAGGCTGAGATCGGAGGAGAGAGAGAGCTGAGAGGGAGGGGGGTTACACCGGAGAATTGGCGCGGGCGATCGCGGCTGGAGACGGGGGCGACCACGGCGAGGGTGGCGGATGGAGGTGGCAGTGGTGGGAGATGGTGTTGATGATAGCGGCTGGGGCGTGGCCGGAGGTCGGGGAGAAGAGAGGGAGATCGGGGGAGAGTGAGGAAGAGAGAGAGAGAGTTGAGCGGGATAGTGAAGAGAGAGAGAGGAAATTTGGGGGAGGGGGGCTGATCCAGTGAGGGGTCGGGAGAGAGAGAAAGAGTGAAGAGAGGGGGTGGGGTTAGGTAGGGGTAGATGTTAGGATTAATAATAATGATAATAACAATGATATTAATAAATGGGAACGATATTAATAAGCAACCATATTAACCCCAATAATAATAATAAAATAATACTAATAACAAATTAATAGAAGTAATAATCAAATATCAGGCCTAAACAAGTAAGGCCAGCACAAGTCCGGGAAAAAAATAAATAAAATTTTAAACAAATACGAAATTTGAAAATAACCCATATACAATCATATACCTATTATCAAAATAGGGATATGACATCCTACCCACCTTATAAAAATTTCGTCCTCGAAATTTCAAAATTATCAAAATAGGATGTTTAAAACTAGTACATATATATCTGCCATGAAAACTCTACCCACCTTACAGAAATCAAGTAATACAATTAAGAAACGAACAATATCTCAATATGAAAACATCAAAGGGAACAAGGTCTAGCTAAATAAATCAACTCGTAAGTTAAATCCAAAACATCGAAAGAATCTCAAAAATCAAGGTCTCGCATACACGAAATAACCCCATAAATCAAAACAAGTATAGAATGTCGAAAACAATGTCAGAAAACGTAAAATCCCAACTGCATAAAAATCCTCACAAATCATAAAATACAGGATATATGTCTCGAACCAATGACCGTAGTTCCTAATATCCGAAAAATGTGTGTCATGGTTATTCCTTGCCACGCCATCCGGAATGGCTGCAAAAGATTCACCAAAACACTGTAATCGAGCGGCTGCAACTTTCGTTACCACGCCGTCAAGATATACTAGGATCACCCGGTACTCTCGACAAATATCTAAAACAAATCAAATCCATAACCCAAATATCCAAATCACTAAGATCACAAAATCTCTAACAATGTAATGAGAGTCCTAGAAAACCATCAAAATCCAAAATCCAGGTGAATCGTAACACACATCCAAAAATATTTTCAATAATAACCACAAGATAGCTTTTCTAGGAAAATACTCCATATCCATAGGAAAATACTCCAAATCAAGAATCCAAATCAAAATATAATGTATAGAAAGTATATCTATAAAATAATATCTGAAACAGATAATCATGAGTCCGGAAATATCCCGAATCAAAGGAGCTGAATTCATACAAGAACATCCACTGGATACTCAACAAATGTTAAAATATCCAATCTCAGAGTCCAGATGGAATCTTCATTCCGTAGCAATCCAGCCAACGTTCGAAGAGGGCGATAATGATACTAAGTCAACACGAAGTCAACGCACGAAAGGGATAACAAGAAATCAACCAAGGTGAAACACTGGTAGAAAGTACAGAACCCAAGACAGATAATCAAGTAACCCAATGATGGAGATAAGATGACATCTCATCGGATAAAACGATCGACATGACCAACTATAGGATCATATCTATCAAACAAGAATCAGGGGTAGATAACAACAAATGAGACAGGGCAAAGCAAAATAGGTCCAGGTAGAGATGAGGACCAATTCACAAGTTCAAGGGAGCGAAGGGCAAGTGTAGCAAGTTAGAATCCCAAGGAATAGTGGACTGAGATCAACAATCATGTGATACCCAACAATATCTCAAAACGAGACCTGCATGGGCTACCACTAAAACCTTGTCACGCCCCAGTACCGAAATACTGGAACGGACTAGGCCAGCTACTCCGTATAAGGTATAAAACGTCATACGGCGATCGTGGCTGTCAATCTTGTTGGGTATCCTGGCATGCAAGCAGTCTATGGCCTAAATCTGATCTTATATCCACAGGCAATAATCGATGAAATAACGACAAGAGAGATAATCATATAAAAAATAAGAAATACTCATATAATAATCAGAGAGTCTACAATAAGAAATAATGTAGACAAGAATACCTTTCCACACAGTTCCCTCATGGTCAGGAACTGAAGCACGTCCTCCAAGTCAAGTCTGGAAGATCCACATGGTCGGTCACAGGCAATCTGGGAACGATCCAGGGTTGGTCAGGCCAACCGTAGCAAGTACCAGAAAGGAAGGCTCAAGGAAGGGCGAAAAAAACCAGCAGGATAAAATGTGACAGAAATAGCATCTAAAAGCAGTAAATAACGTAAGGGATCGTGCGGTACCAACGCACGATTACAGAATATAAGACAGCAATCCAACTACTAATACGTAAGTAACCAACAATCATCACAGTCATCCTAACATCCACTAATGCTTGCATTGCCAACTGGAACTCGTAGTCTGTCATCGGATCAGTAACCCATCCCTACATCAAACAAGAACAAGGGAATGAATTACTGCACCGGGACAGCGTTACGTGCCAGCCAGCTTAGCAAGCAACAAGCCAAACAATTATATAAATAAGCGGCCACTCAAATGCCTACGGCTGTCTATATGGAGGTTGGGTTACCCCAACAATGCAATATAGGAATCCTCAGATCGTGCCATATCCCACAAGGGCTAGCGAGGCCAAATAACGCATAGCAGGTAGGTATGCACCGGTCCCTCGGTAGGCCACCGGGCTAAGCAGGAGTACATATAGTAGTCGGATACTGCCATATCCGTGGCGGCCAACCCCGAAGCGCCAGGACGAGCCTGTGGCGGCCGGTAATGCACGATCTCGAGATTCCGTTCCCTTCCAATGCTTCTACCATTTAAGTTACCTAGATTAACCCTACAATTAACCAGAATCACATGCCGTGGTTACATGCTCATCCCCCTAGATGAGTACCTTAGTACGGGAACGCTAAGTAAGAATCAACCTCGGTACCTATAGTCCCAGTTGTGATCCATCCTTAGTGTTATACAACAAGCAAGCAAGCAATCCTAACCACGCTAAGACTATAGGCCAACTACCAGATACCCGTGCAGGTAATCATATAATATAGCCAGAATATCAAGATGGCATCGCAATGCCATATAATCATGGAAGTAGTACCTCAAAGTGCCAATAGACAAAGGGTACCGCAGTGCAAGGTCAGGGCCAGTACCTCACAGGGTAAGCTGGACTTATAGCACGGATACAGGTAGTCAGGTCTGGGACAAGGACAACTCTGTCAGTCACAAAAAGTCATCTGCCCACATCGTGGCATGGATATCAGGTCAAGTACAAGACCAGAATCTCTACTATAATAACATCTCAAGCATATATGGGAGCCTACAGCTCCAATCATCAAGTCGGTCTATCCACCAAATCAATCTATCAAGTGTCTCCCATCCATGAGGGAGTGAATATCACGTCAATAAAGACAACCACCAAATACCAATCTCATTTCCCCTAACAATGCTAGGCCCTCAGACTCACAAGAATCCTCCTAGTCAATGATCACAAGCCACTAGAAAACAAGCCCCTCAACTACCAAGACACAGCAATCAACCAGGTTCTCTAACTACCGGAATACACAAAGGTACCAGATTTTTAGGCGTTTGGGAAGTCGAGTAAAAATCATGTAATAATACCCTCGATATTCTCCTCGTTTCTCGAGACACTCGCACCAGTATCAAAATCCAAAGTCCTCAAAGACATATCTGATCAACTTAGACATCACCAAAGAACTAGCAACACTATCTAAGAATCCACTTAGTCTACCATAATCATTATCTCAATATCATATCTCCTCATAGTCAATCCTCGAATAAGATCATAATCCCAACACACGGGTTAACACTAATCAACGCCGTCGGAAGATGGCAAGGATTGTGTGAACCACTCTGGATCAGATCCACAACCCTTAAACCAAACAAGGACCAGGGTTGCAGACCCTCACCCGAGTAGAACCACTCTTCTTACACAATCCGGCGGACAGGACGGACAACGGGATAACAAACTAAACTAGAACACCATCTAAAGGAAGAGTCACGTGTCAAGAGTCCAATGGGTGATACCGTCAAAAAGGCAAGGATTGTGTAAACCACTCTGGATTAGATCCATAACCCTTAAACCAAACAAGGACCAGGGTTGCAGACCCTCACCCGAGTAGAACCACTCTCCTTACACAATCCGGCGGGCAGGACAGATCGAGACGCTAGGCGACTAATCTAGTCGGGAGTCTACCTAGCAAGCAATGAGATCAGGGATACTATACCAAGAAGAATATGCATGGGTTCAGTCCCGCAAACCAAAAGAATAGCACTGCCCAATCCTTCGAACCAAATTCCCAACCGGGAATTCTGGAAAAATCCGACAGAGTCTCCTTTGTATTCTGGACGGGAGCACCCTACGAATTGGGGCTAAAATCTACTCGGCGCAACCTGCCGCAGAATCGCAATTCGAGAACACTAAGTTTCGGCATCCAGTAGCACTACGATGCGTACTGGGCACCAACCCTAGCCGAGAACACTAAGTCTCGGCCTTCAGTAGCACTACGATACGTACTGGGCGCCAAACCAACACATGCAGCAAGAATCGCCACGCAGGGCGCACCAAGACCCACAGTCATATCCAAGCCACAAACAAAGTCATAAAAACAGTTAGCCAAAGCCGTTACCCGACCGCGAGTCGGACACGGGGCATATGGGGATGATCCATACATGTGAGTCGTGCTCGTGTCCTCGGAGGTGTGGATGACCCATCCGAGTTGTCCGATACGGTCTATCCCGGTATCGGACCAAGCTATTCTAAGTTATCATCATGGCAGTTCTACTACTAGGCTACACTAATCATGGTTATACAGTTTACAAGTACAAATTAATTAAATACAATAAAAATCCAGGAGAGAGGACAAGAGCCGTCGATGAGCAAGAGATACTTGCCTAGAGGGCTCGGCTAGGTAAGTAAGTCTTCGGCGATCAGGATCCAGGCTAGCACGTCCACCGAGATCCTCAGAACACACAATAAACAATCATTAGAATTAAATAATAAAATAATAACAGGAAGCACGGAGGATGGCAGGAGGCTATACCGTACGGGTCCCGCAAGCAGCGTAGGGATCGGGCACTGAAACCGAGGTACGCGGATCGATACGGACACGTAAACCGACACATGCACGCATAATGACACGCGCACGAGAATCGAGATGGCACAAATATCGAGATGAACGAGAAACACGTGCACGTAAATCGAGATGTGCACATAAATCGAGAAAATCATGAATATCAAGATAGCGCATAAATTAATACGACACGCACATCGGAGAGAACACGCAAATCGGTGCATGCACGCAAACCGAGGCGACACAAGATACAATATGACACACAAATCGATACGGCACTCAAATCGAGGTGCGCACGTAAATCGATGCGGGTACACGAATCGGAGCGGCATGAAAACCGAGATGGGCACAAAGGCCGAGACACAAGAAACGAGACAACACGCAAACCAATGGGGCACGGTGCCCGAGGCAGCGCAGGGCTCGAGACGTCCCGCTGCCCAAGGCAGCACGTGGGTCTAGGATGGCACGGAATACGAGGCGGCACACATCCCGAGAAGCACCGGGAATGAGGGATCACGCGAATCGTGATAGCACGCAACCCAAGCAGCGCAGGGCCCATAGCGTCCCGCTGCTCGAGGCGTGCACGGAGCTCGAAGCACGCAACCCAAGGAAAGGCACAGAGCACGAAGGCTCACTGCCCGAAAAGCACGCAGGCCGAGAGGGCTCGCTGCTCGAGCAGCGCGGGGCCCAAGGGCGTCCCACCGCTCGAGGCTGGCGCGGCACTCGCGACGGAGGCACGGTGGTGGTGCTGGCCGCCGGAGGGAACAGGAAAGGAGGGGGCGAAGGGGCTCACCGGGCTCGACTTACTGGCGGAGAAGGGAGGACAGCGGTGGTGGTGCTGCGCCCACTGGCCGGAGAAGATGGCGACGACGGCAAGGGCGGCGGTGGTGAGGGCTGGAGACGGGGGCGGCCACGGCGGAAGTGGAGGCGGCGCTCGCGGGTGAGGGCGGCGGAGGCGGCCGGAGATGGAGGCGATGGTGGCGAGGGAGGCGACGACGACGATGGGGGTGGTCGCCATGGCGGTGGCGGCGGCCATGGGAGTGCGGGTCGCCGGAGATCGAGTGGGAAAGGACGGGGCGAAGGAGAAAGGCTGAGATCGGGGGAGAGAGAGAGAGCTGAGAGGGAGGGGGGTTGCGCCGGAGAAGTGACGCGGGCGGTCGCGGCTGGAGACGGGGGCGACCACGGCGAGGGTGGCGGATGGAGGTGGCAGTGGTGGGAGATGGTGGTGATGATGGCGGCTGGGGCGTGGCCGGAGGTCGGGGAGAAGAGAGGGAGATCGGGGGAGAGTGAGGAAGAGAGAGAGAGTTGAGCGGGAGAGTAAAGAGAGAGAGAGGAAATTTGGGGGAGGGGGGCTGATCCAGTGAGGGGTCGGAAGAGAGAGAAAGAGTGAAGAGAGGGGGTGGGGTTAGGTAGGGGTAGATGTTAGGATTAATAATAATGATAATAACAATGATATTAATAAATGGGAACAATATTAATAAGCAACCATATTAACCCCAATAATAATAATAAAATAATACTAATAATAAATTAATAGAAGTAATAATCAAATATCAGGCCTAAACAAGTAAGGCCAGCACAAGTCCGGGAAAAAAATAAATAAAATTTTAAACAAATACGAAATTTGAAAATAACCCATATACAATCATATACCTATTATCAAAATAGGGATATGACAGTGCCTCACTGGAAAAGGTAAGGAAAAGTAGTAATAATCATCAAGGCTGTAAGGCAAACTAACATCCTATGTGTAACTGGTTGATATTATAGATAAAAGGAGAATTATCTACAATGGGTTACTATTCTAACACCAATGCTAACTATCACCTCTAGGGTACAGACACTCTACAAGTCATCATACCATTATACTATGAAGGAACTACCTATGAATAACCTCTACAAAACTAAATATTCCTACTCCTAAGTCATTTATAACAATCAAAAGGGTATGATGTTTAAACCTTCTCAAGATACAATCTGTTAATCATATGCGTCTATCCAAAATCATGTTGTCCAGAGTCTTCATCATGCTAGTGAGCAAGGCTACGATAATCACAGAGTCCTTGACTAAGGTACGTACCTCTAGGTTCATGGTATTTAAAATTTTCACACTGTCGCATGCGACGGCGAAGACCTTAAATTTCCATACCCGAGAATACATCCAAAATCTGACTACATGTCCTCACTATGCCAACTAATACGACTATCGAGGATTCTAGATCCCATGATTTAGGCGACCTAGCCCATATGATTTTCTCAGAAGAAAAACAAACACAACAAAAGAGTAACATGACAAAATTAATCAATCAACAAGGAACAGATGGAATCGGATTTCAAGGTAATTATAAAAGACAATTGCGGGAATGGAATTGAGAAGAACGGAACTTGCAGCAAGATCTCCAACGGTCTGTGCATCCTCGACTGTCCTGACGATAGCTCGCCTTGCTGGTTTCCTCCAGCCTGATGCTGATACTGCACAAATCTCTGCTGCTGATGCTGCATGAATCGTTGCTGCTGAGAGAAACCAAAAATGAAGGGAAAAGTCTCTGTACAGACAGAGGTGCACCTCCAATATAGCAGAAATGCCAACCTGAGTTGGCACAACAGAAGTTGCGGTCTCGAGGCCCTGATGAACAGGTCGAGAGGTGGCCAGCCTCTCGATAGTATCCCCCGAACCGAAATGATGAGATCGTGTCTTCATAACCATCATGAAAACAAATCAAAACAAGAAGCAATTTTTGAGAATGAAGCGAAAATTCAAAGAAGGACAGTTTATATTCAAGAGAAGTCAATAAGCAACAATTTTAGACAAAAGAAATCTGATTAAGAGTTTTTCCTAATGTGATTGAGTACCTCCAAAAATAATCTTAATCCTACTGCAGGCTGTAGTGATACTCTAGTTCGAATACCACTACATAAACTCGACCTGTATGGGCCACCACTAAAAACGTGCCACGACCCGTACCCACTGTGAGGGTACGAGAACGTAACAGCGTCCAGCCTACGCCGCACTGTCGGCGATAGAACGCTGTTCTAGGTTATGAACTATAACTAACATAATATGAATACTCTCCATAAGGAGGCCAATACAGAGGTACAACTCAATCACAATCTAAGGTAGAATGTAGCATGATGGAAAATAGATAAGAAATCCTCAACTGAGGTACAGCAGAAAGAAATAACAAGTCTCAATATCTCTAAAATATACAACTCTGAAAATAAGACAACAGCTAAACATGAAAAGAAAGGACAGTCTAAGCTATCTACACTATACAAGGTATCATCCTGAGCAGCTGTCTGAACCTCCCCAGGGGTCCAGGTTGCGAGTGTCATCTAGGCAAGCTCTAAGTAAGGGGTGCAGGGTTCCTCATCATCCTCTGTAAAATTTTCAAAAGGTCCAGTCAGGACGGAAGTGAGCACAATACATCTCAACAGTTCATAGCAGGTTAGAAAATATAATCATGCAGTAAAGTAAGATATAGATACTGAAGGAAATGCAGTATATAAACAGAGAGAGAACTATAATAGAAATATCTACTATAAGTAGAGAGCTACCAGTGACTAGTGATTCAGAGTACAAAGTCGACATGTGAACGGCTTGATTTGTACATAGCTATACTAAAGAGGCGTACATGGCTATTCTACTTTGGAATTGTTCACATGGCTATTTATACTCCCCCGTACCCCCAACTAATACACAAGGATCCAACCAGGTTATGTTATAATTCTATATAACAGCCCCCGAAGGGTGGTAAGCCCCCAAAGGGTGATATGCCCCTAAAGGGTGATAAGCCCCCGAAGGGTGATATGCCCCCAAAGGGTGATAAGCCCCCGAAGGGTGATATGCTTCCAAAGGGTGATAAGCCCCCGAAGGGTGATATGCCCCCAAAGGGTGATAAGCCCCCGAAGGGTGGTACATAGTAGTCCCATAAATGGGGATTCTGATAGACCCAATAAATAGGATAAGGATTCAGAGAAGACTCTGTGATCATATGAGTATATGTCACAAGTGATCAAAGAACCAAAGAAGCATATGATACGCCATATAAGTGAAACGCACAGAACATAGAGTACCCGATGCTCCCTGAAGAGATAACATCTTAAGAAGGGATCCATATAGTACTAATCCGTGTGACCAACGTGACAGTATCAAGTAAAGTAATTTAATACAGGAAATAATTCTAAGCAGGATATGAAATGATCAGAAAATATACTCGCCTCGTATCTGAATGTCTGAAATAAATGTATTATCCGAGATGAGATACCTGACTCCTAGTTAGAGCAACACAAGTCAAGATGTATACAGGGGATGATAAATGTAATCTACTATGCATCTGCATGCTGTCTAGGTCAAACTAGACCAAAGTCAACTCTCGGTCAACTCTAGTCAACTAGACTGGTCAAACTAGGTCAAGCCTAAGCCAAACAAGTCTAACAAGTCTCACTAGGCCTAACCAAGTCTAGTCTAGCAATCATACACCAATCATAAGGCTATACAAGCCAAACACATCAAGCCACACATCAAGAGTACATTCACATTGAGCTATAATCAACATTATATAATGAGAGAGAAAGGGTTGCATGTATTGCTATGTGTGTGTGTGAACATGGAGGTGCACAACAAAGGGGAAAATCAAACACTAGTTATAGATTACACTAGAACATGGCACAAGTTAACAAGGTTACATCTATTTTCATCATAAAAATCATCAGAGGAGGGTTACATGGCATGGTGGTTTATATATGAAATCTAAATTAAACTAGCATCTCAAATTAAGGGTTATGGGTTGCATTATATACAGGCATTCAATTAGGCACTCTATATTAGGCTAACAATATTAGGCTATATACATCACACTCACATTACATAGAAAATACTATATTGATTTCAACTTACCCTTTCACTTTACTCTATCATTTTACACATTCACATATTCATATACATAGATATATATAGGAAAGCTATATATATAGGCACATACATATATATATATATAGAAAGAGAGGTAAAAGAGTATGTGAGTATGTGTGTGTTTGGCATGTGTGAAAGGATGTGTTAATGTTCTAAAATTTAGTGATAGGTAGGTGTATGTGACATGGGATACATGATGTCAAAGGGTGTATGAATGAATATGTGTAAAAGGTTATAGGTTAACTCAGTTTATAGAAATGCATACATACATACATACTTATATTGTATACATGCATACATACATATCATGTATATTATATTATATGATACATACATGTATACTTATATTATATTATACATACATTCATGCATATTAGATACTTGTATTTATATTAACATATTGCAAACATTCATTTCATTCATGCATCTATGCATTACCTACGTGTTTTATACATATGAATACATTGTATATCATTCTTTCATTCATGCATTTATGCATTTCTTATATGCATTATATTAATTGCATTCCTACATGCTTGCATTCAACCATATATATACATTAATGTAAAAAGAATATATATTATTTCATTCATCTAACATATTATGCATTACATGCTCTATATTCATTTAATATCCATACTACATAGGCTCATAGGTTACACAAAATGCATATATCGTATAGTCACTCTTCTACTTAAAATCAATACTATACCAATTGAGCCTTCACTAAATTCTAGGATTACAGTATGTTGTAGCTCATCGTGTTAGCTTTCCGAAACTTTAAACGGATCGTATTTTCGTGTCCGGAAGCTCCCGAAATTGCGAAAATACCGAAACGCATTCGTCTTTCATACAGCTGATACTCAAACAATTCTACAGAAAGTTTTAGAACGAATTTGGCTTATTAAAATATATATTTGGAAAGCTAGCTTCGATACGCTTCTTTTAAAAAAAACGAGAGGTTAATTGGAGTTAGGAGCTAAAAGTTATGGCATTTCTAAGTTGCTCTAGCTACTAAAAACGTGAATAAAAATTATGACGAATTTAGGTAGTTTGAGACAAAAGAAACACAAGTATATAACATAATATATCAAGAAGTCACTCTCTACACTAATATATATATATGAGACACTATAGAACACATCTCCAATACAAAAATATGAGATTAAACATGTAATAATTTATTCATACATAACAACAACACATAGTGTGTCCAAATTTGGGATTTTCCCACATGGACACAACCACAACACAAAGGACACTCCTATGACCTCCAAATGGACACGAAATGGACACAAATGAAGATACAACCATGGGGGTCATTCCTATGGGTTCAAAATAGACCTATATGTATGAGGAAATGAAAAGGAGAATGGATTTATACCTCCCGGTAGATCGAATCGAAGAAAAGCCTTCCCGGAGCGACACCGACACGTAGAGATTCCAAAAGGACACGAACGAGCTCCGAATCCTCCCAAACTTGGGTAGCTTCCTCCTTGGCTAGAATGGAGAAGGAAAGAAGAAGATTTGGTGGCAAAATGGAAGAATTTGGTGGAGAAATTGCTAGGGATTGCTCTCTAGAAATTTGGGGAAGAACAAGAGAGAGAGTGTGGATGAGAATAATGAAATGAACTTGAGCCTATCCTCTCCCAAAGTGGCTGGCCATATGGGGCTATTTGTCCTATTATGGTAAGGTCCAAAATGCCCCCACTAACCTATTCTATTAGTATTAGGAAAGGGCTAATTGGTTGGGGCTAAATTAGTCATTCTAAAGTCTCTAATCACACTAACCTTATCCATAATAATTAGTCTAACCTCTAATTAAAATATTTCTATCATGTGGGCCATGGCTAACTAATGTGTGGGTCCACTAAAGTCAACACTACCCCCGGGTCCCCGTTTCAAGTCGGATTGAGTTGAAATTCGAACCCGACTCAAATAACCCCAAAACAATATCATAAATAATAAAATAAATTTTAAAAATATTCAAAAATGTAAAATGACAAATACTCTTGTTTCTGAAAACTGGAGGTGACAAATTCCTCGAAATTAAAACCAAACAATAGTAAAATGTCAAAATCACAAGTAATAATTTTAAATAGTTTAAAAATGATTAAAAATCACCAAAAGTCATAATATGAAATAATTATAAATAAATAATAATTATAATTACAAAATTTCAAAATTACCCTCATTTGGAAAACTGGGTGTTACACCTTGTCTAAGATGAGTATAGGTACGCACCCATGTAAGTACCATGTAGGGGCTATATTAGTATTGTGAACTAGGAGTAGGTGGGACTGGTAGGTCGGGTACTTGAGAACAGAGCCATAGATAGGGTCGCCCAAGTATGAGAAATGGGTATACAACTTGGTTACATAGTGATATATTAGTTGTAACAAATCTGACATCCAGGGCATAACCCAACCCGTATACCAGATTGGTGTTTAGTACCATATCCCTTCGTATCAGTAGGGCACCGAGTATTGTATCAGTTGCTCTAATATGAATACCTTGACCTCAATCATGCGTTAGAAATCAGACTAGGGCACTGTCCTGTTCGATTATCCCCTGGACACGGCTATGGTAGATTTTTTTTAATATCAAACATACACTGACTTGACATAATCTTCACCTATTCAATACTGCCAAGATAAAACCCAGCCGTATCCGAGAAGCCCTATCAGTTGGGTCACATTTTGTACCCAATAGGTACTAACAGGCGAACCCTTCCTTACATCCAACTGAGTTCGACATAGGAGCTCTCCCTGGTATACCAAATTAATGCTGACATGTATGAATTACCAATTTAACCGAAAGAGGGGAACCATGGTCAGAGGATTTGGTGTTAACAGTTCCTTTCAGTAATGTATACCTAGGAACAATTTTCCTTTCAAGAATGTGTACCGGCATGAGAAATCAATGTGAACTATAGGTATCACATTTGTTTTGAGCTAATATGAGTACCTTGATCTCGGCCATACGATATGGGCTAACTGGAACACTGTCCTGTTCAGTATCCCGTAGAGACTGATACGTGAACCTTCAACCTAATATCCCAAGTGGATGTCCCTTCCTACACTAAAATAGAGGTTATTACTGTTACCATTGGCCAACCACTTAATGTTTAGTGCCTTAGACCAACTTGGCAGGTGCATTGCTGCACTATTATAGTACTTTACAGAGAATTGTGTTAGGATATAGGGAGAGTGACCTGGAGACTTGGGCCATAGAAGCACAGTGTACTCTCATGTACCAAATCAGAAGATAATCCCACCTACCAAAATATTACCCAAACACCTGTGAAACAATAGAGACTAAGAGGACCTAGTATGAAGAGCAAATACCAAACAATTAGTAAATTCACCCTTGCAGGATGGGTAAGGGCCACCTTTAATAAATACAAAAGTCCTAGGTTACAAACACAAGCCTAAGCAGGTTACTTAGACCACCCATAAACCAAAGTAAATAGAATAGTTATAATGGCTTTAATTCCTTTAATGTCAGGTATTGATCAGTATGTATGAAATAGGTTACTTGGACCGAGATACGGATTGTGACCCACATCAGCAGCTCAGGACCACAGGCAAGTATACCTTGCCTTTCTTTACAGCTTTATTTACATGTACTGTCTTTCATTATCCAGTTTCTCTTATTTATTGTTGACATGTACTTTTCATATCCTGCTAGTATATTTTTATTATTGCTATATAGGCCATGTTCATAGTTAGCCGTGTGTCTTATTGGACGTGTTCACATTGGTGTCTTGATTGGGTCGTGTCATAGGATGAGAAGTCATAAACTGAACTGCTAAACCTTCTTGCCATTGAATCTTGAAGCTAACCTGCGAGTCCACACTAGGGGCGAGGGTTAGTAGTTATTGGTCCATACCTTCGAGTCCACACTAGGGGCGAGGGTGATTCTTGAAGCTAACCTGCGAGTAAACACTAGGGGCGAGGGTTAGTAGTTGATCAAACATGCGAGTTCACACTAGGGGCAAGGGTTTAAGTATTCGATTTTTTATCCGTTGACACCTTGACATGAGTCCTCTCGTCATCGTCCAGCAGTTCGTTTATGCGTGGTCAGTTCACAGATTCATGTACCTTTATCGCTTTAGTTTTACTTTTTATTCTGGATTTTCTCCATGCATGATAAACTGTTAGAAAGGCTCGTTTTTATGTATCTTGCTAGTCCTCTGAGGACCTGATGATCTCTTCAGGTTTAGCCGAGTTTGAGCCAGAAGCAGACGAGCAGTTGTGAACCAGCGTCAGACCACGGTGCCCTTGCAGTTGAGGTCGTTATTTGATTTACAGTTTAGACTCAGTTAGTTATTTCATGTCTTTATTATATTTTCGTCTATTGGTAGTGGATTTGTGTCCACCGGACGTGACCTGGATTCTTGGAAATATTCAGTTTATATTCTTTATTATTCAGTTTCATGGATGTTCATTGATCTTGGTTGTGTCTTGATTATTCTGTGGATGAGATATAGATTTCCAAGTGATTCTAGATTCAACGACTTGTGTATATTAGACAACGTTCTACCGTCGACACTACGGCGTAGGCTGGACTTAGACACATCTTGTATCCAAAAATCGGGTGCGGGTCGTGACAATGGCTATGATAGTTGTATACACAAGTGTAGCTACTATCGGCCAGCCATGTGACTAGAATCTTGCCTTGAGTTACTCGTTCTCCTCTCGATCCTCAAACTACTATTGGGACCTTCTAGCCATCTGAATTTGAGAATGATTAGGATTTTACCCTTAGTCAAAATGCCAACCTAGGAGACTATCTATTCTCAAGAAACCTGTCACGACCCGCACCCTAGGTAGGGGCACAAGTGCATGACAACGCCCAGCCTACACCGTAAAAATGACATAGAACGTTGTAGGTCTACTAGCCAACAAAACAGTATATAATAACCTGTCATCTCCGCACGGAGGTATATAATAAGAAATACTGATAAACTCAATTACAATCTAGAAGGAAGAAGTATGGCACGAAAAACCAGATAGATAAAAACCACAAGTGCAATATCCAGCTCAACAACGAGAGAGAGACACAAAGTAATATAGTTATACAATCCCAAATATAATATCATAACATAAGTAGCAAGCTGGAGACAAGGTCCAGTCCAAAATATCTACTCTAACTAAACTAAACTAGAGGCTCGTCGGGCGGAGCTAAGCCCTGCTGGACCAAGGTCTCTAAGTCTAAGCCCACTACTCATCCGGACCGTAGTAGGTACTGTAATCCTCCTCATTAGCATCTGTAATATTTTGTCAACATATCCAGTCAGGATGGAACAAGTACAATTAACCAACAACAGTTCACAAGATACGACAAAAGCTATAAGACTCTAAATAAAGAGTATATACAAGAAAATCATGGAATGTACATGTGAGTATCATGGCAAGGTAAGCTGTAAATCTAGAGCTAGAATAAGGCAAGTAAACAGATCATGGCATGTACAAGAATCAAGAATCATCTAAGTGTGTGAGTACTAGCTACAACATGTGGCCGGATTGGGTCTGCACATGGTTATGATCTAGCCAATCATACGTGTGGTGTAGGATTGGCAATCACAAGGTTCACAAGATATACAAGGCGGGTATTGACCATACATCTACACTAGTACTCCCCGTCCCCGACTGGTAGAGTGGATTCAAGCAAGACACGTTACGACACAGAATTCTACGAGAAGGGAGCAAGTCTCATCGAGAATCGGTGTCCATATACTGCACAAGAACTACAAGGGGGCTTGCACAAGATATACCAAGATAACAAGGAATAACATCTCATGTCGGGATCCATGAATACCAATCCGTATGACCAATGTGTCAAGAACAAGCATATCTACACTAATTACATGAATTATAACAATCATCGTAAATTGGAAAAGTGTCAGAGAATGTACTCGCGTGTAATATGATGGATAGATCGACTGAGTCCAAGAACAGTGCCTCGAGGACCTATAGATGGAATACTATATCAATATAATGGTTTGGAAGTGAAATTAAGTCATACTGAGTCAAACTAGGTCAAAACACGTCAAACTAAGTCAAACAAGGTCAAACAAGGTCAAACTAGATTGTACAGGGTCAATCTAGGTCATATTAGGCCTAACCAGGTCAAACTGGGTCAATGTAAGTCAAACAGAATTAAACTAGGTCGATCTAAGTCAACAGTTGACTTACAGTTGACTTTTGGTCAACTGGTCAACTCTGGTCAACCCTAGGTCAACTCTAGGTCAACTTTAGGTCAAACTTGACTAACGTTGACTAACAGTTGACTTTGGGTCAACTGGTCAAGTTTGGTCAAGTTTGGTCAAGCTCTAGTCAATTTTAGGCTTCGGTTGACTTTCGGTTGACTTTTGGTCAAAATAGTCAACCGTGGTCAACCAAGGTCAAAACTAGTCCAAGTCCACTATTCCTAACCATTACCAACCATAATAACCTAATTTTAGCTATATCTTAAAGTATTAACTCAAATGTTGAGAAATGGGTATTATTTCCACTTATCCCATTTACCCTTCCACTCTAACACTAAGGCCAAGTAGCTTTTCCTTAGGAGTTTCACTCCCGGCTTCCTAGGGTAGTAGGATACTAGCCTACACTATCATTACCTACCAAGCTTCCTAGGTAAAGTGGACATCCAGTCCATCTTACGGTATATGTTGTCGATTTACCGATTATCTTGAGTATCGCGAGATACTCAATGATATCGTGTGATACCATCCTCCTAATCCCACACGAAACCCCGATTTTAACTTAGGAGCCTACCCACAAAATCTAATTTACATTAACTAAGTCACATTCAAATTTGGACGCGTTTCGACACTCGGAACTCAAAATCACCCTTTCACTAATTTCCGATTCACTCATACTCCTCAAAATCCCATTCTAATACCACTCGCTTAGGACTAGTTGAGAGGTTATTTAGGGGGATATATTTGGGAGTATATATGTATATATATAGGGGTATATATACGTATATATATATATATATATATATATATATATATATATATATATATATATATATATATATATATATATATATAGGTATATAAGTATATATATAGAGGGGGTTTTAGGGGGGTTAAAGGGGGTTAAATGGGAGGGCTTTTGGTGCTGCTGCTGCTGCTATTTCTGTTGTTTTGCTTGCTGCTGCTGCTGCTAATGCAGGCTGCTGCTGCTGCTCCTATACCTGCTGTGATGGAGGGGGGGACAGCAGCCCCAACTCCCCCACCCTAGCTGCTGCTTTTTCCTTCTTCCTTTCCCTCTCTAACTCCTCTCTAATTCTCTCCTCTAGTTCTCTCCCTCTCTAATTCACCCTCTAATGTCATCATCTCTTCCTCTCTAATTCCTCTCTTAAACTCTTACTCACACACACACACATCTATATATATAAATATAGACACACATACACACATACACATCTACATATATATGGACACACACACACATATACATATATATGGACACACACACACACACACACATATATATATATATATATATATATATATATATATATATATATATATATATATATATATATATATATATATATATATATATACACACACAAACACAAGGACACAAACACTAATCCTAGTCCTCCTAGGAGTCTCCCACAGGCCTCTAATCTCTACACAAGGGACACAACCATGGTGTGGTTCCTATGGGTTCCAAAATTAATAAAATTCATGAAAAATTGATTTAGAGAATAGATAATCACCTATTAGGAGTGATTCCTAACGAAACTCCCTCCGACACGAAGATTCTTGAAGAATGGACACTTTCACCTTGCACTTTTCTCCCAAACTTTGGTAGCTCCCTCCCTTGATGGTGTAGAGAGGATCTATGGAACAAATTTGGGGGAAAATGGAAGATTTTGAGATCAAAACTCAAATCTAGGTTTAGGTTTTGGGGGAAACTCAAAATTAGGGAAGAACTTGAGAGTGGAGATGAGTTGAATGAAGAGGGAGGATCCTCCCATGGTGGCCGGCCATGTAATGGGGTTTGGGGGCATTTGGCTAATGTCCAAAATGCCCTCCAAGCCTCCTTTAGGCCAAAATTTGACTTAAGAATTTTTCGGGGTTGGAACGGCCAAATTAAAATCTACAAATTGACCGATTAAGTCCCGAAGGAAATGTCTAAAGGTACCAGACTAATTTGTGGGATTTTATGGGCCTTGTCTAACTTAAAATTGGGTCCCGATCAGAGTCTAAGCTACCCCGGGTCCCCGATACATGTCGAAATGAGCTGAAATTCGAACCCGACTCTAAAAATCCCCAAATAACAATAAAATTAAATAAAAATTTCTAAAATTCCCAAAAATGTAAAATGACCATTTTATCCCTATTTATGAAAAGTGGGAGTGACAAGTCTATCCACCTTAAAAAAAATTTCGTCCTCGAAATTGAATGAGAAACTAACACAGCAACATGAATAGAACAAGGAAAGAAAAGAAAGAATTTTGCCTCAAGGCTCGAAGAGATATGGAAATTGCTCCTGCATGTCGTTCTCTCTCTCCCAGGTAGACTCACCTGGAGAGTGGTGCCTCCATGCAACGCGAACCAAGGGAATGACCTGATTCCGGAGCACCTTCTCTCTTCGGTCCAAGATCTCAACCGGCTTCTCTGGATAGCTGAGAGTCGGTCCCACTTCGATCTCGGAGTGGTCCAAGACGTGACTGGGATCTGCCACGTACTGTCTCAGCTGCGACACGTGGAACACGTTGTGCACTCCCTCTAGTGCGGGCGGTAACTCCAGTCGGTAAGCCACTGTACCGACCCTGCCCAAGATACGGAAAGGTCCGATGTATCGTGGACTAAGCTTTCCGCCACCAACAAAATGAATCGTGCCACGCGTCGGAGAAATCTGCATAAACACAAGATCACCAACCTAGAACAAAAATACAAGACTTAAGGCTTGATCTAAAACAATCACAATCAGACTCAAATACTAGAAAAATCTAAACTATACCTCAAACTCCAACGGCCTCCGGTGGCTATCGGCCCAATGCCGCTGCCTGTCCTGCACCACCCGAAGTGTATCTCTGATAACCCTGACCTTCTCTGCAACATCCACTACCATCTCAGGGCCAAGCAAAACCCTCTCGCCGATATCATCCCAAGACAAGAGAGTACGGCACCTCCGTCCGTATAGAGCCTCGAAAGGTGACATCTCTATACTGGCTTGGTAGCTGTTATTGTAAGCAAACTCTACCAAGTGAAGGTGGTCCTCCCAAGATCCCCCGAAGTCCAAGACACAGGTACGAAGCATATCCTCGAGAAGTAAACTCTACCAAGTGAAGGCGGTCCTTCCAAGATCCCCCGAAGTCCAAGACACAGGTACGAAGCATATCCTCGAGGGTCTGAATCGTCCTCTCCGACTGCCCGTCTGTCTGGGGGTGGTATGCGGTACTGAACTTGAGCGATGTGCCCAAGCTAAGCTGCAAACTCCTTCAGAAGTGGGAAGTGAATCGGCTGTCCCGTTCAGAGACTATGCTCACTGGAACCCCGTGCAATCGGACTATCTGTCGCACGTACATCTCGGCCAGCCTCTCCGTAGACAAACCTACCTTGAAAGGCAAAAAGTGGGCCGATTTGGTCAATCGATCAACAATGACCCAAATCGTATCCTTCCCTCCTGGAGAATGCGGAAGTCCAGACACAAAGTCCATAGTGATATGCTCCCACTTCCACTCAGGAATGGGTAGTGGCAGGAGCAATCCACCTGGTCTCTGCCTTCCGGCTTTCACCTGCTGGCACACCAAGCATCTATAAACGAACTGAGCCACCTCGCATTTCATGCCACACCACCAAACATGCTGTCTCAAGTCTCTATACATCTTGTTGGCTCCAGGATGCATAGAGTACTGAGAACGATGCGCCTCCTAAAGAACCTCCTCCCGAAGTCCTCCGTTCGGCACGCACAATCTGGTACCATGCCTCAATGACCCATCTTCCGCTATAGAGAACTCATCCAACAGTCCTGTCCGGACCTGCTCCCTGATGACCCTCAGAGCCTTATCCTCAAACTGAGCTGCTCTGACTATGTCCATCAGCTCTGACTGCACCTGAAGACCCATATCTGCTCCTCAAACCCAGGAACTATCACCTCTATGCCCAAGCTCTCCAGATCTGCCAGAAGGTGACGATCCATCGTCAAACTCATGGCCACGGGATACCTACTTAAAGCATTCGCAACCACGTTGGCCTTCCCCGGATGGTACTGTAAGGATATATCAAAATCCTTCATTAGCTCTAACCATTACCTCTGCCTCATATTCAGCTCCTTCTGGGTAAATACGTACTTTAAGCTCTTGTGGTCAGTAAAAATCTCCACACGCTCTCCGTACAAATAGTGTTTCCACAGCTTCAAAGTAAATATGACTGCTGCCAACTCCAAATCATGAGTCGGGTAGTTCTTCTCATGTGGCCGTAACTGCCTAGATGCATAAACAATTACCTTCCTATGCTGCTGAAGAACGCAACCCAGACCCTTCCCCGAAGCATCACTGTAGATCGTGAATCCTCCGGACCCAGATGGCAACGTCAAAATAGGAGCCGACGTCAACCTCTTCTTCAGCTCCTCGAAAGCAGCCTGACACTCATCAGTCCAGACGAACTCTACGTCCTTTCTGGTGAGTCTAGTCATCAGCTCTGCTATTCGAGAGAAGTCCTGCACGAACTTTCTATATTAGCCTGCCAAATCCAGAAAGCTCCGAATCTCAGCAACTGAACTGGGTGTCGACCAAGACTCTACCGCCACAATCTTCCTCTGATCCACTAAAATCCCATCACCGGATACAACATGGCCCAGGAACTCCACTCGATCCAAGAAGAACTCGCACTTCGACAGCTTCCCATACAGCTGCTCCTTCCTCAGAGTCTCCAGCACAACACGCAGATGCTCCTCGTGCTCCTCAGGCGTCTTCGAATAGATGAGAATTTCATCAATAAAGACCACCACGAACTTGTCAAGGTATGGATGAAATACCTTATTCATCAAGTTCATGAATACCGCCGAGGCGTTAGTCAACCCAAACGGCAAGACGGTAAACTCATACTGGCCATAGCGGGTACGAAAAGCTGTCTTCGGAATGTCATCCCCCTTCACTCTCAGCTGATGGTACCCCGATCGCAAGTCTATCTTCGAAAACACTCTCGCGCCGCTCAACTGATCAAACAAGTCATCAATCCTGGGCAAAGGATACCTGTTCTTGATAGTGAGGTTGTTGACCGCTCGGTAGTTGATACACATCCGTATCGTACCATCTTTCTTCGGGACAAACAGGACTGGCGCGCCCCAAGGCGAAGAACTGGATCTGATAAAGCCCTTGTCCTACAACTCGTCCACTTGCTTCTTCAGCTCCGCCAACTCGCTGTTGTTGATCCAATAGACATGCTGAAAAATAGGCTCAGCGCCCGGCATCATGTCTATCGTGAACTCAATATCTCTGTCCGGCGGCATCCCCGGCAATTTCTCGGGAAAGACATCCAAGAAATCTGTAATAAATGGATACGGCAACTCCTGCCCCGCCAACAAGGCTCCACAGAATCCATCTCCCAGCTCCGTTGCTCCTCTGATAAACTGAAACTCTGGCTCTCCTGGCAGACTAAACAATACTCTGCCTGCTCTACAATCTATGCTAGCATGGTGCCTGCTCAACCAGTCTATCCCGAGTACCACATCGTACCTCAAAAGTGGCATTACGAGCAAGCACGCGCTCAAATTTCGGCCTCCCAGAGTAACTTTCCGCCCCTTACAAATATTATTAACCAGGATAATACCTCCCCCGGTCATAATCTTGCAAGTCCTACCCAGATATTCAGCAATAATGTTGTGCCTAAGTGCAAAAGAAACTGACACAAAACTGTGCGTAGCACCTGAATCAAACAATGCTAAGGCAGGAAAAGAATCAAGAAAAACCGAACCTGCAACAACATCTGTAACTGGCTCGATCTCCTCGGCTGCAAGAGCAAAAGCCCTGCCCTGAACACCCCGCTGCTGGTGGTGCTGTGCAAACCGCTGCTGCTGGGTCGAAAGCAGACCCCTCGGCTGCACTGCAGGTACTCTTGCCGGCGCCCCCTGAGCTATCACCGCTCCACGGGCCACCATACGATGGCTCGTAGGATAATCTCTCAACTGGTGTCCGGCCTCCCCGCAATAGAGGCACACGTCCAGCCTCTTCCGGCAGACCTCCCAGATGTGACCAGGCTTCTTGCAGAAGTTGCAAGGAGCCCCATGATGTGCCTACCTCTGCTGAGTGTGCTGCACCTGCTGAACCGGTGCTCTGGCCTGAACCTGCGGCTGGTGATGCTGGAAAGAACGATGCTGAAGCTGAGGGAGCTTAGCAGCCCCCGCGCTGCTAGTAGCCCCCGAGAAAAGATCACGCTCCCTCTTGGGCTTCAAGCTCCACTCTCGCTCTACCTTGCGGGCCTTCGCGTAGATCTGGGTATAAGTCTCATAAAAGGAGGAAATGGGGATCTTGATATCCCAGGTCAGCCCCTCCCTGAAACGGCTCGTCCTGATCTCCGGGTCTAAAACCATGTACTTCGCGTATCGGCTCAGACGGCCGAATTCTGCGGCATACTCCTCCACAGATAAACTGCCCTGCTGCAGATCCTGGAACTGCCACACCAGGTCGATCTTGTCTGTAGGGGAAAAGAACTTCTCCTTGAAGAGAAGCTTGAACTCTGCCCAAGTATGGCCCTCTCCAGCTAGGGCTGGCTCATTCCTGAACCAGGTGCGTGCAATGTCTAGCAACTACAAACCTACCGCCTCGACCTTCAGGTCGTCTGCGAGGCGGGAGGCCCTCATCTGCCGCTCGATATCCTCGAGCCAATCATCTGCATAGACCACACCCTCGGTCCCGCTAAAGTCACGGGGCCCGAGCTTCTTTAAGTCCTAGATATCTCCATACCTCGGTCGCATCCCATGATGCGGAGCCCTCTGCTCCACGGCTACAAGGGCCAACTGATGGGCATCCTCTATGCCCTGATACATCGCGTCTGTCTGCCTCTGCTGAGCCTCAGCCTGGGCTCTCTGAGTCTCCAGCATATGCTGGAGGAAAGTAAGCATCTGCCCAATATCTGTAGGCAGAGGAGGTGGAGGTGGAAGTACGTCTGCAACTGGTGGAAGAATCCGCTGTGCATGAGGAGGAAGAGCGCCCATATCAACCACTGGTACTGCGGCCGGAATAGTCGTAGAACCCCAGGGCCAGCCCTCGAAACTGACGGAGGAGCGCCCCCAAAAGCTGCTGCCGACACCCCGACTGCAACAGGAGTGTCTGGATCAGGTCCACGAGTCATAGCAGACCTCTCCGTGTCCGCGGACTCAGGATGCTGGGACCTGGTCTGCACCATCCTGAAGATAGAATAAAAGAAGGAAATCAATATGGCACATGAATTATTATATCAAGGAGGACAGTTAGAATACAAAAATCAATATCAAAGGACAGTTAAAAGATCAACAAGTAGAAGTTTTCCTATTTTGTGATTGAGTAACTTAGCCTATAGCCTATCCTAGATACGTACAGCAGGCTCATAACAGCACTCTAAGTCGAGCGCCACTACGACATCGCACTAATTGCGACTTTTGACCTGCATGGGCCACCACTAAAAATGTGTCATGACCCGCACCCTAGGTAGGGGCACAAGTGCGTGACAACGTCCAGCCTACATTGTAAAAATGGCGTAGAACGCTGTAGGTCTACTAGCCAACAAAACAGTATATAATAACCTGTCATCTCCGCACGGAGGTATATAATAAGAAATACTGATAAACTCAATCACAATCTAGAAGGAAGAAGTATGGCACGAAAAACTAGATAGATAAAAACCACAAGTACAATATCCAGCTCAACAACAAGAGAGAGACACAAAGTAATATAGTTATACAATCCCAAATATAATATCATAACATAAGTAGCAAGCTGGAGACAAGGTCCAGTCTAAAATATCTACTCTAACTAAACTAAGCTAGAGGCTCGTCGGACGGAGCTAAGCCCTGCTGGACCAAGGTCTTCAAGTCTAAGCCCACTACGTCATCCGGACCATAATAGGTACTGTAATCCTCCTCATCAGCATCTGTAATATTTTGTCAACATATCCAGTCAGGATAGAACGAGTACAATCAACCAACAACAGTTCACAAGATACGACAAAAGCTATAAGACTGTAAATATAGATTATATACAAGAAAATCATGGAATATACATGTGAGTATCATGGCAAGGTAAGCTGTAAATCTAGAGCTAGAACAAGGCAAGTAAACAGATTATGGCATTTACAAGAATCAAGAATCATCTATCTAAGTGTGTGAGTACTAGCTATAACATGTGGCCGGATTGGGTCTGCACAAGGTTATGATCTAGCCAATCATACGTGTGGTGTAGGATTGGCATTCACAAGGTTCACAAGATATACAAGGTAGGTATTGACCACACATCTACACTAGTACTTCCCGTCCCCGACTGGTAGAGTGGATCCAAGCAAGACACGTTAGGACACAGGATTCTACGAGAAGGGAGCAAGTCTCCTCGAGAATCGGTGTCCATATACTGCACAAAAACTATAAGGGGGCTTGCACAAGATATACCAAGATAACGAGGAATAACATCTCATGTCGGGATCCATGAATACCAATCCGTGTGACCAATGTGTCGAGAACAAGCATATCTACACTAATTACATAAATTATAACAATCATCGTAAATTAGAAAAGTGTCAGAGAATGTACTCGCCTGTAATATGATGGATAGATCGACTGAGTCCAAGAACAGTGTCTCGAGGACCTATAGATGGAATATTGTATCAATATAATGGTTTGGAAGTAAAATTAAGTCATACTGAGCCAAACTAGGTCAAAACACGTCAAACTAAGTCAATCTAGGTCAAACAAGGTCAAACTAGATTGTACAGGGTCAATCTAGGTCATATTAGGCCTAACCAGGTCAAACTGGGTCAATGCAAGTCAAACAGAATTAAACTAGGTCGATTTAAGTCAACAGTTGACTTTTGGTCAACTGGTTAACTCTGGTCAACCCTAGGTCAACTCTATGTCAACTTTAGGTCAAACTTGACTAACGTTGACTAATAGTTGACTTTGGATCAACTGGTCAAGTTTGGTCAAGCTCTAGTCAATTTTAGGCTTCGGTTGACTTTTAGTCAAAATAGTCAACCGTGGTCAACCAAGGTCAAAACTAGTCCAAGTCCACTATTCCTAACCATTACCAACCATAATAACCTAATTTTAGCTATATCTTAAAGTATTAACTCATATGTTGAGAAATGGGTATTATCCCCACTTATCCCATTTACCCTTCCACTCTAACACTAAGGCCAAGTAGCTTTTCCTTAGGAGTTTCACTCCCGACTTCCTAGGGTAGTAGGATACTAGCCTACACTCTCGTTACCTACCAAGCTTCCTAGGTAAAGTGGACATCCAGTCCATCTTATGGTATATGTTATCGATTTACTGATTATCTTGAGTATCGCGAGATACTCAATGATATCGTGTGATACCATCCTTCTAATCCCACATGAAACCCCGATTTTAACCTAGGAGCCTACCCACAAAATCTAATTTACATTAACTAAGTCTTATTCAAATTTGGACGCGTTCCGACACTCGGAACTCAAAATCACCCTTTCACTAATTTCCGATTCACTCACACTCCTCAAAATCCCATTCTAATACCACTCGCTTAGGACTAGTTGAGCGGTTATTTAAAAAAAAATATGTATATATATAGGTATATAAGTATATATATAGAGGGGGTTTTAGGGGTGTTAAAGGGGGTCAAATAGGGGGGGCTTTTGGTGCTACTGCTGCTGCTATTTCTGTTGTTTTGCTTGCTGCTGCTGCTGCTAATGCAGGCTGCTGCTGCTGCTGCTGCTCCTATACCTGTTGTGATGGGGGGGGGATAGCAGCCCCAACTCCCCCCCTAGCTGCTGCTTTTTCCTTCTTCCTTTCCCTCTCTACCTCCTCTCTAGTTCTCTCCTTCTCTAGTTCTTTCCCTCTCTAATTAATTCACCCTCTAATCTCATCATCTCTTCCTCTCTAATTCCTCTCTTAAACTCTTACTCACACACACATATCTATATATATAAATATAGACACACATACACACATACACATCTACATATATATGGACACACACACACACATATACATATATATGGACACACACACACACACACACACACACACACACACACACACACACACACATACACACACACACACACACACACACACACACACACACACACATATATATATATATATATATATATATATAGACACACAAACACAAGGACACAAACACTAATCCTAGTCCTCCTAGGAGTCTCTCATAGGCCTCTAAACTCTACACAAGGGACACAACCATGGTGTGGTTCCTATGGGTTCCAAAATCAATAAAATTTATGGAAAATTGATTTAGAGAATAGATAATCACCTATTAGGAGTGGTTCCTAACGAAACTCCCTCCGACACGAAGATTCTTGAAGAATGGACACTTCCACCTTGCACTTTTCTCCCAAACTTTGGTAGCTCCCCCCTTGATGGTGTAGAGAGGATCAATGGAAGAAATTTGGAGGGAAATGGAAGATTTTGAGATCAAAACTCAAATCTAGGTTTAGGTTTTGGGGGAAACTCAAAATTAGGGAAGAACTTGAGAGTGGAGATGAGTTGAATGAAGAGGGAGGATCCTCCCATGGTGGCAGGCTATGTAAGGAGGTTTTGGGGCATTTGGCTAATGTCCAAAATGCCCTCCAAGCCTCCTTTAGGCCAAAATTTGAGTTAAGAATTTTTCGGGGTTGGAACGGCCAAGTTAAAATCTACAAATCGACCGATTAAGTCATGGAGGGAAATGTCTAAAGGTACCAGACTAATTTGTGGGATTTTATGGGCCTTGTCTAACTTAAAATTGGGTCCCGGTCAGAGTCTAAGCTATCCCGGGTCCCCGATACAAGTTGGAATGAGCTGAAATTCGAACCCGACTCTAAAAATCCCCAAATAACAATAAAATTAAATAAAAATTTCTAAAATTCCCAAAAATGTAAAATGACAATTTTACCCCTATTTATGAAAAGTGGGAGTGACAAAACAATTTTTACGAGTCTCTAATTATTTGCTTGAAGCTTGCTTTAACTAGCAACCCTTAAGCCTTAACCCAACCTTTCCTCGACCAAAGCCCACAGTTTAGACATGAGATGAATAGACAGAGGTAAGGACAATTATTTATCATGACTATGGTAGACACCCATCCCGATATTGGTTTCCAACAAATATTACCCTAGTTATGTAAATTTTATTATTAAGACCTAACTAGTATTGGAACACCACAGTCACTAGCTTAGCCAATACCATAGCTTAAATACCCTGTCATAATATGATCTACCAGTTATCAATAGTAATACATGATCACTACAGCCCATACCACTAGAACCTTTGTGACAATAGTCTGGCAGGCTTGACACAAATAGAAATTCACGGCTCAGTTGTTAAAAATCTCTTCATATGATGTGCCTTAGAGTGGGTTACCCCGTCGATAACTCTTGTATACTATGGACGAGTAGATCATTATATTTTATCGGCCATGTATCATTGTACACACTCGTTTTCTATTTATTGAGGAACGATCCTTGGCTTGACTTATATCTACCGTATCCCGTTACGTCGTGCCTTATTCTTTATTAACAAGAGTCAAGGTACAATATTCGGACTTTGGAATTCTTCTAACCTCATTATTCCTAAAACTATGTCCTAGCTTCTAAGGTGAGTAGACTGTAAGCCTTCTAAAATTTTGGGATATACGAGGATTACCGATTGATTAGAATAATTTCCATTATGATGATAATTAGTGCCCCATGGACTCCCACTTTCCATTTAGATCATTTGGTGTCCCCGGCCATGTCATTAATATTCGGAGCACGAGACCAGCTGTTACCTTCCAACAAATTTTATATGCAAGATCTAGACGAGTCCACCTTCATCTAGATATATCATGTCCCACTCAAACACGTCTCCTTGTACTCTATTTTTATGGTACGACTTTCAGGTCAAATAGACTAGCTATAACCTTTACCATAATACCGGTATACTTTTCGACTTCCATTAGAGCCTCAACCTCGACTCAATTCCTTCGACCCAATATATGGTTGTGATTTACTCGAAGCCCACTACGCACATGCCACTAGTGTGCAACCCAATTGAGGCCTCATGTGCTATTTAAACACAAAAGTCATTGAAGGCATATTTTGGGGCTTTAGGGACCTAGCTAACCAACATGACTGGCAACTAGCTCAACCACTTGGGTTGAAACCTATTCTAGGTTACCCTAACCTAGTAGAAATAGTTTTATTATTGGGATCTTGTCCAGCCAATATAGATTGAAATCCAAGGTTCATCCAACCAACGATTAATGTCCAATCAGGAAACCTATTAAGACCCAGTAAAACTCATCCATACATACCACCATACTTGGACTATAAAACCGAACTATTTCAAATAGGTCCCTATACCTATTATGTAGTCTCCACCTTTTAGAATGTAAAGTCATTCGTAATCCTTATTCCATTTACCTGGAAGTCGCGATACGATCTTGTGTTGCATTTATATCCCTTGCTCGTGTGTTTAAATAACCACGGAAAAGATCACAATCTTGATTTCTCAAATTTCATTCTATTTTGGAACCTTATTTAGACTAATTTTGAGAACGGAACTTCTGTATTGCACGGATTGCAAGCCCCTCTAAGAAACGAAGGGTCCTTCGATTTAGCAAGTGACTGGACTAGAGTAGCCCAATCTAGCAAATAAGTCAATAGGTTCATAAACTTACTTCCTATCCGTATCATTGAATATCCGCTACCGCTCATAAAACTTCATATTTGCTCTCGATTATTCTTTCTTATCTTCATGTCCTTCCTATTTTAGAGCGACGAATGGTCATATTTATTAGAATTTATCAATAATTCTTAACTACTTGTGTAAATTTGTTGTTTGTTAAATTTTGGATTGCTCGATAGATAGGAGAGGATTATAGATGCCATATGCAGTAGATATCTGTTGGTAGGATTGTTAGCAACTAGTTAGAAGATTATAAGATTTTAGTTTGAGGAGTAGTGTGACCAAAGGTGGGTAGAAGTCCTAGAGGTTATGTAGTTACAAAATGGCTACGAGGAGGATATAAACTATTTTGAGGGATTAAAATTTAAGGAGATTAAGGTAATAGTAGACTTCTTTTTTGAATTTTAAGGAATTGTTATGAATTAGAATTTCGAGGACGAAATTATTTTTAAGGTGGGTAGATTTATAACTCCTCTTCCCGAAAATTTTGAAATATTTTTATTTGATTTAAATGGTGATTTTTAGAATTTTATAAATAATTATTTAGATAATTATTACGGTAGATGACTTTAGCCATGGTTGAGAATTAGAGTACAAGGTGACTAGAAATCATGGCACGAATAGTGCAGTGGCGTGCTTTGACTAGTATATTAGCCCTGGTAGGGAAGGCCGAGCCACAGTGATGTCCTAACTAGAAAAACCAGGCCAAGTTGCGACTTAACCTCTATAGATGTTTTAATTATTCATTATTAATATTATTTGACGTTTAAGTGACCCGGTTGTACCAAACTGGTCCGGACTTGACCCGAACGAAACCCGGGCCCATGTAATGTTGTAGAGCGATCGAATACGTTCACGACTATAGATGTGTTGTATGAACGTGTGTACTTCGTAATTTATGTAGTGGTCTAGTAAATATTTTTATATATATAATAATTGCCATATAAAAATATCAATAATGTTTTACTTAATAATTATATTGAATATTTTCTTAACCATATATTTTGGGATTTTGGGATTTATGTAGGCTATATAGGTATATACTTGTGCATATATATAAGTATATTCCTGATATACAAAATTAGGCTTTATATATATATATATATATATATTATTTTTTTTATTTTTTATTTTTTTGAAAAAAGGAACTTTATTGAATGAAAGGCGCAAAAGGCCGACACCTATACAAGTAAGCGCGCCTCGCGCGAAGAGCGACCCAAAACAAAGAAAGATACACGAAGTGTTGCCCACAAAACGGTAACTGGACCGAGCATCTGAAGGTTAGGCGGTAAGAGAGGAGCCCCAGGAAAGATCGCCCTTGCCCCTGTCAGTATCCCATGGCGGCCCAAAACTGATTCGAGGTGTGAGTGCAACGTCTCTTTCTTTTGAATATTTGCCGAATCACCTCACTGTACAATTGAGGAGGCGGTAATTGACGGCCCCCGTATCTGTATTTGTTTCTGTTTTTCCATAAAACCCAAAATGCGGCGGCAACGACGATCTGATGCCCGTGAGACGCGTTCCAGCTGGCCAGCAGATCGTTGATGCCCCCGGATGTGGGGACTATTTTGCACCTATAGTGAAGTTGCGACCAAATAAGGGAGGCTGAATCTCCAGTAAGAAGAACATGATCGGCAGATTCAGGTTGGTGGTCAACACAGCAGTTGCAACTAGACGCCAGACTGAAGCCGAATGCCTTGACAGCATCGTCCGTAGGAAGTTTCCGACGCACGGCACGCCAAAGGAGAATGGACCATTTCACTGGAATACACGAGTGCCAAAACTTGGCGGAAGGGGAGGCCGTTGCTTGGGTGTCTCTGATGATGGCTCTAGCCGAAGCAAGGGTGAAGGCGCCACCCAGGTTGGGGGACCATCTGAGCACGTCCGGAACATCCATGATCGATAAATGAGAAGCACCCAGGGTTGCCAAGGTCGCCGGGCCAAACCACTCTCGAACTCTATCCCAATTCTACCTAGATGCGTCCTCATCCCATAAGTCTCGGATCTCGCACAACGGCGGAGTAATAGCGTTGGGCCTGAGGATCTCGTCCCCCAACTAACGTTCTTTACATGCCATCGCATGGCCATTTCCTAGTGTCAAATGCAAGTGCGATTTCGCAAGGCTACGGCCGCGGATGATGCACCGCCACGATGCAGAGGATCTGTTGTTGGCAGACGCGTCGGATAAGTGACAGAATCTGGAGTATCTCGCTCTCATGAACCTGGTCCAGATCGAGTTTTCGGAGCGAATTTTCCACCATAATTTTGCCGAGTGCGCGTCGACAATGTGGGCGAGTCTGCAGAAACCCAGCCCCCCCTCATCAGTAGGTTTGGCCATGGTAGCCCAACTAGCCCAGTGATACTTGTTCCTTCCCTCAAGATGACCCCAAAAGAAATTTGCGAGGATGGATTCAATAGAAAGGAGCACTTTGATGGGGGGGGCACACACCGCAAGTGTATATATGGGGATGGAGGATAGTACGTGCTTAATAAGAATTAACTTCCCCCCGGGAGAAAGGGTGGCGTTGTGCCAGCCCGCAATTTTCTGGCGAATCTTGCCCACCAAGTGGTCGAAAATGCCTGAGTTCGCTCTGCCGTACACCAACGGGCAGCCTAAGTAAAGGAAAGGGGGGTAAGCTGTAGAGAAGGAGGTCATGGTGGACAGCACTGTAGAGTGAGTTCTATCCGCTTTATGATGAGTGTATATCACGCTCTTGCTGTTATTGATTTTCTGACCAGAGCATCGGGTGTAGTTAGCAAGAGTTCTAATAACCACCTCAATGGCTCCAATAGCGCCCGCGGAGAAAATGAGGATGTCGTCCACGTACGCAAGATGAGTTATGAGAGGGCAGCCGGTCGTTGTGTGGAAGTGCTGGAATCCCGGAGATCGCGGCATGGTTTTGAGGTTTCTGCTCAGGGCCTCGGCCGTGATGATGAAAATGGTGGATGAGAGGGGGTCTCCCTATCGGACTCCGCGAGTAGCTTTGAAGAAACCCTGAGGTTGACCGTTGATGATGGTGGAAAACCAGGAGTTGTTGATGGATCTGAAAATGATGTCAATAACAGGTTCCGAGAAACCAAAGGCTCTGAACACCCAGATCATGAACTGCCAGTCAAGACGGTCGTATGCTTTTTCCATGTCCAATTTGATGGCGACGTTCCCCCCCTGGACGGAAATTTCAAGCAAGTGATCATTTCTTGAGCCAGGAGGATATTATCGGTGATATTACGACCTTTGACGAAGCCGTTTTGCTCTTCGGAGATGATTCTGGGGAGAAGGTTCGACATTCTGGAGGCGATGATTTTAGAAATAATTTTGTTGGTGAAAGTGCAGAGGCTGATAGGTCTGAAGTCTTTAAAGGACTCCAGGTTGTCTTTCTCGGGAATGAGGATGATGTGGACGGAGGATATAGATTTCGGATACGTGGCTCCTTGAAAAAATGCGGTTGTGGCCTCCCAGAGGTCGGACCGAATGATGTCCCAGCATGTTCGAAAAAATACCCCGTTGAACCCATCCGGACCCGGAGCGCTGTTAGCATTAATGGACCACACAGCGGTCTTAATCTCGTCGACGGAGGGGGGAGCGCGGAGGCTCTCGTTATCTCTGTCGCAAATCAGGGAGGGGATCTCGGACAGGAATCCGACATCTTTAACTACTGCCTCTTTAGCAAACATGTTTGAGAAATAATTCGTGGCTGCCGTCTGAATGTTCTCCTGATCGTTCAGAAGTTGGCCATTGTCATCGCGGATGCGATGGATTTTAAGAGAGCTTCTGCGTCCTTTTACGCATTTGTGAAAGAAGCCAGAGTTCTTGTCCCCTTCCATGTCCCAGGTTAGTCTAGCCTTTTGTCTCCAGAATTCGGTTTCAACCCTGATTCTAGATTTAAGGATCGCCTTGGCGAGGTTGAGAGAGGCTCGATTTTCCTGGGAATTGACGACGGCGAAATCAATCTCCGCACGGGTGACATCGTCTTCGATGTCTTTGATGGCTTGAAAAATGTCTCCGAAAGCAAATTTGCTCCAGACCGTAAGGGCTTTTCTAGTAGCTTTGAGTTTGGTAGCAATTCTGACCAGAGGATCCGGGTGAGTAACAGAGGCCCAAGCCTCTTCCACTATGTGCTTGAACTAGGGATGGTGGCGCCAGAAGTCGAGGAAGCGGAAGGATTTATTGATGAGGTTCTGTGTGTTGCTAATCTCGAGAAAGAGGGGGGAGTGGTCTGATTCGGTTGAGTTCAGGTGCGACAAATTACTGATCAATCCCAGATCCGACCAACAGTCATTCACCATGGCATGATCAAGGCGGGAATACTACCTACGCGATCCATCTTGCATATTGCACCAAGTGAACTGGTTGCCGTGGAAGGGGATAGCGGAAAGATGTGCGGTTAAAAACGAAGTTATTGAAGTCCTCCATGGCCGAATGAGGGGGGTGACGGCCACCGAATTTTTTCTCTCTGTAAGATACAGTGTTGAAGTCTCCTATGCAAAGCCACGGCAAATCGTCGTGCGGAAGGGAGGGACCCGACAGAAGCTCCCAAAGAACTCTACGTTCCGGGATGCTACAGCTACCGTGGACGGCCGAGAGCAGGATGCGGGACTTGAAGGCGGGATGCTCAACCCAACAGGAGAGGGCTTGAGGGGAGTCGTTAGTAATGCCAAAACGGAAGTCAACGGCGAAGAAGATCCAAATGTCGTGACATCCGGAGATCGCTGAAGGGAATCCCAGCTTGAGTTGGATTTCTTTCATTCTTTTGTGGGGGATTTTGGGTTCAATAATGACAAGTAAATCAATCCGATTGGATTTGGTAAGGCTGATGATCCGATTCAAAGTTTGTTTATTCCCAATGCCTCGAACATTCCAAGAAAGAATGTTAGGCATTAAGGTAAGAGGCAGGGGTGTTTTGCAGCTTTGCGACGGATCTCGTGGTCATCGCCGTGCGTTGCCTTTGTTTCTTGGACTTCTTCTTTTTCTTTAGATTGTTGATTTCGGGGCTGGTACATATAGCTCCATCTGAACTCAATTTTACGCCTGCGGCTGCCGAAGGGGAATTGTCATAGTCTTCGCACTCCGCTAAAGCGCAAAGAGGGTTATCTCGGTCAAGGAATCCCGCTTCCTGAGCCTGCCAAAATCTGCCGGTGAGAGGACGAGGAGGAACCATGACCGGGCATGGGGGGGATGTGGATCGGCAGAGGACGGAGCCCCGGCTACCGCACCATTGAAGAGGGAACTGATGGCCGAAGGCTGATTACTGGGGGTCACGAGTTCGGAGGGGAAGGCTTGGAGGGGATCAGCGGGAGAGGTAGGGGTGATGGAGGGAATTTGAAGGGGAACGAGTGCGAGGGCGGTAGGGGGAGAGTATGAGGGATTAGGGAGGCCCCCGGAGATAGGCGTCTCCGGAGAGCAATCATCCGGGGCCAAGTCTAGAGCTCCGAAGGAATTATGAAGGGTGATGGCGAGTGAAGGGGGAAGTAGATTTGGCAGGCATTCGGAAGCCGGAGATTTAGGAGCTCCATTAGCTGGGTCTGAGTCTAGCGCTCCGAAGGAATTATGTATGGTGATGTCGAGAGAAGGGGGATGTACGGAGGCAGAATCGGTGAGGATGGGGGAACTCCGAGGGGGAGAAGCGAGGATGAAGGGGATCTGCGTTGTGGGGCGGGATGGGGGTGCCGTGCCAAGATCGCACGCTTTCCTGGGGACCGGTTTCTTGAGTTCCGGGTGTGCGCGAAAACAGTGTTGTAGAGAGTGGCCGCACATCTGGCAGTATTGACAGAAAATAATGCTGTTGTCGTAAACCAGCGCCTGACTGAATGTCTGATCTCCAAGTTCTATCTCGATCAGTTTGGGTGGCTCGTTTGCGAGGTCCAGCTCTACGCAAATCTTTGCGTAGTTACATTTAGAGAGGTTCTTCGTTTCTTCAGCGACGGCCACAAGGACTCCGAAAGAGCTGGCGATCCTCTTAAGGGCTGCAGCTGGAAAACACACTAGGGGAAGATTGGGGAGGGTGACCCAGGAGGTGACGATGGTCGAATCAATCTTGGGATTAAAGTTCGATGACCATTTGACGATCTTGACAAACTGAGTGTCAATTTTGATTGAGCCTTTCGCCCACACTTTGCTGTAGTCCTGGACGGAGAAAAGATGAAGAAACAGGTGTTTGGGGTCTAGGGGAGCAATCCGGAAAGACGCCGATAGTCCCCATCTGGAGATGGCCTCCCGAACCAAGGAGATCTTAGGACATCCGGATCCGAACTTGAGTACCAGAGTCCTGACGAAGGGGGAAGAGAGGGAGCGGATCTCCTCGACGGAGAAGGGGACCCGGATAGGGTATCTGTCCGGCGGCGTCGTCAGGGTGACGTCCGGCAGGACGACTTCTGCAGCCGGAATAGGGCCAGACCGAGACCTATCAGGTCGCAGGGCGTCCGCAAAGAAGGTGGAGCTCGGGAGGGAGCTGGAAACTGAAGGAACTAGGCCAGAGGGCGCGGGCGATCCGCGTCTCGAGGAGGGGACAGCATCGGCAAGGGCCTGTAGAGAGAGAGGAGCTGCCGGGAAACTCGAGAGAATACCGCTAGGTGGCGGGGGAAGGGGACGGGCGTCGGCCAGAATGTCCACATCGACAACTGCCGGGGGAAAGGAGGCTTGCGCCCAGGAAGGACCCGAGCAGGCAAAGGCCTGTGGGGGGATGTGCGCCTTGCAGGCGACAGCCTGGGGAGCCGGAGCCTGACCCATTAGGAGGCTGCCCGAGATAGGGCCGCGCGGCTCGCCAACGGGAGGACGAGCAAGCGACTGAAAGGAATGGAAGGCGGGGATGGGGTCCGTCAGGCGCGGAGGGGGAGGAGCGGGAAGGGGAGAGCTCGTGGATGGGGATAAACCCAGCAAAGGCGCTGAGGCAGCTAGGGGGGCCGGAGGCCCCACAGGAGAGGGTGGGGGGTCCAACCTGAGTCAGGACAATTGCGCAGGGTGGATGCTAGAGGAGGCAAAATGGGGCCCCGTGGGACCCACAAGAGGAGGAGGAGGTAACCCAGGCAGAACAAATTGCGCGGGAGACAACTTGGAGAGGGCAGTCACGTGGGCGGGGCCCATGTTCTCTGGATGGCCAGCGCAAACCAGCGCCTCAAGTGAAAGGGCAGGCACGTGGGCGGGGCCCATGCTCTCTGGATGGCCTGCGCAAACCATGCTCTTTGGGAGAGCTGCGCAAGCCAGCTCCTCAAGTCCCATGCACTTAGGGAGGGCTGCGCCAACCAGCTCCTCAAGGGAGGAAACGGAAGCCCCTGCGCAGTCCATGCAAAGACCCACCTGTCCGGGTCCCACAGAGGGGGGATTTGAATCCCCAGCGCGCAGCAACAGCGGGCTAATCGAGGAAGCGGCTGGAGCGTCAACGCTCGCCATACGAGACGCGCGTTCCCCGAGGCCACAGGCCCACGAGGTGTGACAGAGACGTGACGACCGTGACTGAGCCAGCCGAGGGCGCGCCGGCCGGTCTACGAACGCCGAGATCTGGAGGATGGGGCCACCGCACCGGAGGTGCGGCCGACTGCGGGGCAAGGAGATCATCTCCCTGGCCCAAGGAGAATGGCGTAGAGACTCGGGGCGTCACAGTGGACTGGGCCTGCCGGAGCAGCGCCGATGAACGTCCGACCAGGGCGACGAGCTTCTGAGACCAGCGAGCTCGAGGAGGGAGAAAAGAATGGGAACCGACGAGGGGGGGAAGGGGATGGGGGTCGACTCCGAGATGGCGGGGAACGGCACGTCCGGGACAGCCCGGCTAGAGGAGGAGTCGAGCGGAGGAGCCCCTCCGACTCCGGCGGGCAAGATGGCGGGAGACGATGGGAAATACCGAGGAGGGGGAGAACCCAGAATTGATGGGAGGGAGGAGCGGGGGGGCCGGCGCCGCCGCCCGAAGCGGGAGCGGCCGGTCGGCGACCAGCCGGACGTCCGGAGGAATCTGCCAGCCTTGGGAGGAGTGACGGTAGGGTACGGAGAGACACGGCGGTTCCTCCCTCGCGGACGACGGAGAGCGCTGAGAGAGGTCGACGGAGTCGTCTGACCGGCGGACGGGGGGGCGGGGGGGTCAGGCGGCTGAGCGGGTCTGGAGGGGAAGAGGGGGGGAAGAGGGATCCATTAAATGTATATATATATATATATATATATATATATATATATATATATATATATATATATATATATCAAGTTGCAATTATTTATATATAGATCAGTATATAAATTAATAATTCTATATTATAAATATTGATTATATTTAGAATATTTTATTGCTTGTACTGGTATTTACGGTATATATATACCTAGATTGTATTTACGGTATAAGTGCACCTATATATATATATATATATATATATATACATATGTATATATATACCTAGATTGTATTTACGGTATAAGTGCACCTATCAATATATAAATATATATATATACACATATGTATATATGTATACGTAAATGGAGAGAGAGAGAGAGAGAGAGTGAACAATAAAAAGAAAAACAAAGAAGCAGCAACAAGTCCAGCCCAAGCCCCAAGCACTCCAGACCAGCTAGGAAGCCCAGCCGAGCCAGGCCCGACCTCCCCCGACTCTGTTGCACAACAGGGCACATATATATAGATCGAGAGAGGTAGCGTCAAGAAACTTTAAACCCAAACCCTAGCCGTGTCTTCTCCCTGGAGACCCTGACCTATGTGCGCGCCGTCGTGGCCCACCGTCGGCCGAAAAGAGCCGTAGTAGGCCGCGCGGACAGCAGCGCTACGCGCACGCTATCACGACCCACACCCGTTTTTCAGACGCGAGCTCGTGAGCAAGCCAGCTACGCATCAAGCGGACTCCAGCCTGACTCGAATACGTAAACGCTGTCACGGCTATGGTAAACTGCCAAATTATGGCAAATAAATCTATATCTCAAATCCACAATAAGTGTACAAATCATGAATGAACACTATGGATCATAGTCTGCAGCCTACTAGCATACATGTTCGATTACACTCCAAGAAATAACATGAGTCTATAAACTGAATCAATAAATAGGATATATCATGGTAATAAAAGAAAAACATGAGCTGGATGAACTGGATAATAAACATGGTATCAATACCTGAATCTCGCAAGCAATATCATAAATGTCTGGACCCCACAAGTGTCATAATCATCCACAATCCAGAGCTGCTAACTAACTCCACGCAATAACTAACATGAAGAGATCATCAGGTCCTCAGGGGACATAGCAAGATAAATAAAAATATGCCTATCTAGCAGTTTATCATGCAATAAAGAAAATACAGGAAAATAAATAGAAAAGGACCAATCAACACAAAAATACGACTATACACGACTGGAAGAACCACTACGCATAAAAGAACTGCTGGAGGAGAACAAGAGACACGATATCACGATGTCAACGGATAACCAATCGAATACTCAAACCCTCGTCCCTAGTATGGACTCGCAGGTTTGAACAACTACTAACCCTCGCCCCTAGTGTGGACTCGCAGGCTAGCATCACCCTCGCCCCTAGTGTGGGCTCACAGGTGTGGAACAGATAACTACTAACCCTCGTCCCTAGTGTGGACTCGCAGGCTAGCATCACCCTCGCCCCTAGTGTGGGCTCGCAGGTGTGGAATAGATAACTACTAACACTCGTCCCTAGTGTGGACTCGCAGGCTAGTATCACCTTCGCCCCTAGTGTGGGCTCGCAGGTGTGGAACAGATAACTACTAACCCTCGTCCCTAGTGTGGACTCGCAGGTTAGCTTCACGAAATCAAGGTACAAATAACTACTAATCCTCGCCCCTGGTATGGACTCGCATGTTTGCTTCACGAAATCAAGGTACAAATAACTACTAACCCTCGCCCCTGGTGTGGACTCGCAGGTTAGCTTCAAGAATTCAAGGTACAGCAGTTCTGTTATGACTTACACATCTTATGACACGATACGACTCACGACACGGTACGAGAGGGAACCAATCCGGTAGAACTACGACATCCAGTCAAGCATGATAACGATAAAAGAACACGACTAATAAACCAGTAAACATTGTCTAAAGTAAAGCATGCAAATCAAGAGAACTGAAATAACCAACTGATAACATATAAAGATATAGGGACTAAATAAGCATGTAAATCATGAACAACTAAAGAACTAACTGATAACATATATAAAGTAAAGGAACTGTAAGCATGAGTAATAAACTGTAGAGGGAGGCAAGGTATCTTGCCTGGTGGTAGCACGAAGATCCAATAATACACCGTCAACTGGCAAGCATAGAATCCAAATCTCACAACTGTCTCCGAAAGCTGAAACAGACATTGCCAATATTCTCAGAATAGTCAAATTATCTAGGATTGCCTGTCCTTAAGTCTAATTTCGGACACAGGGGCAAAACAGTAATTTTGGGCCAAAACGGTATCCGCCGTTGGACCCGCTTTGTACCGAAAAGCGTGCCAGAGTCAATGGCCTCTAAAGTTGTCAAACTATATGTCTATGGATTCGTTTTAATGATACGAACCCAACAGTATGTCCAATTGTGGATTTCGGCGGGCCGTGCACAAAATCGCCCGTTGAATCGGATCGTGGGGTCCGCAAAACGGTGATCCAATCAACTGTCTCAGAATCAGACCAAACTTGGCATACAGGACCAGAAAAATGATACGGTCCTGTTGGCACAAGTTTTGTCTCGATCTGACGAACGTGCACGAAGTAATTAGGAAATTTGCAAAGAGGCCGATACGGTAAATTTCGACGGATACGCATCAAATTCATCGCGCACACGCGACCAATTTGAATTCCGTCAAAGTTCACACGTCCACGAAGCCATTACGCACCTTTCGATGCTTTCAGTTCACGTCCACGTCGCCCGGATTGGCGGGACGCACGTCGTACCGGAGAGTTTTATTGAAAAATCACAGTTTTGAAAATATGTTTTTATGTAACTTTACAATCCAATTATTCTTCATACAGTGAACGAAAAATTAATCTATCTGAAGGGTTTTAGAGTTCTACATATGGTTTATAACTGTATTCAAGTACAACTTCTAAATCGTTACAAGATCGATCGGAATCGATCTTCGAACATGGGTGTATGGACTGTCATATGCTCTGTTTAAAACAGGTTTCTCGAGATTTTTGCCATGATTTCCTGATCGATATAGTCTAGTAGAATTAATTCTACATGAACAGGGTTGAAGGGGGTCAAATAGGCTCTTCGAAATAATTTATGGTTTGAAAAATGATCGAACAAAGCCGGAGAAAACATACCGCGAAGTGTGCCTCCGCGTTAATACTTCTGCCAAGGCTGCCCTGCTCCGTGCGTGGATTGGCCGTCTCCGGCGATGCGCGGCGGTTGCCACGGCGGCAGGTGGCCGCACATGCGTCCCTGGCGAATGTGTGTGGGTGGCGACGAGTTTGTGTTAGGGTTTTCTTTCGTTTCTCGATCTTTTTATCTCCCTATCTCTCGATATATATTTCGGCTGCTGTGTACAGGGGGGTCGGTTTGAGCGTGGGTTGCTCGGGCTGGTTCAGCTGAGTGGGGCTTTGGGGTGCTGGAAACTTGGGCCGGGCTGGGATCAGTTTGGCTCGGCCTGGCTTTTGGCTGGGCTAAGCCTATCTCTATATTTTCTTTCCTTTTCTTTAATAACTCTATATATATATGCCAAGGTATCCGAAGCAGCTAAGGCCAGGCCGAAACGAGATTGCCATTCCTCGATTAGGGCTCGGGCAAATGGGGTCACCCTGGAAGGGGAAAGTCTGACCTTTTGGAAACATAAGGCGCATCAGAAAGGAATGGAATCCGGATATCTTGAGATAGCCAGATGAATGAGCGGAGGACTAAGTCAAAGTGAAAGTCGGTGCCATTGTTAGTGCCAATACAAAAGAATAGTGAACACCAAGTAAAGAGCCACCCTCCGGAACTTGAGAAGGGGGACGAACTGCTTTGATTGGATCCGATCTGGTAGACAGAGACGAAGACAAGGATGAATAAGATGAAGAAGGCTATGCTGAATCCGAGGGAAACTGTGAAGAAGAAGACTACGAAGAAGGAAACCGATGCCTAGGCTGGTACCTAATTTGCTGAAGTTAGGGCTGGAGCCTGAGTTGGTGTTGATGTCCTAGAGTAGCGAAACTACAAGTGAAGGGGCGCTATCCGGAACCCTTAAGGTCGGGGACAATCTGCTTCGATTGGGCCTTGCAGGCAGACAGGCTAACTTGTGGAGACGAAATGGAATCCTATAAGAATGTCGAGTCCCGAGGGTCTGCAAGAGGCTGAGCTAACAAGCTGGCTGAATATATCATGGGGATGCCCGATTTGCGATTGAGCTAGCCGATAAGTATGATCTCTCCGGTCTGGCATGAGCCACTCCATTCCTACTTCCACTCAACAAAAAAGATAGGATTCTTGGGCTCTACCTCCAGAGTGCGTACGGCTATTTCAGACCAAAGGGGGATCCCATAAATAAGAAGTCAGAGAAGTAACCCGGGCTATGAGCTATTTCGTCGTTTTCTTGCCGGAGTTCGCTAGCCGTTCAATCCGATCTTCCCTTCGCATGGCAGAAGAGCGCGGCTCGAGACTACTCTTTCAATTCAAAATGAAAGAAGAGCATTGGCTAGGGAAATCGCCCCGATGCGCGGAATAGAGAATACGCTTGCTTGGCTTACCTGGGGATTCCCTACCTGTCTAGTTAGCTTGAAAGCGTAAGGAAAGCCCTTCATCTTAATAGGCTAAAGTCAGGCATTGGGGATCATAGACCAACAACATCGGACCAAGTCATTTCGGTATAACAGGAAAGAGGGTAAGGCTGATTCGATAGCTGCCTGAGGAGCAGCAATTTGCCCGCTGCTCTTAGCGCAATATCCGCTATGATGTTATCCGCATAGGCTGCTCCTTCTTTCTCTAACAACTCTCAAGGCGAAAAAACAGAAGACGCGACATTCCCTTTTCAAAAGCTATTTCAATCAACAACCCGAAAGGCGACAGAAGAGATGAGAAGTCGAAAGCGCTAACACCGGACCGGACCTTGCAACTCAGCTATGGGATCCTTTCCTGGTAGGCTAATCTCTCTGAGTTTGAGCGGTCTCACTCCTATCCCTATGGTCGAGTTGCTTATCGCTCCTATCCCAATCCGCTCACTTCACTAAGGCTTCTCCTCTTCTCTTGTAGTGAATTAGCGCTGGGACTGACCTTTTTGTACGGAGCTGGAGAGAAAACTCAACTCGTTGCCGAAGACCAGACTCAGGCATTTAGCTACTCGAACGAATGCCCTCATCGAATGTTCGAACTTCGACATAGAGACGATCCTTCACCTATTGGATTGGGCAAGTCTTCTAGTTGCTTAAGAGTCTCCTTTTTGGGGTTGGCTAGCGCCTTTTCTCCCTATTAGTATGCCTGATTGTCCGTTCCGTCCGACCTCTCCTTCCCGCGAATACCATTCATTGTCTTCAAACGGCCGATGGGCACTGACTGATCTGATTCATCCTAGCAGTTTGCTTGTTTGGTTTTCTCCACGCAAAGAAGGCTTGAAGATGACTATATATATACCCATATATATATATATATATATATATATATATATATATATATATATATATATATATATATATATATATATAATATATATATATATATATACCCACATATACATATGTATATACATATGTATATATATATATATATATATATATATATATATATATATATATATATATATATATTTTATATATATATATATATATATATATATATATATATATATATATATATATATATATATACCCACATATACATATGTATAATATATATTTATATATAAATACACATCTACACATATATAATATATATATATATATATATATTTATATATACATACACGTACACACATATATCTGTAGGAACCCTAGAGGGGGGGTGAATAGGGTCAAGCTAACTAATCAAGCACTTAGCACAAGCTAATTGGCAACTTAAAAATATAAGTGCAAGAGAAGAAGCAATAAAAATACCGACACCCGATGTATCCTGGTATCCTCCCGAGAGGTAATCCAGTCCCGGAACTCTCTCCGGATTTAATCCACTATTTGAGTAAATAGTTACACACGAGTTTGGATCCGAAGAACTCGCCAACTTCTTACACGAGAGCTTTAATCCGAAGGCCTCTCCGACTTCAACCGAGAGTTTGGATACGAAGACTCCCCAACTTCAACCGAGAGTTTGGATACGAAGACTCTCCAACTTCAACCGAGAGTTTGGATACGAAGACTCTCCAACTTCAACCTTTCATAATAGGTTTTGATCTCCTTATACAATAAGATGAAGATCTCACTTTTCAACTCAATAACTCTAACACAATTTGTGGATGGCAAATGAAAGCTTTGTAGAGTTGTTTGTGGATAGGCTTTGGTGGTTTAGAAATTTTTAGGCTCAAAGCATCAACCTTGAATGAAGGGGTTCAAGGCTATTTATAACCAAAGCATTGAAAAGAGCTTAAAGGTAACTATTCAGATAGCGACCGGTATACCGCCGGTATGAACCGGTATACCGTCGGTATGCCGGTCTGGAATTACAACGGCTAAAAATATAGCCGTTGGGATCATTAAATGCTCGAAATCCGACCGTTGGAATTTCAACGTTACTGAATCGGTATACCGTCGGTATGATCCGGTATACCGTCGGTATGCCGATTTTGTGGACAGAAACTTTCTGTGAACAAAATCGGTATACCGCCGGTATGCACCGGTATACCGTCGGTATGCCGGTTTGCATCCAAAAATGATCCTGGGCTGGTTTCTACCCTAGCTTTCGATTTTGCCATCCATTTCTTGTGTTTACAACAATTCCTAAGACTCATTACAGACTCCAGATATACTGTAGCAGGTGCAGGCTTCTTCAGAGTCTTGAAATGATGATGGCATGGATTGGCTTCTTCCTTTGATAGGTGCTGGCTTTTTCCCTTGGCGACAGCTGTCCAAAGATGCTTTCGGTGCGCGACCACGTCGTCCGGATTGGCGGGACGCACGTCGTACCGGAGAGTTTTATTGAAAAATCACATTTTTGAAAACATATTTTTCTGTAACTTTACAATCAAATTATTCTTCATACAGTGAGCGAAAAATTAATCTGTCACGCCCCAGTACCGAAATACGGAGACGGACTAGGCCAGCTACACCATATGAGGTACGTAACGTCATACGGTGATCGTGGCTGTCGAGAGACTAGGGGGTACATGCTACAATCAAGTCTCCTATGGTCCCACAGAGTTCTATGTCTCAATCAATCAAATCACATCAGCAAATAGATGAACATTAAAGATAAAGCAATAAGGCGTCCCCGACGCTTCATCAAAATGATCATGAGAGACTAGCTTCATAATTTAGCTATCTCGGAGAGTCAGGAGTACAAAATTATACACAGCTGCAGTCTATTTAATTACAATTATGTACTGACACAAAATATCAAGTAATCCGGCTAACAGGTGCCGGTGGCTAAACGCCGCAAAAGTATAAGCAGGAGTGGTGGAGAAAAAAACCCACTCGAGTCCCCGAACTGCCATGCTCCTAGTATGCACCATGGATGTCAGGGAGGAAGATCGTGTCCTCAGGCTCTGCTACGGGATCTGGCAAAACAAAACCAGCGGGGTCAGCCCCGAATAGCAAGTACCGCCAAAGGGGCACAAGAGTTAAGATTAAAACCCAGTTAATAGATTGATTGATAATAGTAATACTTATGTTACTATTATAGGGTAGCGCAACATCCTCGAACCCATATGGCACCCTTACAACCAAACAAGGACAAAAGGTGCCGCATGAAGTCGGAACGTGTCGTACTCTATAACTTTCACATAAGTTAAAAGGTATAAACAATAAAATCTCCTGATCGTGACTTCGGTCGATAGCCTATCGCAGCACAATAACCAACCTAACAATCAAACAAGAACATGGGTTGGATCATGTACCATGATAGACCATGTTCCTTAGTCATTCACAGAAGTAGCACTCCATAATCAGAATAAGTCTTCCGTTCATAACTTCGGTCCACAGCCTATCATAGCACGATAACCAACCCAACAATCAAACAAAAACATGGGTTGGATCACGTACCATGACAGTCCGCTTCCCTTAGTTACTCACGGAAGGTAATAGGATACAAGCAAGTCGTTTTCACGGCCAATCAAGTCTACGAGTTTCTAGTGGGACGAGGTTATCCTCGCATCATGTTATGTAGAAATCCTCAGATCGTATCTTTCCAGCAAGGCTAGCCCACCCAGGGGTTCGCGTAGACAGGTATGATTGAGCACAGGTCCCTCGCAAGGCTACCTTGCTAAAACATATAATATGTGGCAGGAATTAATCGGATACAGTCATCCACTCGTTGCAGATGACACAGTATCCGTGGAGACCAGCCGGCGCGTCAAGACAGTATCTCAAGGCGGCTGGTGTAACACGATCTCGGGATTTTGCCCTCCCCATGCATCTAGTATATTTAGTTGCCTAGTTTAACCCTAGGTGAAATCTGGACTCACATGCTGTGGCCTGCATGATTATCCTCCTAAAATCGTACCTTAGTACGAGTACCCCAAAGAGGATTCATGTCAATCAGTATGCCAACATGTTCTACCCTCCTTAGTGTAATACATCATTGCAAATACGCCACGTGGAGTTACGAGTCTTTTGTCGAGCATGAACAAGAACTCGGACATTCAGGTACATGTATCAGGTAGGAACACTTTGTTCTCCGGGGTCACATTAGTGCTCATATCATGCTCGGGACAAAAGGCGTAAGGATATAAAATGGGTATATTATATATATATATAATAATAATAATAATAATAATAACAAGGTAACAATATAGGGCACAAAAAGTCCATGCGGCTCAAAGGGAGTGAGTCCATGCGACTGGGACTGCACGCTCATGCAGCTCAAGGAGACCAAGGCGCCTGCGGCTGGAAAGGCGGGTTCATGCGGACGAAGGGGTGTCAGCGTATGCGGCTACGATCAGACGAAGTCCTATGCGGCTGAGCATGGGCGATACATATGCGGCTGGATGATGGTTGGGCCTTATGCGGCCCAAAACAGTAGCGCATATGCGGCTGGGTACAAAAGAACTCATGCGGCTCGAAGGCTAGCCGCATGAAGTCCATGCGACCGGGCCTCATGCGGCTGAGTCTGAACAAGGCTATGCGGCTCAATTACTTGCCGTATGAAGATTCATGCGGTCAAGTACTCAAGCAAGTCTTATGCGGCTAGGAAGGACTTTCCATGCGGCTGAGCTCGAACGAGTCTCATGCGGCTGGAAAGGCCATGCGGCTAGAGGCTTGCCGCATGAGGATTCATGCGGTCAAGTACTGCTCTTCTTCTCCACTTGTCCGAGAAGAGGAGCCAAGCAACCATGGCTTCCAAACTACACAAAACCTTCATCCGGAGCCCAAATCGGAACTTCCTTAGGTCAAAATGGGGTAGAACAAAATTCTCTACAACATGGAACCATCAAAACTTAAAAATAATGAAGTTTGCTAGATCAAAACCAAGAAAATCCAAAAATGGTTAAAACCTAGATCTACAAGGATTAAAGCTTCAAAATGGAAAACTTCAAGTTCTAAACTAGTATAGAATAAGGAGAAGAACATATTTTGACAAATAATTTTGTAAGAAAACATCAACAACATTTATGGATCCATCTCTTGAGCAAGTTGGTACTTGCCTTGGTTGGTGGAGGAAAGTAAATGAGAGAAAATAAATGAGAGGAGAGAGAATGAGTTGAGTTATTATATAGAATCTTGAACCCATGGGTTCATGATGAACCAAGGTGAACCAAGAATAGGTTCCCCAAATGAGCCAAAACTGTAGGCCCAAATGCAGAAAATAAATTACGAAATAATATTTTGTCGAATATTTTGGGAAATGCATGAAGAAATACAGCATAATAAATATAGGGCTTAATTGCTAATTGCTACCCTCAACTATCACACTTTTTCAAGTTGATACCCTAAACTTTTTTTCGTAACAGATTGATACTTCACCTATTTTTTTTTTCAACTTAATACCTAACATTTTAAAAAACCCCAAAATGCCCTTATCCTTTCCCTCCCTCCATCCCCTCCCCCACTCCGGCACCCCCCCCTGCTAGCTCCGGCCGAGGAGGGCGGCGCGGGTGGCGAGGACGAAGCCGGCGCGGGGGTTCCTGGAGGCCGCGGGGCCGTCGGAGCCGTTGAAGCGGACGACGGCGAGGGAGAACGCGGCGACGGCGTGGGAGCCCAGCGCCGCTCGCGCCATCAGAGCCGCGCCGGAGCTAGCAGAGGGGAGGGTGCAGGCGAGGGCGGCGGAGGGGGATGGTGCAGGCGAGGCGGGGCAGGGAGGGAGGGGGGTGCGGAGGGGAGAGTGGGGGTGGCCTGGAGTAGAGGGGGGGTGAGTGGTAGTTTTAAAATTTGGGTAAGGGCATTATTGTCCAAAAAATTATCTGGGTATCAAGTTGTTACAAAAAAAGTTTAGGGTATCAACTTGAAAAAGCGTAATAGTTGAGGGTATCAAGTAGCAATTAAGCCTAAATATAGTAAAAATACAAGGAAAATACAATTTATCGGTTTACGTATTAAAATACGTATTCCAGGATCGGGGAGTGACATCTCTACCCTTCTTAGAAAAATTTTGTCCTTGGAATTCCAGCCAAGACAGGATAGTAAAATCAGGGCAAGCAAGGCTCAATCACATACAAGTTAACTATCATAGCAGTTATTACCATACATCACAAAGTGCAAAACAAGCAGGTGCAGATAAGCATGGAATCGTGTCAATAGGGTGCAAAAATATACCTTATTAGTCAAACAAATGCGGATACCGAGATCTGATCTCGTCCTCGCGCTCCCAGGTTGACTCTCCCGGAGAGTGATGATTCCAAGAAATACGGACAAGGCTTATCGTCCGATTCTTGAGTACCTTCTCTCGCCGGTCTAAAATAGATACGGGTTGTTCCTCGTAAGTTAGGTCGGTACCAACGACTAACTCTGAATGATCGAGGACATGACTCGGATCCGGGACATACCCACGTAATTGGGACACATGAAACACATCATGTATGCCAGTTAACGAAGGCGGAAGGGCAAGTCGATAAGCCACATCGCCTACCAGAGCGAGAATCTTAAAAGGACCAACGTATCTTGGACTAAGCTTTCCTCGGGTTCCAAATCTGATGATACCCCGAGTAGGCAAAATCTGCAGAAACACTTGGTCGCCAACTCTGAACTCTAGGGGCCTACGATGTTGATCTGCCCAATGACGATGTCGGTCCTGTGCAACTCGAAGGCGCTCTCTGACCAACTTAACTATCTCCACAGTCTGCGTGATCATCTCTGGTCCCAACAACTTTCGTTCTCCGACGTCGTCCTATGCCAAAGGGGACCTGCACTTCCTTCCGTACAATGCTTCGAACGGGGCCATCTGAATGCTAGCCTGATAGCTGTTGTTATAGAAGAACTCCACAAGATGAAGGTGATCCTCCCAAGATCCGCCAAAGTCCAAGGTACATGCCCGTAGCATATCTTCTAACGTCTGAATGGTTCTTTCTGATTGCCCGTCAGTTTGTGGATGATAAGCAGTACTGAATCTCAACTTGGTTCCCAAACTTTGGTGTAAGCTTCGCCAAAAATGGAAAGTAAACCGCGTATCCCGGTCTGATACTATACTAACTGGAACACCGTGCTGCCTTACTATCTGCTTCATGTACATTTCTGCTAACTGTTCAGTAGTCTGTCCAACTCGGAAGGGAAGGAAATAAGCGACCTTCGTTAGTCGATCTACTATTACCCAGACTACATTCTTGCCAGCCGGGGATCTAGGTAGACCGGTCACGAAATCCATCGTGATGTGCTCCCATTTCCATTCTGGGATAGGAAGCGGCTGAAGCAACCCTGTTGGCCTCTGCTGCTCGGCTTTCACCTGCTGACATACCAGACACTTGGATACAAATCTCGTTATCTCTCTTTTCATGCCATTCCACCAAAAGTACTGCCTGATATCTCGATACATCTTCGTTCCTCCTGGATGAATAGAGTAAATAGAACTATGAGCTTCGGACATAACTTTTTGCCAAAGGTCTCCACTCGGTACACAGAGTCTGTTTCCAAACCTGAGCGTACCATCTTCATGAATCACTAACTCCTTTCTACGGCCTGATTCACACTCCGACCGCAACTTCTGAATCTGTGGATCTCCTGCTTGTGCTGCCCTTATCCTCTCTACTAAGGTTGACTGAATCTGCATACTGGTCATTCTTTCTATATCCCCTGGCAAAACTACTTCGATTCCCATACTCTGAAGGTCTTCTAAAATATGCTTCTGCGAGGTCAGGATAAAGGCACTGTTTCTCCTACTCAGTGCATCTGCAACTATATTCGCCTTGCCTGGATAATACTGAAGATCTAAATCAAAATCCTTCAGCAGTTCTAACCATCTTCTTTGCCTCATGTTCAAATCTCGCTGCGTGAACACGTATTTCAAACTCTTATGATCAGTATAGATCTCTACCCGATCTCCGTACAAATAATGCCTCCACAACTTGAGTGAAAACACCACAGCTGCTAACTCCAAATCGTGAGTCGGGTAATTCTTCTCATAGTCTCGAAGCTGTCGAGACGCATATGCTATCACCTTTCCGTGCTGCATCAATACACATCCAAGACCCTTCCCAGATGCGTCACAATATACTGTAAAGCCTCCCGTTCCTACCGGAAGCGTCAAGATCGGGGCTGAGATCAACCTCTTCTTCAATTCTTCAAATGATGCCTGACAGCTAGCTGACCAAACAAACTCCACGTCCTTGTGCGTCAAACACGTTAAGGGCGCAGAAATCTTGGCAAAGTCCGCCATGAACCTTCTGTAGTAACCAGCTAATCCCAAGAAACTTCGCACTTCTGCAACCGTTCTCGGGACTGGCCAATGCTCTACGGCCTCAATCTTCTTCGGATCCACTGACACTCCTGCCCCAGAAATTACATGCCCCAGGAACGAAATGTGATCTAACCAGAATTCACACTTGTCGAGCTTCGCATAAAGTTGATGCTTCCTCAATGTCTGCAAGACAGTCCTAAGATGTTTCTCATGCTCCTCTTCACTGCTGGAATAGACAAGAATGTCATCTATGAACACCACCACAAATTTATCCAAGTACGGCAAAAAGATGCGGTTCATTAAATCCATGAATACTGCGGGGGCGTTGGTTAGTCCAAAGGGCATTACTAAAAACTCATAATGCCCGTATCTAGATCTGAATGCGGTCTTCGGTATGTCTTGCTCCCGGACTCTTACTTGATGGTATCCCGACCGAAGATCGATCTTGGAAAAGATGCTGGCCTTGCTCAACTGGTCAAACAGGTCATCAATCCTTGGTAGTGGGTACTTATTCTTCACTGTTACTGCATTCAGCTTGCGGTAGTCGATGCACATCCTCGTCGACCCATCCTTCTTGGGAACTAGAATCACTGGCGCGGCCCAGGGCAATTTACTGTCTCGGATGAATCCCTTAGACTTCAACTCTTCCTCATGTTGATACAACTTATCCTGTTCTGACGGTGACATTCTGTAAACTCTGTCTGCAATAGGCCTCATTCCAGGGTTCAACTCAATGCTAAATTCTACCTCTCTAACTGGGGGTATCCCTGGGAGCTCATCAGGGAAGACGTCGAGAAAATCTTCGACCACTCTCGGAATCTGTCCTGGCTCTGACACTGCTGCTGAGATGACGCCTCCGGCCTGATTCTTCAAGGTTCGAGTAAAGATGAACTGCTCCATCCCAGGAACGCTGAATATGACCCTACCTCTTCTACAATCAATTGTCGCATGACTGTCTCTCAACTAGTCCATGCCAAGAACGACATCAAAATTCCCCATAGGGAATTCAATCAATGATGCGGGCAGTAAATGCCCACACACCTCTACCGGACATGAAAAGTGCACTCTGCTAACTTCTACGAGCCCATTGCCGGTGAGTATATCCATCCTCTCCGGCAATGCCTCAAACTCTAATCCAATTCGTGTAGCATATTGTGCAGAGATGAATGAATGAGTAGCGCCTGAATCAAATAATGCTACAGCGGAAAATGAGATGACGAGAATTTTACCTGCCACCACGTCACTAGACGCTAGAGCCTCTCCCAAGGTCAATATGAGAGCCTAGCCCCGCGGAGCCCCTTGTTGCAGCCTTCCTCGACCATGCTGTTGCTGCCTCTGAGGGCCTCACCTGCTACTGAGAATGAAGCACCCCTATAGAGAAGAATATAAGATTATGAAGTCCGGACGAGGAAGATTTCGAGAATGCAAGTCAGGTTAGAGATCAAGGCAAGGATAGAGAGTTCGAAACAGAATTTTAAGGGGAACAAGTTTTGATTGAGACTCCTAATAATTCGCAATACCCCACAAGTCAGAAAATCAGACCTGCATGGGCCACCACTAAAACCTTGTCACACCCCAGCACCGAAATACGGAGACCGACTAGGCTAGCTACACCATATGAGGTACGTAACGTCATACGGCGATCGTGGCTGTCGAGAGACTAGGGGGTACATGCTACAATTAAGTCTCCTATGGTCCCACAGAGTTCTATGTCTCAATCAATCAAATCACATCAGCAAATAGATGAACATTAAAGATAAAGCAGTAAGGCATCCCCGACGCTTCATCAAAATGATCATGAGAGACTAGCTTCATAATTTAGCTATCTCGGAGAGTCAGGAGTACAAAATTATACACAGCTGCAGTCTGTTTAATTATAATTATGTACTGACACAAAATATCAAGTAATCCGGCTAACAGGTGCCGGTGGCTAAACGTCGCAAAAGTATAAGCAGGAGTGGTGGAGAAAAAAACCCACTCGAGTCCCCGAACTGCCATGCTCCTAGTATGCACCATGGATGTCAGGAAGGAAGATCGTGTCCTCAGGCTCTGCTACGGGATCTGGCCAAACAAAACCAGCGGGGTCAGCCCCGAATAGCAAGTACCGCCAAAGGGGCACAAGAGTTAAGATTAAAACCCAGTTAATAGATTGATTGATAATAGTAATACTTATGTTACTATTATAGGGTAGCGCAACATCCTCGAACCCATATGGCACCCTTACAACCAAACAAGGACAAAAGGTGCCGCATGGAGTCGGGACGTGTCGTACTCTATAACTTTTACATAAGTTAAAAGGTATAAACAATAAAATCTCCCGATCGTGACTTCGGTCGATAGCCTATCGCAGCACAATAACCAACCCAACAATCAAACAAGAACATGGGTTGGATCATGTACCATGATAGACCATGTTCCTCAGTCATTCACAGAAGTAGCACTCCATAATCAGAATAAGTCTTCCGTTCATAACTTCGGTCCACAGCCTATCATAGTACGATAACCAACCCAACAATCAAACAAGAACATGGGTTGGATCACGTACCATGACAGTCCGCTTCCCTTAGTTACTCACGGAAGGTAATAGGATACAAGCAAGTCGTTTTCACGGCCAATCAAGTCTACGAGTTTCTAGTGGGACGAGGTTATCCTCGCATCATGTTATGTAGAAATCCTCAGATCGTATCTTTCCAGCAAGGCTAGCCCACCCAGGGGTTCGCGTAGACAGGTATGATTGAGCACAGGTCCCTCGCAAGGCTACCTTGCTAAAACATATAATATGTGGCAGGAATTAATCGGATACAGTCATCCACTCGTTGCAGATGACACAGTATCCGTGGAGACCAGCCGGCGCGTCAAGACAGTATCTCAAGGCGGCTGGTGTAACACGATCTCGGGATTTTGCCCTCCCCATGCATCTAGTATATTTAGTTGCCTAGTTTAACCCTAGGTGAAATCTGGACTCACATGCTGTGGCCTGCATGATTATCCTCCTAAAATCGTACCTTAGTACGAGTACCCCAAAGAGGATTCATGTCAATCAGTATGTCAACATGTTCTACCCTCCTTAGTGTAATGCATCATTACAAATACGCCACGTGGAGTTACGAGTCTTTTGTCGAGCATGAACAAGAACTCGGACATTCAGGTACATGTATCAGGTAGGAACACTTTGTTCTCCGGGGTCACATTAGTGCTCATATCATGCTCGGGACAAAAGGCGTAAGGATATAAAATGGGCATATTATATATATATATAATAATAATAATAATAATAACAAGGTAACAATATAGGACACAAAAAGTCCATGCGACTCAAAGGGAGTGAGTCCATGCGGCTGGGACTGCACGCTCATGCGGCTCAAGGAGCCCAAGGCGCCTGCGGCTGGAAAGGCGGATTCATGCGGACGAAGGGGTGTCAGCGTATGCGGCTACGATCAGACGAAGTCCTATACGGCTGAGCATGGGCGATACATATGCGGCTGGATGATGGATGGGCCTTATGCGGCCCAAAACAGTAGCGCATATGCGGCTGGGTACAAAAGAACTCATGCGGCTCGAAGGCTAGCCGCATGAAGTCCATGCGACCGGGCCTCATGCGGCTGAGTCTGAACAAGGCTATGCGGCTCAATTACTTGCCGCATGAAGATTCATGCGGTCAAGTACTCAAGCAAGTCTTATGCGGCTAGGAAGGACTTTCCATGCGGCTGAGCTCGAACGAGTCTCATGCGGCTGGAAAGGCCATGCGGCCAGAGGCTTGCCGCATGAGGATTCATGCGGTCAAGTA